>OY998179.1:219547416-220147416 GCA_963921935.1 Galeruca laticollis
GATAGAGTGTGTTGTCCATCTGAATTGTTAGATATTTGGCATAAACTTTCTAATTGATTATAAAGAAAATTTTGAGCTACAAATTCGTCTGCCGTGCTTCGTTCACTACAACCGCCCTGATTGGACAACGCATTGCGATGGTCTGCAAGTTCTCAAGCATCTTGTTTTTTATGTCAACGTGTATTAAATAAATCTTAATTGTAGATTATTCTTATTATTTAAAACACCTTCCAACCCTCGACTTGCATCAGTCATCATGTCGCAGTTGTTGAGAGTGAATAGCACAAATCATGTATTTACCTTCCAACCGCCTACCCCTATTGTACTCCATCCGGATAAAGATTATGAAATAGCGTTACGTTCCTTTCACTCATACCACAGCATACCAAATATTGATAATTGCAAGTTTTACTACTATGACGACAATAACAAGCTGCAAAGTTTTGATTTTCCCACAGGATGCTACGAAATTGCTGACATTGAATCGTTTATACTGGACAAGTTAGGCGGCAGCAATTCAGTGAGACCAGAATCATTATTTGCACTAAAACCTAATAATAATACGTTACAATGTATGATTTTCAGTAAATATAGAATTTCGTTTGAACAACCCAACAGTCTGGGTAACATATTAGGATTTTCTGCAAAAATACTCGAACCGAAACGATGGCACTCTTCAGATCTACCTGTCAAAATTATAAAAGTATCTAGCATACGTTTCGAATGTAACATTACCACTGGAGCCTTCGACGCAAACAGACCTGCTCATACTATTTACGAATTGGTCATAAAAGTAGATCCTGGGTACGCCATTGACGAAACTCCACATAATCTACTTTATTTACCCGTTATACCACAACGTGAAATAACCAACGTTACTGTGTTGGCTGTAGACCAAGACGGACGACCTATAAATTTTCGTGGTGAAAAGAGTACCTTGGTGTTGGAGCTTAGAGCGAGGAGCAACAGATGGGGTTGATAATTAATCATAAAAGACGTTCCAACGCACATTCAAAGTCATTAGTTACGCGGCAACCTTCAAAGCAGCAGCTTACATTTGCCAACAAATTGTTCTTGCAGTCTTTAGGCTTTTTGTTGAAAGAGAAACAACAACAACAACAACAATGACGACTATGTATGGAAAACGTTCTCGTATGAACGATATGCCACCAATGTTTGATATTTACCGTAAGCCGCAATTTGACGAGTCAATCCGCAAAGCTGAATATAGAACATATGCACCGTTCATCAAATCATTCAGTTGCAGTGATATTGTAGAATTTAGCATCAATCAAGTTGATTCGTTTTTTGCCATGAACGAAACTTTGTTGTGCATTAAAGGGACACTCGATGTACAAGGAGCCGGTGACGTAAAACTGGCTAATAATGTTGGTGCTTTCCTTTTCGATTCGTGTACATACAGTGAAAGTGCAAGAGAAATGGAAACGGTTCGAGATCCTGGAATCGTGAGCGCGGTACGTGCCATGACTTGCTACAATCAAGAAGATTCTAATCATATGGCTATAGCAGGCTGGAATTATCCCAAAGACCCTCTCCTAAATACCACAGACAAATCATTCAACCTACAAATTCCTCTCAAACATATTTTCAACATTTTCAATGACTATCCTATGATTACATGTGGACGACAAACAATACGTTTGGTTCGAGCTCGAAATGATAATGATTGTGTATATATCACAGAAAAAAACGTTGCTGGTGTGACTTCCAATACAACCGTCAACATTAAAATTACCGACATTGAATTAAAAATCAAGCATATCTATCCTAATGATGATATTAAGTTGGAACTTATGAAGGCCATTCAAAAGGATCGGCCTATAGTTATTCCGTTTAGAAAGTGGGAGATACACGAACTGCCGGCAATTACCAGAAATGTTAAACGTGAAGTTTGGGCTGTTAAAACTACAACCTCAGTCGAACGACCTCGTTATGTTATTGTTTTCTTTCAAACTAACAAACGTGACAACAGCAAAGCTGATCCCACTCTGCTCGATAATGCAGACATTCAAAGTATACGTTTATCGTTAAATGGCGAATATTTTCCCAATGAAAGAATGCAGTTGAACTTTAGTAGAAACGACTACAATGAAGCCTATTTCAACTATACCGAATTTTATCTCAGCTATATGAATTCGACACAGAAGCAGCCTCTCCTGGATTATTCCTCTTTTAAGAAACGCGCCTTGTTTGTTATCGATTGCTCGAAACAAGAAGAAAGTATGAAGGCATCTACTGTCGATGTAAAACTTGACATTGAAGCAAACATTGGTTTTCCCGAAAACACCAAAGCATATTGTATCATAATTCACGACTGCGTAATGGAGTACTTCCCTCTCACCGAAATAGTCAAGACTCTAAATTGAAGTGTGTGTTGCTGCTGCAAGTCAGTATTCAAACAGTCATCATCATGAGAATAGCGATCGTAGACATTCAGGGATTCGTTATAGATGGTCTGTTTGTTGCTAAAGAACTTACAATCGAAATTGGATTTAAACAGAGTCATTACATATTTTTACCACCCCAATCAATTGCTACGTTGAGCAACAAAGATAAGAAGACTGTGTCATACTTGGAGAAGAATGTACATGGTATTCGGTACTCTTCGGGTGACATTGAGTACTCCAAATTGGATGATATATTGGAAAATAAGCTATTGTATGCTGCAGATTTCATATACGTACGCGGACAACAAAAAGCAGAATTTCTAATGAAGAAATGCCATATATTCAATGTTTTTCCACATATTATTGATGTTTGCAAGTTTGACGGTACATCATGTGCTACTGGAAACTTTGAACGTGATCCAAATCCTTGTCACGTCACTGGACTGTACTCTTGCACACAAAGAAACGTAGAACGTCTCCGCCGCTGGTTTTTCAATAGTGTATTACCTTTGTAAATATTATATATTAATAATAATAATAAATTGATTTTTGAAATGAATGACATTTTTTATTAAAACACCTTGTATTTGCTTAATATCTATTTATCGATTATAAATTACATTACACTTCCTGTTTAAGTTTAACAATTTTTAATAAAATTTTAAAATAACAAATATTGATGTTAATGTTATACATGTCATTTTTCATGTTGTAGAGAATACTGCTGGTGGAGGGTTGTGTATTGGTCGTATTGAACACTTGTTGGCTTTATTCGGTTCAATGGATATGTTGTCGTTTGAGGTGTCTGACGTCTAAAGATGTGATCTAAGGCACTTGCAATCTCCTGTTGTTGTCCTCCGTTTTTCAATTCTTCAGGTATCCAATTTATCGTAAGCTTATCCCATACTCTTTGACTTGAGTCAGCTAGACATAGGTTTTCAATTTGCTTTATAACCTTTTTTTTATCTTCATAAAAAGTAACGTCCTTATTCAATCCATTTATTTTTATTATATATTCTTCAATTCGATGTCTGTATTCTGCGAGAGACATCCTGCAACTAAGTATCGAGTACTCCAAATTGAATGATATAAAATATGAAAAATCATCATGATATTGATTTGAATGTTGGTTATACACATTTACATAAGTTCAAAAATATTCCACCACACCTGTATATGAAGTCGATGAAAATCCACCATTAGCAGCCTTGACACTAAAATGCTTTTATCATAAGATCAATCCATGTATTTGTGCTTTAACAAATGTTTTTACCTTAAATAAACATTTCATAGTGAATGATAAGTAAAAGAATAGATTAAATTTTTAACGATAGATATATTTGTAGTGAAATTAGGAAAACAGTTATTATATATAGTTCTTAATTGTGTGTTACTTAAATGACTCTGTAAGTCTTTGTTTTCTTTGGTGCAGAATCAGGACTAAAGATATGTGTTCTTTTGTAATTGATAAACATTTTCAATAGATCTATATTAGTGCAATATATTCTTTTTAAATATTTTTTTAAATAATGAACATAACTTGCAGGACTTTTAATATTTTGAGCACTACATTGTAATTTATATGTGTTGGTGAGTACCTTTCTTAATTTCGGTGTTAATGCTGTAAATTCTGTAGTATCAGTGCTAACAATAAATTTCGAATAATCAGTTTCATATTTTGTTAATTGTTTCTTGTTAAATAATGTTGTAGAGAAGAATAAGACATGTAAATGATATCCTTTGTTCTCGGAATGTTCCATAATACCTAACACATTATATTCATCATTAACTCTGGATACTTTCCAAAAAAGTTTATCAAAAATAGCTATTGCAAAATTCTTATAATCTGAAGTGCTGTATTATATGTTACTTTCAAGCCACCCGGTACGAAATTCTTAGTAATATTTCAACATAAGTTACTTTAAGCCCCCCGGTAGCGCGCCGCCTTATCATCCTAACGGATCTTTCTCGACTACGTCACATTTTACAGCAAGAAGCGTACGGTGCGCTCACATTGCAGCAATACCTTCCTTCGCTAATAATATGCATGAGAGCTTATGGCGGCATGTGTTGAATGCCTTGCTATAGACGCGAAGGTTGTGCGATCGAATCTCACTGAAGTTTTTTTTCAGATTTTTAAAACAGGACTAAAAATGGCG
Organism: Galeruca laticollis; assembly: GCA_963921935.1. Classification (NCBI taxonomy): domain Eukaryota; kingdom Metazoa; phylum Arthropoda; class Insecta; order Coleoptera; family Chrysomelidae; genus Galeruca; species Galeruca laticollis. The sequence goes on from OY998179.1 coordinate 219,551,984, forward strand.
GCATAAAATTAAAAACGCGCGCGCCGCCGCTCTCAGCGCCACCAAGCGGAGATTTTTGAAGTAGTGAGCCAGAATCTGTATAGCTCTATCTACAATGCCTCTACAATTTGGCCTTACCAGTAGATGAGGGGCGCTGATATATAAGAAACACTAGGTATGACTGTAAATTACTATGGGGTCCCTTAACTGTCTTGGGATACCCGGTTAAGTTAAAGGAGAATATAATATCACCGTTCAATATCCAATATAAAATAATTGTACTTTAAAAACTTACGTTTTGAAATCCCACTAGTCACATAAATTTGCACACTATTACTGCTTGAGGGTGAGGGCCCGTCAATACTTAGACTTGCCTCACCAGGGGAGAGATACTTCCTCTCTCTCTCTCTTTCACTGACTCTCTCGATTCCCCAATTTTTTCGATATTCATTTCTAGAGTTCACCTTCAGTGAAGGTCCATTTTCAATATCGTGTTTATTATTATGGTAAACAAAACCTGACCTAATCATAATCTGATATATTTTGTTAACCTTGTCTTTACACCGTTTGTTTATGTAATTTCTTTTATTTGGGGTCGTCAATTTTATAATTATTTTGAATTAAAAAAGAAATTGTCTATATAGGGTGTTTTTAGAATTTGTGTCATATCTCGTGTTTATTACATAGTCCAAACCACGACTACTCACCAAAAATTCGATATAAAAAATTGGCTTTTTAAAAATTACATAAACATCAATGCCATTACAAAAACATTACGGCATGGCGATTTATTTATTACATTTTATAAACATATTATTTACTTACTGGGTTCATTCATTCTCGTTCCGATTTCATCCCAAATATTGTCCCTGCGAAGAATATTAGAATATTCTGGATGCCGCAGATTGTAAATTTCTTCATACTCCTGCACAATCGTGATAAGTCTTTCTACATCCATGATTACTTTTAAACAATGTGGACAAGACGAAAGTCACAAACTATTAACAAAACAAAATATGCTCTTATAATAAACTTTGGAAAGAAAACCCCCGTGCCTGCGTGTACTTGTCGGTATTCGTACTATCAGCATCGGCAGTGTCCGCACGAAACGGATTTTGATTTCGTCTTTGGAATCCCGTTCGGAAATGCCGAAGTGCGGTCGCTACGATGCCGATAGGTGAACGCAGTTCTATTTGAAACAATGTAGTTAATCAAATAATCCGATTCGTCCGATGCGTACCGTCCGTTTGACGCCGATTAGTGGACGCGTACCTTAACAAAACTTCGTATCGTAATGCCGTCGCGTAACAGGTCTGGACAGCATTTTGTACCATAACATAGTAACATCGAGGCGTCCCATCAGTTGTCGGTATTTTGACGCTGCATCAAATAATTTATACGAACTGATGTTGCACTTGTCTGGACAGATCTGCGTTACACGCTTCCGAATTATTTTTCGTTTTATATATTCAGTTGAAGACATTGCTATTACGGAGTGAACGGAAGAATCTTCCATTGATTTCATAAACAGTTATCTTAATAAAGAAATTTTATGTAAAGGCCACTAGTTGCCTGAAATTTTAAATCCAACAATAAATGATTTCCACTATACACTCTTCTACGGTATCCGCCAAAATAAACAGTACCGAAACAGAGAGTGCTGTGGAGTTGTTTATGTAATATGGATTTGTCATATTTGACTTAATTGTCATTAGTTGATATATTAATAGTACGCTGCAGTTAAATTTGATTTTAAAATGGTTCTAACAACGGAAGAAAAAGTTTTTTTGGTAGAGCATTATTTTCGTTCATACGGAAAAGGTCGTAATGATGGTCCAAGCTTAGAACAGGTGTCAATAAAATATCAGCAAAAATTTAATAAAGCAGCTCCTAGTAAAAGTGTGATGTAAGCTGTTGTTGAAAAATTCCGTCGCACTGGTAGTGTATTGTGTCAACGTAAAGGTTCTTCAGGTCGTCGAAAAACAGTATGCACTAACGAAAATGAAGGACGTGTTTTTAACCAAGTTGTGCAATCACCTCAAAGAAGTCTTGTAAGAACTGCATGTAAACTCAACATTAGGGAAACGTCTTTACGTCGCATGTTCAAATCAATTGGTGGTTATCCATACCGTATTCAAGTTGGACAACGACTAAATGCTGCGGACAAACGTGCAAGAGAAATTTACTGTGGTCGCATGTTGAGTTTAATTTACGAAGATCCCCAATTTTTGAGAAACATATGGTTTTCAGACGAGAGTCACGTTCATCTTAGCGGCTATATTAATCGACAAACAACCAGATTCCTTGGATTTGAACGTCCTGATGTCATTGTAGAGAAACCACTCCACAGTCTTCGAGTTACCGTTTGGTGCGCGGTATCTGGTCATGGAATGATTGGTCCTTATTTCGTTGAAGATGATAATCAGAATCCACTTACTGTCAACGAAGAGCGTTATAGAGAGAAAATTATTATACCTTTTGTGAGAGATCTAAATAACTTTTGCCGTGCACGAAATCTACAGTTTCGCACACAATGGTTCCAACAAGATGGTGCAACGAGCCATACAGCTGTGCGCATTTCGATAATAGAATAATTTCTCGGGGAACAGACTTCGAATATCCTTCTCATTCACCTGATCTGACGCCACCTGACGCATACATTTGGGGCATAATGAAGGACAAAATATTTCACTCGGAAAATCGGCCGGCGAATATTGCCGAACTACGGGAAAGAATACAAAATATTTTTCGGCAGTTACATCAACCACTTTTTATAAATATGTTTATTGACTTACAAAATTGATATGAAGCTTGTTTGCGTCGAAATGGTGAACATTTTGAACACTTACATTACAGAAATTAAAAATTAATTTTTATTTTTATTTTCGGTACTGTTTATTTTGGCGGATACAGTATACAACCTGGGTCTGCCACCAGCGTATTTCTGCGCGTCGTTTATTTTTCTTAACGAAGTTATGCATGTATAAATAATCTGCCGCTGCAGCAACCTTCACTTCGTTATTAAATTGCACACAATAAAAATACAGTTGTTCTGTTTTAGTAAAGAAGGAACGGCAGGATGTTCCGTTTATAAGACGCGGCGATGTATTTATACGCTATACTGTTGACACACCGTATTTACGGTGCCAATTCACTACAGTACACACTTGGTATTTTTCGGTTAGACGCTTGCTTGCGTAAGTGCTGTAGATATGTAGTCTCAGGGGGTATTTATATTGGCACAATAATTAACAGCCATGTGCTCTAAGTCAACGGTGCCTATAGGGCATAGCTAAAGCAGCTGTAAACTCTTCACATTTTACAGAAATTACAGTGTCCTCATTTTCATCATATCTTAATAGACTATGGTGTACGGTTTTTTGGTCATAGTATGTTCGGGTGTAATTCTGCCTTTCACTATAGTACTTCAGGTGGGATTAGAAATAAATGAAAATAAGACGAAATATATGACATGGACAGAAAAAGAATACAATCAGCAAAGTACTTTGAACATAACAACAGAAACAGGAAAAAATAACAAATTCGCTGAAGTAGAGCAGTTTACATACTTAGGGACAGAATTCTACAGAAAACCAGAAATAAACAGAGAAATACAAAGAAGAATAATGGCAGGGAATCGGTGCGTTCATTCTCTTAAAAGAATATTACACAGTAGAAGTATTTCCAGCAATCTCAAAATAGGCATATACAAAACAATTATTAGGCCTATAGGATTATTTTCAAGTGAAGTATGGACATTGGGGACAAAAGAACAGAATCTGCTAGGAGTATGGGAAAGGAAAATATATGGAGGAAAGAGAACAACGGAAGGATGGGAAACAAGAACAAATAGAGAAATACTAGAATTATTTAAACAACCTAATATAATCGCAGTTGCTAAAGAACAAATACTTAGATGGCTAGGCCACATCATGAGGATGAATGACGATAGAATACCAAAGAAAATAATTAACAGAGGAATAGGAGGAAGAAAGAGAAAATGCAGACCAAAAGCAAGATGGAAAGACGAAGTAATTAGGGACATAGAACAGAGCCATGTTACTAATTGGGGAGAAAAGGCAAGGGACAGAAGAGTCTGGAAAAAATCACAAACCAAGCCATGGGCCAATTGGGCTATATATATATATATATATATATATATATATATATATATATATATATATATATATATATATATATATATATATTGAACCAGATATCATAAATAATAAGAGAATTAGTATTATAAAAATATGTTGCTAGTATTAAAATATATGAAAATAATATAATTTAAGAAAACAGGTAAAAAGGAAACACTTTTCTTAATTTAAACAACATATCAAATAAAGATATATTAAATAATAGCCTATAACAATATAATAAATAAGGAATTACCTCAATAATAACACAAAATATAGAGATTGCCTAACCAATGTAATGATGTAAATAAAGTTGCCTAAGACGAAGAATAATTTCCATACCATAACCAGCTGTTCACCTAAAAAGATATAATTATATAGTCAAGTCAAGAGAATTTTAGATATAAGTAGTTACATTAGAATACAACTATTATTATAGATAATTCATTATAATCATTAATTTAAGAATAAAAACAAATACAAATATTGAATAGAATAGAATTCAATAGATTTTCATAGATAAACAAATAATGACGTATAGACAAATGATATATGGTAAATAAAATAAACATTGAATCAATAAATAGTAATTTGTTAAAGTTTATTATAAATAATATAATGCAAAGAGTTTAGACAAATAACATAAGAGAATTTATATTTATGAATAATAAGAGTGTAACAGTGATATATTATCAATAATAATATTGAATGTTGTACCATGTAAATGTATCTATGTATAACCAATTTTAATTTATTTGTATGATGAAAAAACTCATAGGAACTCTATAAATGAACTAATAATGTAAAAGAGTGTATGTATGAAATTTTTTAATAAGTGAAAGAAGTTTCAATTAATCTGATTGCAAAAGACAATATTTTATTGGTTATAAAATATGACAGAACAAATTGTGAATCAACAAATAAACTTTGAAATAGTGACCTGAAAAAGAACAAAAGACTGTTTGTTGAAAAAAGTAGAGAATCGAGGGGACGCTCAAGAAAGAAGGGAAGCTGGTGTCAAGAAGCGAGGAGTGTGTGTGATGGTGTTCCTGAAATTTCAAGAAATTCCCGGTTTAAGACATTTAAACCTATAAAGTACTATTAAATACAATCTTAGTAATACTCACAGTCAATTGTATCAAGTTTTTCGGCAAGAATCTACGAAATTTTCATTAATTTTGGTTTTTTGGAGCTTCAGCGGAGTGTTCCTGGGATCCAGAGACTTTCATCCCAATTCAAGAGCAACAGGTCAGTGTTTTTAAATCATTATTGGCCAATAATCAGAGTAAAAACTCAAATACTCAATTAAGTACTTAATTTCATAAATTGATAAACTTTTGCAAATATGATCGATCTAAAAAAGAAAGAAACAGACTTTATATAGTGAATTCATTGCATAAATCGTTAAAATTAATAAAAGGCCGAATTTTAAATAAATTAAAATATGTACTTACGCCATCTTGTAATCGCATAAATCTGATGATTGAAAATTTATCAATGTTATAACTATGTCCATCTGTATATAATACCTATATTTCTATCTATGTATATAACTATTTTCTTCCCACAGCAATTTGTATCATATATATGTATGATTTATATATAAATTCTTTTATGTGTTTGAACCATTCATTTGTCTGCATCTTCAACAAACTTGGTATAATATGAATAGATGCTTCGTATGTATAAGAATTGTTCGTTTTATGCTAAAGCGCATGACTAATTTTCACGAATGCGCATTGATGAAATTATTAAAATAAATAAGTAGATACAATATAACCATTGGCGTCTCATACTATTTTTATCAAATATAAAATATTGAATTTAAAATTAAAACTATTTCAAAATAATGTGTTTTCTTTTTATTTAAACATTTACAACAATATTAAAAGCCAGGACTCAAAGAGAAAAAGGATTTCATGTTCCCGAATAATCAAATTAAAATAAATTACTAAACAAAATAATAATAACCAACTGAGCTAGCCAAACTAAACAAAAATTCTAAATAATAAACATCTACATTTAAATTTCATAATCAAGTAAGCTTTTATCATATATAGAATAATATATATATATATATATATATATATATATATATATATATATATATATATATATATATATATATATATATGAGATAGTCTTTGCCGACTAATTAGGTATAAAACCTCGAATATTGGGGTAACGGCAAGTTAATTAAAGAAAACTCTTGTGACTGTTTTTCTTCCAAGCTTTCGGAAACGTTTTTTTCCATTATCAAGGATAAGTAAATTGAGATTGTTATAAATTGGTAAATATATTTGAATTTTTTAAAAAAAATTTTTCAATCATAAATCATTTTGACAGATTCATGAATGTAAACATTTTCTTTATATGCTAAAATGTTTTTGAAAACAAAAGAAGAAAATTGGTTATATTTGTAATATAGGTTAATAGTTATTCAAATATTCTTCTTTTATTATATAAAATTCAACCTCAAATTATTATAGATGTCATCATGTCATCTTAATAATTAAAAGTATTGAAAAACATTTTTAAAATCATTTACCTAAAATAAAATTATTTCTAAAAATCATCAAATAAGAATTTGAAATTTACTTATTTTTATTATCAATTGTTAGTAGATAATAATAAATATCACTGATTATTATGGTCACTTTTTTTGTTGATAGTATTAGGTTCTTGAAAACCAATTAGCTCAGGAAGATTCATGAACTATTGGTGTTACCATAAATATTCAATGAAAATTAACTTAATTAAACAAATGAGAAATAGAATAACCAAAATATCAGATCCTATTTTTCATGAAAAGAACTTAAAAACTTTATATCATATATTTTTGGATAATGGTTATCCAAATAAATTAGTTAAAAACATACTATTTAATTATTCTCCAACTATAGACATTGCAGACATTAATATTAGAAACGACCAATCAGATAATATAAATTATTATGTATCTTTACCATATATTAAAGAAATAACACCACAGTTGAGTAGGATTTTTAAACCAATGGACAACATTAGAATTGCCAATAAAACATGCTTAACCATAAAATCTATTTTCACTAATTTGAAAGACAAAACTTCAATTCTTAATCTTTCAAATGTAATATATTCTATTCCATGCAAAAATTGTGATAAAAAATATGTTGGTCACACTGGTCAGAAATTAAAGAACCGTATAAGTCTCCATAAGAGCGACTGTAAGTTACATCCTGAAAGATGTGCTTTATCTGAACATGTAATTGATAATGATCACTTTATGGATTTTGAATCTGTTAATATTTTGGACATACAACCAAATACCAAAGAAAGACTTTTCTTAGAAATGGCTCATATATTTCAAGAACCTAATACTATCAACAAAAAAAGTGACCATAATAATCTTAGTGATATTTATTATTATCTACTAACAATTGATAATAAAAATAACTAAATTTCAAATTCTTATTTGATGATTTTTAGAAATAATATTATTTTAGGTAAATGATTTTAAAAATGTTTTTCAATACTTTTAATTATTAAGATGACATGATGACATCTATAATAATTTGAGGTTGAATTTTATATAATAAAAGAGGAATATTTGAATAACTATTAACCTATATTACAAATATAACCAATTTTCTTCTTTTGTTTTCAAAAACATTTTAGCATATAAAGAAAATGTTTACATTCATGAATCTGTCAAAATGATTTATGATTGAAAAAATTTTTTTTAAAAAATTCAAATTTAATTATATTTACCAATTTTTAACAATCTCAATTTACTTATCCTTGATAATGGAAATAAACGTTTCCGAAAGCTTGGAAGAAAATCAGTAACAAGAGTTTTCTTCAATTAACTTGCCGTTACCCCAATATTCGTGGTTTTATATATATATATATATATATATATATATATATATATATATATATATATATATATATATCTCGGGTAGTGATCGTAGAGAAAAAACCAAACAACTTAGTAGGAATGCGGTCAGAAGAGGACTGAATCAGAAGACTCCTTTTTGACTAGTTTAGCTTTCGAAAATGTTTATTTTCATCATCAGAACATCAAAGTGAGTTGAAAAAGAAAGACTAGAATAATATCTAAGTTTTAATATTTGTAATATCATATCTTCTTTTTTCTATACATATATTAAGTCAATCACAAGATAGGTCACTTCTTGAACTAGCCATAAATAATTAAGGTAGGCATCAAATGAAATGTAACTTCTATCATTCTGACGATGATATTTAGGTAATATCGAAACAATTGTCCATTTTTTAGAATTTTTAACATTTTTGAATAAACTGTGGAGTTAACTAGAAACAGTAAGTTTCATTTAAAACACTAATAAAAATAAAGACCATACCATGTTGCAGAATATGTTAACAATTTTTAATCCAATGTGAAATGACTGGGTCAAGATTATTCAATTCACGCTGCAATGCAATTTATTCTCTCGGCTCAGGCACACGCGACCGTCAGGTGACGTCACGACAAGGACCAACGTAGTTGGTTGTGTAATGCTCCATGTAGGAAACGCAGTATATCATTGTTTATGTTGTAAATACAGCTAAAGCCATATGTTATTTCAATTTTTAAGAAAGCAAGAGAAACTTGGAACGTGCTACTGTACGAATGTCTATGAAACCTGCATGCATTTTCGAATAATTTTCCAAATAAAGTAAAATTGTTTCGTTGGAAATAACGATGAAATGTTTCCATACTTTTAGACGTTCGTTACACATAATAATCCCAGTTTATTCGGAGTGGACCATTTCCACACATTATTTTATTTATTTCTCATAAAAATAATTTCCAGACTTTCATTTCCTACAAACATCGATTGCTTTGAGCCTTTTGCAAGAGGAAAGTCATCGCACCGTTGTGATAGGGCTTTATATACAGTGAAAAAAGGGGAGCCCTAAGAGGAACTTCTGCATTTCTCATCAGTGCACGACACGTTGTATTTGTTATTGTTATGTTTTTCTTATTTATTTGAACTAGTTTATCCTGCTGGGTGGGATAAATTTATTACACACGGTATATTAACTTACTCATAATTTATTTATACACTGTATATTCACTGATACTTAATTCATTTACGCACTATCCAACTAGTTCACTATTTATGTTCACACTGTTCTTTGTGTTCGCTACTACATTAAAATGTGTAAACTGGCTTACTTGCCACTAGACCCTCGCCTTTATATATTAAAGTTCCTTTCCAGAAAAATCGGGTTCTAGAATTTCTCCATAAAGTTCCCAATAAAAAACGACCGTCCTTAGAAGTGCCCCGATAAACATATCACAAGAAACCGTCTTTCTTAGAAGTTCCTGGAAATCCTTATACCTTCGCCAAAATTCGAACTTCCGATAATGTTTGGTTAGACAGGACCGGCTCATAGGATTACACCAGTGTGATATTTCGTAATATTACACACTCCTTAATACGAAGTTCTTCCTGGGACTTCTGTGTAGCCGGGACTGGATGTTTAAATCGGCCTCTGGACCTATTTCTACACTTTACGGTCATATGAAAATAACTGGGCATCTTAGGCATAGCCATGGTCTCGTAGGCTTCTTAGCGCTTCCCACACATCTCCGAAGGTGGATAGATCTTAAAATTGGTGTTACCAGATAGAAGACGTAACGCGAATTGAGTCTCAGTATTTTGCTAGGGACTGGAATCTGATCTTCAAGTTTTCCTAATTGCCCAAAAGCACGGTTGCCAACCCTCGTGCGTTTTTGATACTGGCGGGGATGTTGTGTGCCAGTAAATAATTTGCCGGGAGCGTGAACAAAGCGTGTCTGATACTGGTCCCAATCTTTCTGGTAGCTGGAACCTACTACAGGACAGGTATTTTACAATGGCCCTGTTCATTCTCTCGACCATTCCATCTGACTGTGGAGCCAGCGCTGTTGCCCTGGTCTGCTTCATTTCCAGCTTGTCACAAATTTCCTGAAATAAATGGATATCGAAATTTCTTCCCTGATCGCTGTGGACTTCCAAGGGCACTTCATATCGGCTGATAAATTCTTTCACCAATACATCCGCGACAGTTGTGGCCTCTTGATTCGGGATCGCGTAAATGCCCACCCACTTTGAGAAATAGTCCATTACAACCAGAATGTATTTACCACTATTTTCTATCGTTGGAAACGGTCCAGCGATATCTAAAGCAACATTATATTGTTTCATGGGTCCTTTCTCTTGCGATGTGGTCCATTACTCGTAGCACAAGTCGTACATTTCTTACATCAATCCTTCACGTAATCCGAACTGTTCATCCAATAAAACCTTTCATGGACTAGCTGATGGGTTTTCTTCACTCCCAGATGACCTCCTGACGGACTGTCATGTAACTTCCTCACTACATCAGCCTCGTTTTCAAGGAATATTCTCAAGAGGCTTTCTTCCAGGATAAGGTAGTTACACTGAGTCCAATATGTCTTGAGTGTTGGTGAAAATCTTGACATTTCTTGCTAGGTAGGTCGACGATTTTCTTCCTTCCATTGCTGTATCATCTTTAGGTGGGGGTTGTACTCCTGATCTCTGATCCTGGTGGGTGACCACTCTTTCTTTGACTACTGTATTTCTTGAAACTGCAGCTTTCTTAGATTCCACCTTGTTCCAGTAGGAAAAGTCTGTTGGGCACTGCCGTCTAGACAGGGCATCGGCATTTCGGTGTCTCACACCGGCTCGATGTTCGATGTTGAAATCCTATTCTTGAAGTCGTTCAATCCATCTAGCAATCTGGCTCTCGGGATTCTTGAACTACATCAACCGCTTGGGTGCTGCATGATCAGTCCGGATTAAGAACTTCTTTCCATAGAGATACTGGTAAAAGTGTTCCACAGACTTCACTACCGCCAAAAGTACTCCTCTCGTGACGCAGTAGTTTCGTTCTCGTTTGGAGAGGACTTTACTGAAAACTCTCGGCACTTTTTTCTGCACTCCATGGATCTGTGAGAGCACTCTTCCAATTCCTACGTTGCTTGCATCGGTGTCAAGACTGAAGTTTCCTGGTAATTGATATCCTAGTATCGGCGCCGTGGTTAAATGTCTCTTCAGGGTTTCAAAAGCCATTTGACAGTCTTCATTTCAATGAAAAGTTCTTGTTCCTTCTGTGAGTCGAGTTAGTGGCTTCGCAATATCTCCAAACTTCCTTATAAACTTTCGATAATATATGCTAAGGCCAAGGAAACCCCTTACTTAGTGTTTGTCGGTTAGTTGCGGCCATTGCTGAATGGAAGCAATTTTCTCTGGATCTATTGCCACTCCTTCATTACTCACTATATGACCCATATAGTTGACATTTGGTATTTAACATGAGCTGGGCAGCTTGAAGTCGTTTGAATACATCTTCCAAATTCTTCAGGTGCTTCTCAAATGTCTTCCTCATCACTGCGATGGAGTCCAAATAGACAAGGCATGTTTTCCAAGATAACCCTATCAAGATATTTTCCATGAGTCTTATGTTGCGGGCGCATTACAGAGTCCGAATGACATGACATTGAATTGCCATAATCCAGATCCGCTGGTAAAAGCAGTTTTCTCTTTGTCTTCTAAATCCATTATTTCTACTTGCCAATAACCAAACTTCAGGTTCAAGGTGGAAAAGAGCTTATCATCGATTCGAGGCAGAGGGTAGCTGTCTTTCTTCGTCACGTTGTTTAGCTGGCGATAGTCCATGCAGAATCTCGTAGTTCCATGATTTTTCTTGACGAGCACTACTGGAGATACTCAAGGGCTAGTAGATGGTTCTATCACTTTATCTTCTCCCATATCTCGAATTATTCTTTCAGCTTCCTCTCTCTTCGCTCGTGGAAGTCTTCGAGCTGTTTGTCTAATTGGCTTGGCATCACCAGAATCGATTTTGTATTTGACGGCTGATGTTCTACCAATCTTTCCTCCTTTTTCTACGAATAGATCTCTATACATCACATCTGTTCGAATCTGTCATTAGAATTGTTAGTTGTCGTTGTTTGACGAACTATAGACGTCTCTTGTACGCAGGATCCAATCCTGGTTTCCTTCTTGATGGTAATTGGGTAATCGGTCACGTTTGTGACACGTACTAGATCTCCTTCGCCGACGTAACCAATCATTTACCAATTAGTACTCCTCTGCCAACCTCTTCGTCGTGGTTTCATGGCTCCATCGGAACCGGTGTACTTTCCTCCATTATTCCCTGTAGCTGCACTACTATCATGGTAGAATGGTATCTTCCTGTACAACTGCCAACACCGTGCTGCCTTCATTTTATGGACCAATGAAGACCTCTTCGAAACCCACTCTAATGGTTCTGTTTCTAAAGTTCAACTGGAAGCCATGTACATTCATTACGACCATTCCCAGAATCACGTCTTCTTCGATGTCAGCTACGTTTACCATATGCGTGAACTTTTCTGCACCAATTCTCAATTGGATTTGTATCTCTCCGTACTCTCACCTGTGACGGTCCGGAGTCGCAGTTTCGTTGGTAGAAGCTTCTGCTTGGAGTTGATTACCTCCGGTCGTATAATGGTTCCAGTTGCTCCAGTGTTTACCAGCTGAGAATGTTTCTTGCCATTCACATCGCTATCCACATATACGCTGTCGTTACGACATCTGAGAGAGACTGTCGGTATGTGAGGGTCTTTGGAACGATTATGGGTCGGTTCTGCCCCTTCATAGCCGACCCGTTCTAGTTTTTCTGTGATTGGTGTTCTTGGATTGCAAGAGTCCTGGGGCGCTTACACGAACTGCGTAAATGTCCTAGCTTGCTACAATTCCAGCATCAGATCTTTTTCGGCTTCTTGTTTACCATACTCTTTATCAAGTTGACGATCTGGTCAAATCTGTCTCCCCCACCTTCCTCTTGGATGTTCCTAACTTTTTGATATCCCGAAGCCTCATATTTAAGATCAGCAGTCAAAGCATCGACCAATATTACTTTTCCGCCCAACCTTTCTATATGCGAGAAATGTATTGGTTCACCCCAAAAAAAGTTGGAATTTTGAAATTTTTTTTGAGTTATTTTTACGTTTTCCATCAACAACACGAAAAAACGGTTTTTAGAAAAAAAAATCCTGTGTGTATGTCGTCGTCGTCGTTGTCGTCGGCCACTTTTCCTTACATGTCTTGTTAGCACGATACAGCCTCCGGAGTGCAATAAGTCAGCAATTTTATGATTGAATATTGTTCAGGGTATCTCACAGATGTACGCTATTGATTTTCAGTTGACTAGAGCGAGTACAGCGGGTCCTATAAATCCAGATATACTAACTTTTTGGTTATTTTTGGAGAAATTTCGGTTTGTTAGCACGATACATCCCCCGAAGTGTATACAAGTAACAATTTTATGATAGAATATTGTTCAGGGCCACAGATGAGGAAAAGTTAGTTTTAATCTTTAAAACCGTTTATTTTGGGATGGACTAAACGATGCGCCCTCTTCTTATGATGGATACGTAATCCCTCAATAAAGGCCGTGATGCCCAAACATTCCATCATGTTCTTTGGTGCTGATGATTAAGCAAATCGAACTATTCGGGCAATATCCACGTCATACTTTTGAAGGGTTTCGTCACCTTTCTGCCTTCAGTTCTTCAGCTGGGATTGGTAGAAGTTTTCTAGGTATTCGTGACCATATCGCATTTCCAATCTCTTCTTCAAATGCTTGAAGTACATCTACGGCATCTCCCCGAACTGCGATGGTCTCGGCGATGGTTAAGTGCACTCCTTTCTCCTTATCGGAACAATTATTCGCTCTAGCGGCTGCTTCAAACTGTTTTACATATTTGGTCCATGACGTCTTTCCGTCCAAGTTTGGGGCCTTGACTCGGGTAAAACTGACAATATCTTTTATCTTGGGATGTAATTCTTGGTTGTAGGCTTTTATGCGTTCGATCTTCCTTTCTGCTGTCGACGTGACTTGTGTTCTTAAGTCTGTCATCTTTCTCTCTAAATATTTTTGTTCCCTAGTTTCTTATCAAAAATATCAATTTTTATCGAGAAACGGCCTCTTTTTTATTATGCTTCAAAACCTTAATGGTATTGTAATGTTTTTGTTATTTATTTAAACTGTAAACGGGTGGGATAAATTTTAAACACTCGGTATGACTACTTACTAATTTATTTAAACACTAACACCTAATTTATATATACTTAACTAATCAGTTAATTATTAATTTATATTAACTGTATATTCACTCAAACTAATTTATATAAACACTTTATATTCACTTATTTACCTGTTTATCTCACGATGTCAAATTATCAACTACTTGGTCCGCTGATCGGTCCTTTTTATATACTAGTGCCTTTTTACTAGAGAATTCTGGACTGCGGCTTACAAAAAAAATGCCTTTCGCGATATTTCTCGATTGCCGGCTCAATCCTTAAAAGACCTTCCGAGAACATGTCTATAAAAACTGTCACAATAAATCCCAATAGACCTTCTCAGAATTCGGCGCGCTCGCCATTTTTTAAACTCCTTTAACATAAGGTTACAGGACCGTACTTAGTATCTGCTTCGGTGTGTGAGTTCGTAACATTACCCCCTCCTTAAATGAAAGTTCCTCCTGGAACTTTTGTGTAGCCGAGACTGGATGCTTGAATCGGCAACTGACTCCATTTCTACACTTTCCGATCTTATGGAAATAACAGGGCACCGTCTTCATCGGATACTGGTAACGGGGGTTGTAGCTGCAAATTAATATCTGGACACCGGTATCTTGGAAGATAACCTCTACCATGTTCCTGATGACTCGCCAATCCAACTGGTTACTCGCTATCTTAGGCATAGCCAGTTTCTTCGCGCTGGATTCTAACACATGGTCTCGTAGGTTTCGAAGTGCTTCCCACACATCGCGGTAGGTAGATCGATCTTGAAAGTCATTTTTAGTTACCACATAGAAGACGTACCACGAATTATGTTTCAGTTTCAGTGTCTTGCCAGGGGCTGGAATCGGGTCTTCAAGTTTTTCTAATTGCCCGAACTTCTTTCGAAAGACGGTTGCCAACCCTCGTGCGTTCTTGATACGGGCGGGGATGTTGTATGCCAGTGAATAATCTTCCGGGAAAGTGAACAAATCTTGTTGTTGTTCCGAAGTGACTCCATATCTAGCTTTCCCGGTACCTCCATACGCGCCCATAAATTCATCGAAGGTAGGGTCGGACACATCTTGAATAAGGTTTACTCCTTCCTCTATCTCATGGTCTCCTTCGAATGGCGCTAGTCTATTTTGGTGAACTACTTTTGGTTTTCCGTTGGGGGTCTTGCTTATGCGATATATAATATCATTGATCCTTTTCTTGATTAAGTATGGACCTTCCCAGGATTTTTGTAATTTTGGAGAAAATCCTTTTCTCCTCGTCGGGTTGTGTAACCATACTTTGTCCCCTTCTTTAAAACCGCCTTCTGTGGCCTGCGTGTCGCACCGACTTTTCATTCTGTCGCTGGCAACTTGAAGATTTGTTCGAACTCATTCATAAATATCGTCCAGCCTTCTTCTCAATTGGATCACGTAGTCTTCGCCTGCTAGATCTTTTCCAGGTCACAAGGAAGCCTCATTTCACGTCCAAACAGGATTTTCGCAGGTGTTTCACCCGTGGATTCATTGACGGCAGATCGATAAGCCAATGCGAATAGGGAAAGATACTGGTCCCAATCTCTCTGATGGCTGGATACTACTTTGGACAGGTATTTTTCAATAGCCCTGTTCATTCTCTCGACCATTCCATCTGACTGTGGATGTAATGCTGTTGTTCTGGTCTTCTTCATTCCCAGCTTCTCGCAAATCTCCTAGAATAGATGACTTTCGAAATTTCTTCCCTGGTCGCTGTGGACTTCCAAGGGCACTCCATATCGGCTGATAAATTCTTTCACCAATACATCTGCTACAGTTGTGGCCTCTTGGTTCGGGATAGCGTAAATGTCCACCCACTTTGTGAAATAATCCATTACAACCAGTATATATTTGCTACCGTTTTCTGTCGTCGGAAATGGTCCAGCGATATCTAAAGCAATCCTTTCGAAAGGGCTTCCAACATTGTACTGTTTCATGGGTGCCTTTCTCTTGCGATGCGGTCCATTACTCGTAGCACAAGTCGTACATTTCTTACACCAGTCCTTCACATCGTCGGAGCTGTTCATCCAATAAAACCTTTCACGGACTCGCTGAAGGGTTTTCTTCATTCCCAGATGACCTCCCGATGGACTGTCGTGTAACTTCTTCAGTACATCAGCTACTCTCGCTCTCGGGATAACTAGCTGTCTCCTCATCACAGAACCATCATCGTTTTCAAGGACTCTTTTCAACAGACCTTCTTCCAGGACAAGGGAGACCCACTGAGCCCAATACGCCTTGAGTTTCGATGAAAATTTTGACACTTCTTGCCAGGTAGGTCGCCGATTTTCTTTCTTCCATTGCTGGATCATCTTCAGGTGAGGATCATTCTCCTGATCTTCTCTGATCCAGGTGGGTGACCATTCGTCGGTGACTACTGTAATTCTTGAAACTGCAACTTTCTTAGATTTCGACTTGTTGCATTGTGAATAGTCTACAGGGCATGACCGTCTACGCAAAGAGTTGGCTTTTCGGTGACTCATATCAGCTGGATGTTCACCCCTATCTGATTTCCCCTGTGACTGGAGTTCTTGGATTACATGAGTCTTGGGGCACTTAGACGGACTGCGTACGTGGTCTAGCTCGCCACACTTCCGGGGTTTGATCTTCTTCGGCTTCTCATCTGCCATACCTTCCAACAAGTTGACGATCTGGTCAAGTCTGTCATCGTCGTCTTCTTCCTGTATGGTCCTACCTGTGTTGTATCCCGAAGCTATTGTGGCTGCTTCATATTCAAGAGCAGCAGTAAATGCATCGACTAATGTTTTCGGATGGGCTAAACGAAGCGTCCTCTGCATATCGGGGTCACGTAAGCCATCAATAAAGGCCTAATGCCTAAACATTCCATCATGTTCTCTGGTGCTGATGGATAAGCAAATCGAACTAGTCGGGCAATATCCATTTCATACTCTTGAAGGGTTTCATCACGTTTCCGCCTTCGGTTCTTCAGCTGGAATCTGTACAACTGTTCCAAATGTTCGTGACCATATCGCATGTCCAACTTCTTCTTCAGCAGCTCGAAGTCGTCCGTTTCTTCCAGAGCTATCGTCTGAAGTACATCTAAGGCATCTCCCCGAAGCGCGATAGTTAAGTTCACTGCTTTCTCCTTGTCGGACCAATTATCGGTATTTTTAAATATGACTAATTTTCACCTTCCTCCTATGGATTTTTTTTTGGATTCTCTTATACCAACATTCATCCTTTAACATGTTTTTTTCTTCAAATCCTTGATGACGTATCAGGGGTAAAACTCAAGTCTTTAATGACATGCTCGCATTTGAAAATTTTTCAATAAATCAGTAACAATAAAATACTCACTTTCTTGATTTCTCGGGAATTATTTGATAACCATTTTGAATTACTTCTAAGAAGTTTCTTCAATAACAGATAATGAATTTTACTGAATAATATCCACAATGTTTGCCTCTGGTGTGTTTGAAACATGTTTGATATTCTGGATAGCAACATACTCGAGAGTATTATACAGGCGCTCAAAATCATCTTTTAAAAAATCGGCTTAAAGGAATTTTCCCACGACCACATAGGAAAGTAACACATATTGCACTCTCTACTCCCATGACCTTTATTCTCACGCGTGCGGAAAGTTACTTTTCGCACTAGTGCTGCCACTTCAGAAAATTCGTTTTTCCCATCATTTTTTAACTCTGAAAATGCGTCGTTGCCGGTCTAGATCTCAAAATTGACTTAACTGCTCGGCAAAGTACCTACTTTCCCGAACTCTTATGTTAAAATGTTCATTAAAGACAAAATACCAGAGGATGAACTTTTGTTAAAAGTGGTTGGGCATCCAGGATAAAGTTTTGTTAAAAGTGGCTGGGCATCGAGGATGGACTTTTATGAAGCTTGTCTAGGCGTCGAGGACGGACATTGATGAAACTTGGCTAGGCAATAAATATTCTGTTCCTATATTATTGTTAAATTATTGGTGCCTGCACAAAAAATATTGTACTCGCCACACTCGAAAAGTATATTTACAGGGCGAGCATGCGCATGCTCGCCCTGTAAATATAATTCAATTTGTTCCCCAGTTGTATCTAATAAGTACTTAATTTTGTCATTTCTTCAAATAAACATTAATTATCGTTATTTCTTTATTTCACAATGAAAGCAGTCGTAAATACATGTGCACTTTTTATAGAAACAATATTCAATCATATACCGTCACAAATAAAACGTAAGATTAGTCAGGTCACTCAATATACACGATCTGATATGTACATATTGTTCAATAAAATGGGTGGTCGTAGGAAAAATATTGTACATTACTTGTGCAAAAGTGACTTTCCACTCTCGTGGGATTATAGCACTCGGCTTACGCCTCGTGCTACAATATTTCCCACTCGTGTCAAAAGTGTCACTTTTTTTGAGTGTCATCTGTCGTTTAGTTTTTTTACAATGGATAAAAGTATGCATTGTACATGGAATTTCGTCTGTGGAAGCGCTGAAAATATTACATAAGACAAAAAAAGATCTTAATTTGTGGAAAAAAAATTAACTCAACTTCTCACAACCAAGATCTGGCCAAAAACTCAAAAAACTATTGAACAACTACCGTATTCACCCGTTATGACTTGGGTCGTTATATATTACGCATAAAAACAGACCTGGGCTCATAACACATCCTTGTTCTACATCCATACGTGTTCATTATTTGTTCTTACTCTTTTTTTTTTGGTTATTATATACCACTTCTATCGTTTTGTCAGGGCCAGGGTAGTCTGAAACAAACAAACAAGGCAATTTTTTCTTAAAATTTAATTTTATTTTTCAGCGATGCTCTAACTTTTTTAACCCTCTCAAACAATAATTTTCGTCTTTCTTTGTAAAATCGGCGTTGCCGTATGCTATCACTTCCTTATTAATTGAAATTATCTGCCCTCCAAGCCAAATTTTTAGGTTAGGAAACAGGAAAAAGTCACTGTTCATCTGAAGAATACAGTGATGGTCAACCAATTCAAAGTGCAATTCGTGAATTTCAAATGCGGTCGTTTTTCTGCAATTTATGTCAGGTTTATCAAGTGATGATGCGTAATAGTTGTTCTTTTATCTCGGGAGTGTAGTTGTGGACCCAAACATCATTTTGAGGTATAAATCCACGCAAAAAATCGGACTCGTACCGCTAAAACCGTTCCAAGAGAGCTTTGGAAATACGTATATTAAGTTGCGGCAGCTTTTTTAGGGGCGAGCGCCCGGATTTGTACCATAATTTTTTGCTATTTAATTGCTAGTTTATTACCCAAAAATCTATTTTATTGCTCAAGCGGTTCACGAGAATCGCGATAACCCCCTACATTAATATTAAGCTACGGCAGCCATATGCATTATCTCGGCAACGGTGAATGCTATCGAAACGAGCTTGGCGCGATAATTTATTGCTATTTAATTGCTGAAAGATGGCATGGGTCCCGAATCCCGAAAACCACCCCCAAGACTCGATCTCGACAACCCCTTGGCGGTGTTAAAAAAGGCCGTCTAGTCTAGTTGTTCACTCTAAAACTTGACCAACATCATCAATTAATTGGAATATCTGAATGAAGTCCAGAGCATGGGAAATCGTTTTAACAAATGACAACAATTCAAGAAAATTATTAGTTTTTTTATTGTTCATGAAAGTAAGTGTTTGAATGACAATTTTTAATAAGGGCCTTACAGTCACCGAAAATACAATGTGTGCAAATGTATTTTAAATGGAGAACATTTTTACTACTCTGCGCACGATTCTAAAAAAAACTACGGAACCGATTTTGACGTGCGAGTAATTTTTTTTTATTCAATTCCCTATAGTTCCCCTGTCATGATATTTTGATTTTCATCTCAGCATGATTTTTACAGATAACAATTTTTAAAAGTTATGGAAAGTCGACTATAAACTGATAATAAGTATCAAATTCAAAAACCTTGCATGTCAAGTTGGTCAAGTAGTTTTTTTGGAATCGTTATGATAGAACTTCACTTAGAGGCGAGTTCGTTTAATCATATAATTATCTCATATTTTTTATATGTTGGACTTGAAAGCATGCTACACCAGTATAAATTTTTCCAATATTTTTTTCGTTGAAATATTAACGGAAAAAAAATGCCGAAATTCGTCGCTTATACACGGGTTTTTATGGGGAGCAGCGTAAACAAAACGGTTTGGTGGAGTACAACAATAATAATAGTTAAGAAATCATTTTCAAAAACTGCACAGGGTAGAACAAATATTTATAATAAAAGCTGTATGCGAAGTTTAAGCCAAGGTTACATTAGATTTCTGCGAGATTCCGCCCAATAAATGTCCAAATTGTTTTAGAAAGACTAAAAATCTGGATAGATAAAATAGGTAAATAATTATTTATATTTCAGTGGCTTCCCGACATAACGGCAAAAAATTGTAATTATTTGATTGTAGGTGAGATAGTGATGTTTAACATTTACAACGAAGAGGAGCAAAACATTCAATTCAGATTGAAGGATTTTCACAAGAAAATTAAAAATCCTTTGAACGAGACTGAGCCGCTATATCTCACTGGAGTGGTAGGATACATTGGTCCATCGGATCCTCCACGAGTATTAAGAAAATCACATGATGCACTTATTGATCATGATGAGGATGAACCACTTGGACATTATATTAGTTACTCCTATCGCCGAGGAAATTGATGTTGGATGACAGCCGATGATAATGAGAAAAACCAGCAAACAAAATATTGTAACGACTCCCAGAACGTAGTACCAAGATTGATTATGTATGCTAAAAGAAGAGATGAAGTAAAATAAAGTTGTCGATGTTCTGTTGTAGACTAATTTAATGTCAGTGCTTTCTTGTCAGAACAAAATTTTTAATTCATTCCGCTTGTCCCTATTATCGTAATTAAAGATGAAATTTGTGGTTACAATATTACCAAAGCCTCGTTCAAACGATGAATTCCAATATTTACCAATAGATCGTAATTACAACTTTTGCTTTTTTAAATGTGATAATTTCTTGCGCTATATACCTAGCGCTCATTCGATAACAGCGCCGCTGAAAATTTTAAAATCGACAAGGAGGTATCCCGACGTAGATTGATGAAAAGTGTATATTTTTTCCTGGCACAAATCTAAAGTATAACTGCTAAGAATAAACCGGAATTTGAAGTGGCTTAGCTGCTATAGGTATTTTTGCTTACGGCCTTCAGCCCGCAGACCATCTAGCCAGCACGTACCGTTTATCTTGAAATGAAATTTTTTCGATTTTCCAACTTTGCGGGGACAATAGTTCAGTGATTTTTAAACGTACGCTCGTAAAAAATAGAAAAACAACATATTGAAAGAAATTTAATTGTATTTTTCACAAACATCCATTTTTTTAATTTCATTAAAAAATAATTATTTATCGCGTATAATAATAAACTAAAAATTGCAATAATTTTTTTGAACTTGATCTTTTGAAAAGATTTTCCCATCCTTTAGAATGAGGTTACAATCCATTTGTATGTTCTCATAAATGGATGATTTTTATCAAGCTTCACAGTGACCGGAACGACAGTACGTTACTTCGACGTCGAGACAGCGCATTTCGTGATTATTGACACAAAAAAGCAATTTTTTGATCTACAACCTAGCCTTACAGAATTTAATACTGCCGAGGGGTGGGCTGTCCGGCGCTTGAGGATTGTTTTCGGGATCCGGGACCCATGCCATCTTTCAGAAATTAATTAGCAATAAATTGCCCCGAAGAGCGCGCGTCGGTAACTATTTTCGTCGCCGAGATAGCGTTTCCAGGCTGCCGTAGCTTAAGACCGCTAGGGGGTTGCCGAGATCGAGTCTTGGGGGTGGTTTTCGGGATTCGGGACCCATGCCATCTTCCAACAATTAATTAGCCATAAATTATCGCGCCAAGCTCGTTTCGATAGCTTTCACCGTTGCCGAGATAATGCATATGGCTGCCGTCGCTTAATATTAAGGTGGGGGGTGTCGTATTTCTAGTGAACCGCTTGAGCAATAAAATCGATTTTTGGGTAATAAATTAGCAATTAAATAGTAAAAAATTATGGTATCAGTCCGGGCGCTCCCCCCTAAAAAAGCTGCCATAACTTTATATACGTTTTAGAAATGTTCATACGTTTGCGAAATGTGTTTTTGATCCAAAGTGAACAAACGCGCGGAAAGCTTAGGTATGCCCAATTCTTTAGTCAATATATGACAAACCAGGTCTTTAGATATTTCCATAGGCTCTGATATCTCTTTAACCTTAATTAGACAGTCAGTCCAGTATCATTCGATGAACTTTTTAGACATTATCGCTAATTGTCGCAGTTGTTGGCTTTCCTGAACGCTCATCATCAGTCAAGCTGGTACGATCACGTTTAAATTCAGCTACTTAAAATTTCACGCTCGTAAAAGATGGTAGAGTCTCTGTATACAGGGTCCAACTTATCATTGATTTCAGAGCTCAATTTTTTCAATTTTTGTGGTAACGACTTCCTTAAGTGATTGTCAAACAACACTTACCATGCAAAATGTTGAAAATGTTGTTTTTTTTCTATTAGTTTTGTTTGTCTTTTACTTGGTAATTCGTGCTGTCCCTATTTTCACCTTTTTTGAGATTCTTATTCCCGCTTTATTTTATACCTCTTGTTTCAATTCCTAATATCAGAATAATGTAGATAATGTGTAAGCACACTTGATAATATTTCAATTCTTGTATCGAAAATTTGATTAAACTACCAGGACTAAAGCTACATCGTATTAAGGTCGTATCAGCCATCAAGATAATTAAAGTCCAATTTTCAGAGACAATAAATCGATACGTATGGAACTTTATTGGACATTAAGAGCATTTAACCAGAGTTGGATCAACTTGAAATTTTAGCTTCAATGAATTCAAACATAATTCTAGATGTTATTTAGAGAGGCATATATATTATTATGAAGCATGAATATAAATAACATTGACTGACATAATTTTTATAACATAGTCCATTATTTAAAAAACACAATAACTTTATAACTACAGAAAGTATATTCACACTACTCTGATTGGGTTTTGTGAAGCGTTTTGACTTATTGAAAGGTTCAAAAAGTGAACTCTATATCAGACAATATACAGTAGTCGTCATTTTCATATTTGTTCTGTTAGGAACAGGAATGTTTGGGTGATCTGCATCGATGACAAAGGTAATTAGCCTCGTGTGTCCATTGTAGGCTTTGTTAATGTAGCACTGTTATTTAGATCTCAACAGTGATCATTGTAGGGTGGGTATTTACACACGGAGTTTTAGATTGACAAAATAGGCACGCTTAACTCTGGAGTCGTTCACTAAAGGCGGTGCTTGTTTTTCCCTTGCTGTTGACCACTGGAAGAAAATTTTGAAATTAGTAGGTACACACCACTTTTGTTTATAATAACTGATTTTTACTATTATTTAGTTCATATAGCTCGAATAGTAAGAGATTGGGTCAACAATATTAATTAATTATTAATTCTATGGACTGCAAATGTTCTAAATAAAACCCCATTGAAAATTAATGTGAAGATATTGACAATACTTTGTGAGCTCGGCATGCCACATAATTTCAACCATCCCAAGAAGATTGGAAAGTGATGTACAGTTAATGGCTCTGCAATAGTGTAATAACACTTTTGAATCGCGGAATATGAAAGGTTTCGATTTTTTTAATTTGGCAGCATTATTAACGAAGATATGCACCGGTTTGAAATTTAATGCAGCAACGACATTTTGTAATAAATTGACCTATTTACAGGTGTAATGAATGGAAAATTTGGAAACCGTTCTCACCAGTATAATTAAATGGTATTTCCTATGTACTAAATTTGCGTTCGGTCACCGCTGTCAGACGGTGTAGTGAATTCGTTTATTTCTTATATTTTGTTTTTCACTTCTTCCAAGATCGTTGCAGCGTGCTGTCACCAGTGCCTTGCGGCACAAAAATTGTATAACCAGGAATTTTCCCTGCGGGATTACCTCGAGGGAGGGGTTGTTCCAAGCTTGAGCGATCAAAGACGTCGTGGGGCCCCTTGGGCTTATACAGTGTGCCAAGCCCGAGTTCGTAGTGCAGGTTTAGCCGGTCCGTCCTATTTGACGGGTATGGGGGTGGTGAGGATTGAGGTTATGGAGATAAATTGAAAGGTTAAAATATATACAAACATATATTACAAAGAGAAAAAAACTGTATCAAGTAAAAAATTCGGAAAAGAAACAAATTAAGATAGGACTGTCTGTGACCCCTAATATAATATAAATGTCTGCGCGCTATTATCAAAATTTTTAACCTAGAATCGACTATAATCTCTAGTAAAAAAATCTCTAAGATAGGATTAAATATAATCTCCAGTATAATGTAAAATCTCTACAATAGGATTAATTATAATCTCATGCAAAATGGAAAATCTCTAAAATAGGATTAAATGTAATCTCCAGTATGATGTAAAATCTCTACAATAGGATTATTTATAATCTCAAGTAAAATTTGAAAATCTCTAAAATAGGATTGAATATAATCTCTAGTATAATGTAAATATCTCTGAAATAGGATTAATTATAATCTCAAGTAAAATTGGAAAATCTCTAAAATAGGATTAATTATAATCTCTAGTATAATGTAAATATCTCTGAAATAGGATTAATTATAATCTCTAAAATGTAAATACCTCTACGCAATTCTCAAATAGTCAAGAAAAACAAAACATATACATATGCAGGAAAATGGTCCCTGAATATAGCTAAAGAAGATGCCTCTACAATTTGGCCTTACCAGTAGATGAGGGGCGCTGATATATAAGAAACACTAGGTATGACTGTAAATTACTATGGGGTTCTTTAACTGTCTTGGGATACCCGGTTAAGTTAAAGGAGAATATAATATCACCGTTCAATATCCAATATAAAATAATTGTACTTTAAAAACTTACGTTTTGAAATCCCACTAGTCACATAAATTTGCACACTATTACTGCTTGAGGGTGAGGGCCCGTCAATACTTAGACTTGCCTCGCCAGGGGAGAGATACTTCCTCTCTCTCTTTTCACTGACTCCCCTGATTCCCCAATTTTTTCGATATTTATTTCTAGAGTTCACCTTCAGTGGAGGTCCATTTTCAATATCGTGTTTATTATTATGGTAAACAAAACCTGACCTAATCATAATCTGATATATTTTGTTAACCTTGTCTTTACACCGTTTGTTTATGTAATTTCTTTTATTTGAGGTCGTCAATTTAATAATTATTTTGAATTAAAAAAGAAATTGTCTATATAGGGTGTTTTTAGAATTTGTGTCATATCTCGTGTTTATTACAATTTATTAAAGACATGTTTTTGGCATAGTAAAAAAAACATTGGTACTAGGAGCAATACTTTCGCTCTCTGGCCATAGCCAAGCAGGAATTCATTCCATGATAATGAAATAGCGATCACATTGTTTGTATAGCGATTCATATTAAATAATATTTTTATTTTCAAACGTCACATAACGGTCATTTTTGTAATGATTTTAACAAGGTACAAGTGTCAAATTTATGACTTGTAGCTTAAGCGGCGGAGTATAACACTTATACGCCGCCCAGGTTAACCTACACCCGTTTCCCTTTAAGAAGTTGTAACTACAAAATAAACTAATATAATATAAAGAATTCTTTATTTATATTTACAAACAAAACAAACAGTAATAATTTCTTTAGTTAATATTATTTCATTTGGAGTTAAAATTAAAACTACAATTATGTAAAGTAGCATTACGTAAAAATTCATTTGTATTAGATTCTAAACTTGTTTGAGAGTTATACGATTGAATAATATTTTTAATCAAATCCTGCTGTTTACTGCAACATCTAGTATTGTTTAATGTATTGTTTTTATATGGTTGATCCTCACAGTTGATTTATTAATAATGGTTTCATCTGATGATATTGAATGAGTGGCAGTAGGAAGAGTCTTGCCTACAGTAGTGTTAGAAGAATCTTAGTGACAATATCTTTTTTATTTTGTAACGATTCTTCAATATATCCTGTAGGATTTCCATCCCCATGCCGTTTTAAACAGGTAATGTCTCTCCCGCAATTTGCCAACACGGTTGCTGAGATCCTCCTCGAGCAATGACCGGTTGGATAGCTTGAAGTATAACGCCACCTCCTTTGCCACACTTCCAATCTTTTGGATTCCCATAACGTTTCTGGTACACTTACCATTGACATATTTTATGTAAAACCAATTTTCTCGAAACTCGACAGGACGCAATGCTATATATTTTCTATATATCCAATCATCTCCTACTGCAGTAAATGATCTTTTTTATTGGTTCTGCTATCCGGAATCTTGAGATAAATTAATGAACCGTGATCACTAACTTCCTCCAAGCTCATATGCACTAATTCGTCGTATCTGTAAGCCCCAGCTACACCAAAGAACAGAACAACTTATAAGTATATAGAAATTAATAAATTTTGTGTGGATAATAATCCAGTTTTGCTTACTTTGATTCCCAAATATTTTTTATCCGGAGCTTCAATTAAAAAGTTAACAAATTGGGCCTTAAAACTGCTGATTCTTTCTTCTGAAATTTTTTCAAAAACGAACGAGGTCGAGGAATTTCGGAATGTATCAATTTTTTGTCTGATTTGCAACAATGATCTGATTATTGAGTAGTGGCTCCACAAAGAAGACCTTTTCATTTTATGAACATATTTTAACTCAATAAAATACCCCAATAAAACATTTTCTCAGTACTTTTTTATACCTTCTCATTCGCAGTAATTTAAAAATCTCTGGTAAGATGCTTCGTACACGGCTGTGGAGATTTCGGTAATAATTGTTGTACTGCTGCTTTTGCTGCAGCTGGAACTCTTGGTGGCGTAAATGGTAGATAAAATTCGACTTTATCGGCCATAAACACTAGCGTATACTCACAAGATTTAAACACACTTGGCAACAAAATGATTAATGTCATTTAAGGTTAAATGCCATTGTTATTTACTGTCACTATAGATTTAAATCAAATTCAGCTAGTATTATCAGGGATGTTGGCAGGTAAATTTATCATTACGATTAAACTGCAATGCTGACAAATTTATCGAAATCGTTTGGAAATAAAATATTGTATTTCATTCGGAGTATAAATATCTTATGTGACTCGTATGGATTTAACTAGCCTCGCTTCGCTCGGCTTTTAAACTTTCATACTCAGTCACAAGTATAACTTACACTCCTTATAAAATAAATATCTATTCTGTGGCTGGAAAAACTTGTGACATTTTATCACTTTGGACAGGTTACAAAATATCACTTTTTATAAAATTACTTTTTTCCCCGGGAAAAAGTGAGTACTTTTTTCCCGGATATATAAAGATAAGTAAGGTAGATATTTTTTAGAATATTCTATTATACAAAAGTTACATTTCATTTATATCAAAAATACAATTATTAGATCTGCGTTGCATGTTCCTTGAACTATTCGGTACAACAGTGTTGAAATTATATTTTTTTGTGCCATGGACACAACTGCCGTTAATGTATACCTGGTCGCAAATCGGAAGTTATTTCAGCAGTGCTATACGGTCTAAACACTTTGTTAGCTATTTCTTTTCTGTCCTGTGTGACACCAATTCATCAACATACTCTTCAGCGACCGTTTATGACTTCCAACCGCCATGTTTCTTTTGTGTCAAGTCTCCTCCAGATTCAACTTAAAGTATACCAGACGATCTTCGAAATGAATGACCTGTGTCAGCATTTTCAAGTTGAAGAAAATTAGCTACTGTTTTAGCTACCTTATAAAATGATTTTTATCCACAACCTAATTGATACATGCATAAAACAGACGGCGATAATTTTCTGCTGCTGGACGAAGGGCTATATGTACAGTTGCAGCCAAAAAAAGTGGGACAGTTGTTGTTGCCTAGTGTGACTGTGAATTTTCCGTTTCCGTGAAAAATGGGATAGTTTTGTCGTATATTTAAGTGAAATTGTTTTTCATCTGTCAAATTTGACATTTCAACAATGTTCCGACTGTTTTTTGATTGTTGTTTTAGCCAATGCGCATACAATTAGACGATAATTTTGCACAAGTGCAAATTATCGACAATTTGCATTAGTGCAAAATTATCAGGTCCTTTAAAATAAATGTAGACGTAATTATATCCGTTTATTATTTATTAAAGTATTATTTTATTGAAATTTATTACTGAACCAGTCGAAGTTTGTTGTTGGTCAGAAACAACGTTACGTGAAGCAGAAGTTGAAACTGAAAGAACACTAAACTCGTTGTTTTCACTGTAGTAGCTATTTTTTATTGACCGGAAAAATTTAATGTATTCTTCGGTAACTACGAATCTCCTGTGTACATCATTATTTCCTTAAGTTCACTGTAATCCCAAATACAACAACAACCTTGACCATTAAACAAACTTCATCGGTAGCATTATTTAAAAAATCATGAATTTGTGTATTCGTAATAATCGCAGCTTTCTTGGGTGTGTAACCTTTTCCATTTTGTTTCAGAAATGTAATTATTTTGAAATATCTACATTATTATTGGATTGTAACATACTTTTAATCATTGAATAATTCAACCACACAGTTGATGGCATTTGTTATGTGCCAGTATCGAAAAATAAGCCAATAACGCCGTCCGAGAAAGAACTGCATGTCTTCACCTTCCATTCCATAAATCTCGAATACGCAATTTCGTAGATTTTCCGCGATTTAGCTGGAAATAATTTTTGTGACGCTACGTTCGGTACTTCTACTAACTCCGGCGGAGTTAGAGGAAACTCGAAATCCGACATTTTTAAATTTATATTATTCAAAATAACTACTAAACAACCACTAAGTTCGCAATTTTTAAATAAAATCACAGAATTAAATTGACAGAGATTTGATTACGTTAAAGGTTTCCTTAGCAACACAGGTCTAATTGTTGCTATAAGTACAACAGACTACCAGTTTATAACTTCAAATTTCACTTCGATAATTTTCTGACTTTAATATATTGCAATATTTTTCAATATTAAATGGTTTTTCCCGTCACAGAAAAAAATCATGTATTATACACAGAAAAAATATTATATTTTAGCTCTCGCTTCGAGTCGGGAAACAACACAACCTCGAGCTAAAATCTAATACTTTTTTCCCTTGTATAGTTGTAGTATACCTAGTTTAATATTTATTTCTTTGTTTTAGGTAAGTGTTTATCTCCATTAATATGATTATATGGTGAGTTTTATTCATTTTTTTTCTGGAAAAAGATCTTATTTGAATTGATGAATCTCTATAGTATCTGAAGAAATATACATAATGTAAATGTCAGTTTACTGACGAAATATATTTTCTTTTGGCGCCAATGTACTGAGCGTATTAAAATGATTGATTTATACCTTAATTATCAAAACGTGTCTCAGATAGTGCTCGGTGTTGGTGTAGTGGTATGAATTTCGGCTAAATTGGCCAACTATTATAAATTTGTGAGCAAGTGTAGGATGGAAGTTAGTTGATTAGGCATTTTAATGTGTTTTCTCTACTTTCAAAGAGATGATCAGGTATTAGGTCATAAGTTTCCGTGAGGTGGGAAGATGGTTATCCTAGGGACCAAACCCAGATAACCAAATTACGCATTACGTTTAATAGAGGAAAACAGATAGTGAATATAGCATATTATGCTGTGATGTGAAAATGTGTAGAAACGTGAGTGTCATGCATGCGACGATATAAATTGAAGTAAAGTCTATGATGCCTTTTTCGAATCCGATTGGGAATTATAAAACTCGACTCATACAAAATGAGTAATACTCAAAACACATTTTAATCACATCAATAATCATACATGTTCTAATTAAAGTAAATTATTAAACTGTCTTTGTAAATTCCCTTGAATATTCGTAGGAAAATAAATTTATACTTTACCTTACGGACTATATATCATTTTTAACTAAATTGAAACAGATTTCTTGAGAAAGCAGCCGTAGTTTCGACAATGAGATTCAATTAATGTTGTTACTTTAATGCCCAGACCGTGTAATTCCAACCCTGTTTGGTCATGGAGTTAATTACCTCATTACCAACCTTAACTGGAATGTAGCTATAACCGGGAAAGCTGCATGATTAGGCAATTAAAAAGGTACAATAACTTTTGTATTTATTGCATTAGAGAATCATTGCTTTGACCGTATTGAAAGTATCTAGGATGTTATTTCTTGTCGGACGAAGACAAAAACTCTACATTTTATTTTTCTTTTTGATTATCGTCTTTTATGGGTTGAGATATTTTAAAATAAAAAAAATCGTTAATTACACACATGATGTTGTTATTAATTTTAAGTTATTTAGGACTGTTATCTGTGAAGGTAAAATGAGATGCTCGAAGGTATATGGATAACAAAAGTAACCGAAACTCAAGAAATAACAAAATAATAAAAAGTATTACGAAATCTAAAATTCCGACGAATATTGCTCATGTAAAAATAATTTACCATGTTATAAAATATCGAATGTAACAGTGCTCCATTTGATCAGTTCACCTCAAGTGTGTTGCGATTTTTACAGTGTATTAAAACATTGCCCTGAGATTCTGTCTTAAATTTTGCATTACATACGAAATTTCATGCGCTCAAGCGTCTTTATTAAAAACACATGCGTAGACCAAAACTAGTCGAGATGTAGTAGAAGATTTACATCGCTACAGCTGACCATCAACATCTTCGACTGAACTTAACATCGTTAAAATAAATAAATCGACCGTAAAGAGGTACTTGGTAAAATATCTGTATCACGAATCAATGCAAAATTAAACTTAACTTTTCCAAAAGACCTGAATTTTCTGTAAAAACTCAATCGCGTTAGGGTCGTTGAAGACATGCTAGAACGCCCGACTTCCGATCCCACATCGATATGAAATGCACTGTAACTCTTAATGAGACAAAAGTTTCTTGTGCAACATTCGACAAGCATCGGAATGGCGCTTTCCTACTGAACCGACGTCTAAGAGGTATGCGGTATTTGGAAGAGCATCATATATCACAATTACACAATCTATCACTGTGAAGAAATTGCTATCTTCGTTCAATTCTTGAACAATTATCATCGTGTACGGATGAAATTTACTGTCTCGACCCTTACTTCGTGGAATCTACTCATGTTACTGTTTTAAATGAAACTAACTATTTGTAGATAATTTCACAATATATTGATAAAATGTTAGAAATTCTAAGAAATTTGACAATTGTTTCGATACTAAATATCATCGACCTGTAACACGGCCCCGAGGAGCAATATTGAAATGGATAGCGGACACCTGCTGCTCCTCTGAAAACTCCATGATAATGACTGAAATAAGCGGCATACAGTTCTACGACCACCTTTTTCGACTGTGCCTACCCACAGATTAGAGAAAGAACAGATACGAATCCCGGTAAAACATCAAACGATTTTCAACTCCGTCTTCAATGACCTCGGACCTTTAACTCGGTATGGCCGCGATGTTGCCAGTTTAAAATATTTTCTGAATTTCTAACCAAATTGCAATGTTGACTCGGGGACAATAACAATTTCCAGTGCCGGATCTAGTTTTTTTTGGAAATTTCCACTAAATCTTTAAAATTGGGCCATGAATTAAAACAATAACCATAACCGAATATATATTCATGTATTTATTTAATACCTATGTGTACATTCTTATGATTTGTTATAAATAGTCATTACTCTTGGGAGATTAATTAATAAATACATTTTTAGATAACACAAATCACTACAAAAATTCATCAAATTCCAAATAATTCTCAATTTATCATTTATCAAAGGAAATACAAACGGGATGAGCCAAATACGGTATTCAATAACATATCAATTATACAGTATAAATTGGTAATGGTAATTATTGAAACTAAATAGTACGAAATTAAAACATAATTTTGTTATTAAGATACAGCTTTTTTAGCTTATTACAAAATGTAAAGAATTTGTCATGGAATATATCAATATCAACATGATTATAGACTGAGTAGAAGGATTTACAACACCTACGCAAGGGAGAATTTTGATAATAATTTGTAGCACTAAAGTTAATATCAAAAACTTTAAAAATATTAAATTTAACGAGGCAGGCAATCTCGTTGGAATCAACAAGATTATAAACAATTTTACATAAAAATTGATTTATTGATTATAAATTGAGTAAAATAGACAGTTTTCTATTTTTCTTTGGCTGGAACTTAAAATCTCTATTGCTAAATTTCAGCAAATAAAAAATCCTTAATCGGATGAACAATTTTTTTAAATATTCGTGAGGGAAGCGTTCACAAGGATGTGTAAATTCTGTAGCTGTTGATATCATATATAAATTATTTCCAACTGAAGGGTTCGGCAAATATTTCTCTATGTTTGTGAAAAAAAGGCATTCTAAATTATAAATATATTGACAAAACGAGTCCTCGGGTGTTTTGAGCTTTCCAAATACTAAGTTCTTGTCATATGCTTTATAATGAATAAACATATTGGTCAAGTCCAAAACTTGCGTATTTGTAGAAAATTGTTGACAAACATCACATGAATGAATTTTTAGACACTTACCAATAAGATATCCAACCACATATTTAAGTGCGTTTTGTTCTGGCAATGGATTTCGATGATAATCACAATTAGTGACTCTGAAATTTGCGGAAAATTGGTTAATGGCAATAGGAGTTTTAATAATCATAGATGTATTAGTGTTGGTCTGCGCCAAACAACATAATAAATTTTCAAACTGATCTTCACAATTCATGAAAGATGAATTGAAAAAGTTGATAAAAAATAATTTTTTAAATGCACGTGAAAACTGAATGGGGGTAGGGTTGGTAGCATTTCCACTTTGTTGTCTAATACTACCAAAAAAGTTTTCAAGACAGTCTTGATTTAGACGTCTTGTTAAAATAAATTTAAAATTTTTCGATTTTAAATATGCCCATATTTCTAACAAGGAATTAATTGTAATTTTCCACCCTTTAAATTTGCAATGGTTTGTAATATTTCTCCCTGCAATGCTCATAACACTCATGTTATTTAATATTTTAATTGAATCATTTGAAAAATCAATTTGGTGTATTTCCCCGGAAAATTTTCTGTTATATAGTTTGACATTGTTCAATGAAGAAGAATTGAAAATATCAAACAATTTGTCAGCATGTGAAATAAGTGTGACTGTATCTGAAGCTTCTTGAGGTAAGCATTTTAACGATACATACGTTTCTAAGCTGGCTGCAACGGTAGCACTCAATACTTGAGTTGCAAATTTTACTCGCATTTTTTCAAAATTTGTAGGTTTTATATGCGATTCTGTAAGCTTTTGAGCTAAACGATTTCGAAGCATTTTATGTTTTTCATAAAATTGAACTATATATTTCCAGGATGTTTTTTTATTGTCCCAGCATATTTCATTAGTCAGCATATTATTTCTTATTGCCTTAATAAGATGTGGGGATCGAAATAATAAAATAATTTTTTTCCACCCAATGTAAAACTTGGTTTTTGTAGAGTCACACCCAAATGTTCTGAAAGTTCTACAAAGTTTGAACCCATATCAGAAATTAAAACAATAACATCAAGACCAATATTCCCTAATTCTATTAAAAAAATTTCTAGCATTGCTTTTATTTGCAACACAGATGCAGATGTAGAAGTAAATGCATATCCTAATGGTTGTTTCCAATTATTTTTCAGTCCTCTAGCCATAATAACAAAAGCATTATTTGCTATATTATTGGTTCTATTTGTACCATCATCCTCAAACCCAATAATACAATCACGACCAAAGTTATAAAATAAATTACTTTTCAACGATATTTCATCTATTGTTAAAGCACAAATACGATCTTCAGCCTCCATATGGTCAATTTTTAATTTTAGTAAATCAAATAATTGTTTGTTGAAACCAGCAGTAAAATGTGCGTTCTCCGTGAATTTTTGTAAACTCCTTACAGATGGCAGTGAAAAAGATTTTTGTAAATGTCTGTATGCCTTTGGCCCAAGAAAATATAAAGATAGAGAAAATTTTTTAAACTCGTTTGAAAACCTTTGACCTTTTGCAGTTCTGTTCATATTTCTTATTTGTGCTTTAACAAAATCTCTTAAGTCAGATGGTAGAAACTTATCACACAAAAGATTAAAATCTTCTACATTTAATTCTTTAGGTGCTGTGTTCAGTGCGTCGATCTCTTTCATCAACATCTTATTTTCTGCCTTAAGTTCTTCAATTTTCCTTGCCATGGCAATTTTTCGAGGGCTGCTTGAAGACAAACTTTGGGGAGTTTGGGTTTCAACAGGTGATGACTTTGGAAGTGGTATTAAAACTGGTAGAGTTGCTGGGTGCACTAGAAAGATGAAATAAACTTATATATAGATGTTATTGCTGCTTACACTAAGTGTATGGAGACTTTCAAGAGTAGATATGAGATTATTTGTTAGTTCATGTCTTGCTTTAATTGGAAAATAAAACATTTATTATTTTAACGAAATTAACTGTCTCGACCCTTACTTCGTGGAATCTACTCATTTTACTGTTTTAAATGAAACTTACTGTTTCTAGCTAATTCCACAGTATATTGACAGTATAATTCCACAGTATAATTTATTATTTTTATTGCTTTAATGGAAGAAACATATATTATCATTTTTATAGTGAGATATTTGTGTATTATGACATATCGTAACCAAGGCAGTAGTATTCAATATTGTCTAAATCAGAAAAAAATCAAAAATCAAATAATAATGAATTAAAAATAGGAAAATTAGTTAATAATAGTCAAATTAAAACATTACCTGTAATATCTTCAAGAATTTTGATTTTCTTTGAAGTGCATGGCAACTCGTCTTCATTTTTTCTTTTTGTTGGTGTAGGGATAGCTGAAGAAAAATAACGAAATATGTAACATTCAAAAGTATTTAATATAAAAATCCCACAATACTCAAAACTTACCGGGCTCATGCTTGTTTTCGAAATCGTTAGGGACAGCTAATCCTAGTAAGGATAACCTCTGTGAGTTCACGAACATTTCTTTTGCAAAGTGGTCACTACAAATACGACGTGTTTTATTCAGATATCCACTGTCAACACCGACTAAATCCGTTCTGCCACAAGCTTGAATCCATAATTTGCATCTGAAAATGTTACTTGTAATTAGATCAAATTAAGCTAATAGATCTTTCGTTATAAATACTTTGTTTAATTAAAGGACCCGTACATTTATACTCTAGTACTTTTACAAGGTGTATCAATCAATGACAAATTCAAATTAATACTTACATACTCTCATCCTTTGGAAATCGGAAGAACTTAATTTTTCTTTCCGAATAAAATTTATTTGGACAGTCTCTGTATGAACAATACACTCCGCCGTGATGTTTATTCATTTTATAAGAATTATAGTCTATACCACTATATTTTTATAGTTAATATTACCACAACGCACAATCGATTAGTCAAATAACACAATTAATATCGCCGATTGAACACCTTCAAACAATTAAGCAGACAAAAATGGCGTTATGTATTTTGAGCCAAGCCGTCACGTGCCGTCACCACAGATTAGAATCTGTGCCGTCGCCGTTATTGGCATGGTTGCCAAAGATATGATTTGTGAAAAAAAGTATATATTTATGGTATGATTTTTATACATTATAATTTTTTAAATTGTATAATTCTTTTGATGTTAATAAAATTGATTTAAAACAAGTGATTGTCGAATATTTGTATTTGTATAACTATCACACTTAACAATAATGCTTATAAAATATTTGACCAATGATCGTAAATTGAAGGAAATATTAAGCAAATTGACAACCCTGTTGAAAAATTTCGCGCAGCGGCCCGAACGGAGTCGACATACGACGATGGACATTTAAATGGGTATGTCTACCCATCTCTCTCTCTTTTTACTGTTCTCTGTCAAGCTTTCGTATCTGTTCTTTCACTAATCTGTGGCATACCCCCATTCTCCTCCGAGCTATTGAGATAATTAAGATTGTATAGATATCAATCTGTAGTATTTTCTTATTGCTTCCATTCGGCAGAAAAAATATAGATGCCCTTTACAATAGTTTCAGAATATTGAAATATTGCATCGATTCAAGAATATTTATTATAATCATCTTATTTTTTTTGGACGTCTTTTTATAATTCTGATTATTTCCAATCCAATTTACAAGTTACATTTTTACTATCATACTTTAACCCAAATTTCGAATCGATATATATTGTATCATTCGACCTTAAATCAATAAAATGCAAATCAAACGTAGAAACTGACCTTTGCGGAGGCGTATAAACCAATATTAATAAATGAACGAAATAATCGTGACTTGTTTTATAGGCCAGACAACATTAAACTTTTGATTGAATCTTTGAAAATCTTATTTGCCACCTAACAGAACTGTTCGCGGCCACGGTTATCGAAAACCATGAAATTGCTGTAAAACTAGGTGGTTGAGGGTAATGGCAACCGTGATTTTATTATTTTGATTGTATCTATAAACGGATGTATTAAAATTAACTGGGAAGTATTAAATTTTCATTTAAAACTCTGTAATGCTTAAATTAAATTATTTCCGGTATATACGTGTTCATGAAAATTGAAATTACAAATTCAGGATAATAATTTGATTACGTAGGATATAAGTCCATTTTTACATTCTTGAAAGTGACTGTCTACAAATATAGTCTATATAGAAAGGACAAGGAGTAATAAATCATTCATTTAAGTAGATTTCATAGACGTACCAAAATATATTTTAAGAGGGTATACCGTAAGGTACATTTTGCATTGAACGAATGAGTTGCTAAAGAATATACGATTTAGGTCAGAGGTAACGGGATGTACTAATTTTAATAAAAAAAAGTGATAGAGGTAGAGGTCATTCGGAAGCAAAAAATGTAGTTCATTATAAAAAAATTCTACAACTTCCTCAGGACTAAGATACATAATACCGAAATGTACTTTTAAGTATTCGCCAATTACAGAACCTTTCTGTCTGTACTCTTGTACCAAATGAAACTACTGAATCTTACGAAACCAAGCTTGACAGTGATGAAATTTACAACCAAAAAGAATTTGATCTCTGCCAAAACATTCATATATAGCGTTATGAATGCTTAGTTCAAAATCTACTACGACTTCTTTAGGTTGAAAATTTAAGCCTACTTCTTTACATTTTTGTCTTAAAATTAAAAACAAATTTGAATATGTTTGACTTGATTTGTCCGGCAGCGAACAAAAAACAAGAGGTACGTAATAGCCGTTTTTAAAACCATGAATGGTAAACATTTGGTAAAAAAAAGTTGAACAGTATTTAAAAGTCCCATCCATCAAAATACAATCCGAATTACATAAAAAATTAAGGTTGGAAAAACAGGAGAACACAATAATTTTAAATACCTGGTCTGCTGTTAATAGAAATTCCTCTTCTCGGTTCGTTCGTAATTGTAATTCACGAACACTATTAAATACTTCTTCCTGATTTTTAGGCAATAGTGTAAGTGCATCAACATCCTTCCCCTAATCCCCTAAATATCGATCAAAACAATCAAGATTTCTTCAAAATATTTAATTAAAGAAATCTTTGAAACCTTTCAGAAATATACATAATTCTATGGGCCTCCGATTTTATCTATTATAAACCCTAATGACTCTAATAGGATTAAACTAAATGGTTGCGGCACAGTTCGAGCATTTCAGTAATCCTCAAATTGATACAAGTCAGGTAAAATTTTATTTTGTGGCAGAGTTCGGATATGCCCGTTTATTCATAATATTTTTTATTTGTATTACTCCTATATGTAGTGTTTGGGGAATTTTTCTCAGAAATTGTAAATGGCAAGTGGTCTACTGTAATCGGCTTAATACGATTACACCTATTTACAGATTATTCGATTATTGAGAGGGATTTTCCAAACAACCCAGTTTTCTTAGAAACATTATCGGGAATATTATTTTAAAAGAAAGTAGGTACATTAAATCAGTACTTAGTATTAGTTCTTTGAGTAAAGTTGTATCAAGTTGTATGGTTGTCATAATATTGTAAACAGTTGGAATATATTTAAAACATTTGTTGAATGTTAATTGTGCAAGTACCAAACAATGTCGATAAGCCAAGGACCATCTAAACGACCAATAACAGGTCCATTATCTTTAAATGAAAAAACTCTGATATTGAATTGTTATATATCATTGAAAAACAAGGATCCAAGTGCAAGTGTTGATGATATTGTGGAATTAACGGCTGCTATGTTGTGTGTTGCTAAATCAACAATTTATAGATTACTAAAAGAAAGCAAGAATGGAACTCTTCAACCCCCTAAAACTCCTTCAGGCCGAAAACCAATTGAGATCGATGAGTCATTAAAACAAAGACTAAGGCGTAAAGTCCATGGATTTTACTTACGAAAGGAAATTCCAACACTTGACAAAATTATGACATCAGTGCAAGAAGATACGGACTATCCAAAATTCTCCAGAATGACATTATGCAAACTTTTGAAAGATGTGGGTTTCAGATATACAAAACATAATAGAAAATCTCTCTTGATAGATAAACCGGAAATAGTTTTTGGAGAAGAGACTATTTAAGATGCATTCGACATGCCAGAGAACAAAATTTGAAAATCTTCTACTTAGAGGAAACATGGATAAATGCTGGATATACAGTTTCCAAATCTTGGCAAGATGAAAACATTAAAAGCGGAAGGCAGGCATTCGTGGAAGGTTTGTCGTTAGGTTTGCAGCCACCATCTGGAAAAGGAATAAGACTTATCATTGTCCATGTTGGAAGTTCTGAAGGTTTTGTTGATGGTGGATTATTAACTTTTATTTCAAAACGCACGGGGGACTATCACGAAGATATGAATGGGGATGTCTTCGAGTAATGGTTTGTTCAAATGTTGGATCTGATTCCAAAAGGGGCTGTTATTGTTATGGACAACGCAGGTTACCATTCACGGTTACGAGAAGCATTGCCCACAAGTCGTTGGCGTAAAGCAGAGCTTTTGGAGTGGCTTATTTCGAAAAATATCAAGTTTCCAAAAGATCCACTAAGGAAAGAACTTTACAGAATTGCAAAAATGAACAAGAATAAATACAAAACCTACATTGTAGAAGAAATGGCTTCTTCTCGTGGTATATCAGTTCTTCGACTTCCCCCTTATCATTGTGAACTTAATCCCATAGAATTAATATGGGCTCAGGTAAAGGGGGAAGTTGGAAAAAAAATACTACTTTTAAAATAAACGATGTTGTGAAATTGTTTGAGAGTGCTGTAAGTCATGTGAGTAAGGAAAATTGGACAAACTGTATCGAGCATGTTATCAAAGTAGAGGCAAATATGTGGAAAATTGACAATATTTGTGATGTTTTAATCGACCCTATTATTATTAATGTCAACAACGATTCTTCCTCTTCCGAGTCGGATATAGAATAAAATGTAAGTAATAAATGTATTCCAATAATTATTTCTTTTCATTTTTCATTATATTATAATTTAAAACGTATTTTTTTCCCAAAATACACACCACTGCATTGCGTTATTGCTTATCTGTTAATCCTTTAACAATGAATAAACCCTAAACTTTGCTACAACTGAAACAAATACGGGGTCGATCTACCTGGTTTTTAGATTTACGGAAGAAATGTAATTTAAAGTAAGAGATTTATCAAAAATTTCATGGTGCTCCCTGTGAAGGTTTTGCATACTTAATTAGGGTTTATTACTCCTCGTACTTTTTGTACATACTATAATTTGGTACTAACATTCCATATATTTTTTTAAAGAATGAAACCTTACGAAATCATTTGGGTATACTCCGTGTACTTTATAGTACGTTATACAAGGTGAGTCTCTAAGTTGGAATAAATTCAGTAATTCAGTTTCAAGGTGATATACAAACGCTTTTTCCTCATCATCATCATCAGCTATAAACCGATGCTTCAAAAATTGGATCGCAAGTGGGTATCGCTTACTGGAATCCACTCAACAAATTCAGAAAACAATGCCCTTTGAATGACAAATTTTTTATATACTCAGCTATCTAATAGCCATACTGGAAATCCTACAGTACATTAAAAAATTAGATAACAACAAGTTTGTTATTATCAGAAAAAATCGATAATATAAACAATATGCTCGAACAGGTCGATTAGTATTTTAAATTGTACTCTTTTTTGATGTTAGGACATGTTTTACAGCGTGTCCCAAATTTGAGATATAACGCCATGGAGAATTTTTTTTAAATAGCAATCCTAATTTTTATGACTATTCTGGAAGGGTGTATCAAATTACACATGCATTCCAAATATCAAATTTTTATTACTGGTTCCTTAAAAGATATTCAACAAACATTAATTAATTCGAAAAATGAAGGAATCTAATTCAACTCAATGAAATTATTCAGGCAATTTAAAAAGGGAATGTCAAGAGGTATTTGCCCATCTTTTTTTATCAAACTAGGTTGATGTTAACAATGTCAAACAAAAAAGTTAAATAAGAACAAGTAAGGAGAGTAGCATCGTATTATTTATTAGTTTGTCGTTTTGTGAATATATTTCAAGCAAATAATAAAAATTTAATATTTGGTACACATGTATAACTTGATAAATCTTTCGAGAATCGTAATAAAAAAATTAGGATTTTCTTTTGAAAAAATAGTCGATGACATCATATCTCAAATTTGGGACACGCTGTGTAACATTTCTCCATGCCATAAAGAGCGCAATTCAAAATATTAATCGACCTGTCCGAGGAAATTTCCAACAAAAAAAATTGTCTTTGATTTACTGAATTTATTCCAAGTTAAGAGACTCGCATTGTATATTCCCAGCATTCATAAATCACTAATGTTGAAGATAAGGTCTGATTTTTATGTATAAAATGTGGAATTGGTGGCCATCTATAAGAGAGAGCGCCCACCAAATTAACGTAGCATCTGACTTGTGGCACATATACGGCAGTTACATGGCAAGGACGTCGCATGATTCTTCAGATAGCGCAGATCTGAGCGAAGTGACAGTGGCGTAAAACAAGTCTTGTTCATAGAACAATATATATATATATATATATATATATATATATATATATATATATATATATATATATATATATATATATATATATATATATATATTGACAGAAATCACATCAGAATTAAAGCTTCTCAAAAATAAGGATCATATTATTTTAATTACGAGGTTTTTTTCTATTATCCTTTTATGGTCTTTAAGCGTTATTCCTATCATTTTTCGTTCTATTGATCTTTGGTGTATCTTTAATTTATTTAAGATTTTCTTTGTTAGGACCCATGTTTCACATCCGTAGGTTGTTACTGGGAGAATGCATTCCATGTAAACCTTGGTTTTTAGTTTGAGGAGTAGGTTGGAGTTGAAGACGTGTCGCATCTTCACGTAGGCCGCCCATCCTAGATGTATTCTGTGGTTAATTTCAAGTTCTTGATTGGCTTTACCCAATGTTAACTCTTGACCTAGGTAGACATAAGAGTTCACCTTCTTTACCTGTTGTCCTAGCACATTTATACTCTCTATGTTTGTCCGTTCGTTTGTCATGAATTTGTTTTTAGAAATGTTCATTTCTAGGCCTACTTTTCTTGCTTCTTGTTGTAGTTCTATAAGCATGTGTTGTAATTCTTCACTGTTTGGGTCAAAAATGGCAATGTCGTCAGCAAATCTTAGGTTACTTAGTTTTTCTCCCGATATATTAATTCCTCTGTCTTCCCAGTGTAGGCTCTTGAAGACGTCTTCTAGCATCAGTGTAAACAATTTGGGTGACACAATGTCTCCTTGTCTAACGCCTCTTTTAATTGTGATTTCCTCGGTGTCTTCATATAGCCTTACTTTCATTTTTGAGTTGTCATTTAGTGTCTGTATAATGTCAATATATCGTTGGTCTATTCTTGCATTTTTCATTGACCTGATGATTGCCCAAAATTCAACTGTGTCGAAGGCCTTTCTAAAATCTATGAAGGCGATCCATATTGGGATGTTATATTCCGTTACTTTTTCGTTCAGTGTCTT
This sequence comes from Galeruca laticollis, assembly GCA_963921935.1. Taxonomy (NCBI): domain Eukaryota; kingdom Metazoa; phylum Arthropoda; class Insecta; order Coleoptera; family Chrysomelidae; genus Galeruca; species Galeruca laticollis. The sequence continues at coordinate 219,594,254 of OY998179.1, forward strand.
TATGGTGTGGAGATGTTCTATTGTACTCATGCCTTTCCTGAGGCCCGCCTGCTCATAGGGTTGGTATGCGTCGAGTTTGTATTCAAGGCGGTTTGCTATTATTCTCATAAAAAGCTTGTAGATCTGTGATAGTAGGCTGATTGGTCTGTAGTTTTCTAGGTTGCTTGGATCACCTTTCTTATATATCAGTATGACTATCGCGGTGTTCCAATCCTGTGGTATTCTTCCCTCGGTTAGGCATGTATTAAATAATGATTTACGCTCCCTTATCAGTAGGCTTCCACCTTCCTTCAACATTTCCGGTATGATGTTATCGTCGCCTGCTGCCATTCCGTTTTTTAGTTGATTTAAAGCTTTTTCAATTTCTTCCTATACAATCTCTGGTAGATTCTCGGAGCCAACGTTACATATCTTGTTTTTCTGGTCATTGTTTGCTCTTCTAACATCCTCATTGTCTATTTTGGATTCGTACAGACCTGTGTAGAACTTCTCTGTTATCTTGAGTATCTCTCTTCGATCTTCTGTTATGTTACCTTGTTCGTCTCTCAATTTGATCATTTCTTTTTTATATGCGTTTTCCTTTTTAAAGATGTTTAGACCTCTGTTTTGCTGTATCAACTCCTCTATTCGATTCTCTTGATGCTTTCGTATGTCCTGTTTGGCCATTTTCCTTGCTGTTTTGTTTAGTTCGGCATACTCTACTGTGTTTCTTTTGTTGTCTTTAATGAGCTCTCTCCTTCTTTCCAGTAGCTGTTTGGTTTGTGTTGTAAACTTTTCTATTCTTTTAGTTTTTGATGCTACTAAACTTGCGGTTGTTTCTTTCAATGTTTTTACTAGTCTATTGTTCGTTTCGTCCAAGCTCTCGTGTAATGATGTTGTTTCCTTTGTTAGTCGTTCTGTCAATCTTTTGCTATATATTGAATTGTTCTCTCTTATTGTACCAGGATCTAGACGGAATTGCGTGCTGTTGAATTTTTTTGCTCTTTCCAATTTTGTGTTTAATGCGATCCTGCACCGGACTAATCTGTGGTCGCTGCCCGTAGTAAAGGAGTTCAGGACGTCAACATCTTGGACGATATGTTTATTTGGTGTTAGCACGTAGTCTATTTCGTTTTTTGTAATTCCATCCGGGCTGGCCCAGGTCCATTTTCTGTGGGGTCTTTTTTTGAAAAACGTATTCATTATGTATAGTTGTTCTTTTTCCAGGAAATTTGCAAGCATCGTCCCTCTTTCATTCCGTTTCCCCAGACCAAATTGTCCAACATACTGCGAGCTATTATCTATACATATACTATACATAAGGTGAAGTAAAAATATTCCTACTTTATCGATTTAACTGATCTATAACATTTGAAATTCTATTTGTTTAGATTAACATTCATTTCGTATCTAGTAATTTTTAAGACAAACCTTCGGTAATCCAATCGGCATTTCTATATATTTCTTGAAATTATTGCTTAACCATGCTGAATATTGCGGGAAGTTTGGTCTATACTTTCTTGACCGTGAAGGTCTTTGTGGTTTAACATGATACTTTATGGAGAATGTAATAATGTTGTGCCATATAGCTTTGTACTTACCACATTGCCACTTCATATTTGCAAGTGGAATGGATGAACAATTTTCTATTCTTTTTAACAAAACTGTAACCATTGAGGTTGAGAAACTGCGAAATAATTACAATTATAATGGAATTTTCGATTATATTTAAATCTACCATCAAAAAAGAATGATTTTGAATACATACGCAGGATTTTAGCAAATTCTTATTTGAAGAAAATTATATTCATCGAAAAGCTTCCGGAGATTATGTAAGCTTCCTCATATTCAAGCCTTGGATTATAATGAAAATGATAACGTGAATTTCTTGTGGTAAGAGCCTCTTTCAAAAAGAATATATCGAAATATGTGTAACGCATAAATATATTCAGTGACGTAGAAACTCGAACACCCAGAAAATACTATCAGTTGAACAATCCTGTTTTTTTATTTTTTTCTGAGTACTGAATGTACCGACACATTCCGATATCCGAATACATAATTTATTCGAGTACAGTGATTTTAAACGTTGCCTTACAAGAATTCACAGGTTGACTGTCTCGACCCTTACTTCGTGGAATATGCTCATATTAGTGTTTTTAAATGAAACTCAAGGTCTCTAGTTAATTCCACAATATAATACAAGTTATTGAAAATTCTAAAAAAATGACAATTGTTTCGATAAATCAATATCATCGTCAGAATGACAGAAGTTACATTTCATTTTATGCCTACCTGATGTTTAGTAGTTATATCTTCAGCAACGAATACAACAATTTCTTTTAAAACAGAAAGTAACGTTAGTACAAAATTGTTAAATGTAAAAACAAAAATACCACTATTAAAGAAGTCAGGTATATATAAACTCAAATGTCCAGAATGTAATGCTGTCTATTTGGGTCAGACCCTTAGGAATTTTGAAATACGATACAGTGAGCACTTACGAGCATACAGATTAAAACAACCAGATAAATCCCACTACGCAAAATATCTACTTGACACCAATCATTCATTGACACCTAACACAAAACTAGAAGTACTGCATATTTGTGAAAAGAAATAAGAACTGGATTTCCTTGAAGAACTGGAAATTAGAAGACATTTAAGAAACCCACAATATGAAGTTGTCAATGAACAGTTAAATCTAGGGAATTCTCCACTAATAAACTGTCTTCTTAAGTGATAATTGTAAAGATCAGCAGATATAGTTTTCCTGGTTTTCTATATCATTGCACAGTTATACTGATCTTAATTGGAAAAATGATATCCAGGATATCACCATAGGGCTAATAATATCTAAGCTTCAATATTTGTAATATCACATCTTCTTCTTTTTTCTATAAACATATATTAAGCCAATCACAAGTTAGGTTACTTCTTGGTCTAGCCAAATATAACTACTAAACATCAGGTAGGCATAAAATGAAATGTAACTTCTGTCATTCTGACGATGATATTGATTTATCGAAACAATTGTCAATTTTTTAGAATTTTCAATAACTTGTATTATATTGTGGAATTAACTAGAGACCTTGAGTTTCATTTAAAAACACTAATAGAATTCACAGGTGTTTATCATTCCTTATCGGCAGCGAACTGAGTTCCAGAGAGGTCGAATTGTTGGTATTTGGGAAGATGTGCTGTCGTTCCGATAAACTGCTGATAGAATGAACAGGAGTGTGGATTCTGTTGTTAGATATTATCAGGCATGGTACCAAGAAGGCCGAACACAGAAGAGCCAGAGGCACATGACGAGTGAGCAGGACAAGAGAGGACCAATGTCGTCGCCTAAGGTTTTAGCTCTAAGAGGTCATTTCGCATCGACAAGGGCATAGCAACTCAGTGGTTTGCAGAACATAGAAGGGTCCTTGGAATGCGAAATATTTATAGACGGATAAGAAGGTTTGGACTTTTTTTCATAACGACCTCAGTTGATGTTACCTTTAACTCTGGAACATCGAAGATATCGACTTATATAAGATTCGGACCTTTCTTGATATAGGCGTTTAAGCTGTTCTTATTCTTATCGGTACATGAAGCGTCCATAACTGGTCTGATCTTGGTTGTAGTACTCTCAAGTTTGATCACCGCATGGTGTGGTACGTAGTGACCATCCTTTCTGCTACCTTGTTGTACTTCCTCTATTATACCCTCTTTTTTCCAGTCCTCAAAAACTTCATGATATTCTTCTAGTTTTCCCATATTTTCTAGCTTCCTTGTTGTAGACAGTAGTCTTATGTATGCTTGATCATATCCTGGCTCTGGTTGTGGGTAGCTACTCCCACTTTATATCTGATTTCTCTGTTAACAGTAATATTCTCATTAAATTTTTCTAATATTTCACTCTCAGTCAAGTCACTTTTTTATAAGGGTCTTTAATTCCTACAGTTTCGATATTCCATAAGAATTCTAGAGAATTTTGTTGTGATGAAGTACTCACATAATTGGCATTGACCGTGATATTGTATATACCCTGAATGGGGCCTTGAACAGACCAGCCTAATTTTGTATTTATAGCAACGATACTGTCTGTCAAATGTACAAAATTACTCTGTAAAATGGAACCTAGGTAGTTTGAGCCTATAATGATACTGATTTCAGTTATATCCTCTCTTGTATTCCTTAAATGAATCTTATGTATTTGCAAGTTTTGTATCAATACTGGGTTCGGTATTTTAGGTAAAGAGTCACATACTACATCTTGTTCTAAGCCAGTAATCGTAATCTGGTAAGTATTATCTATGCTACTGATCTTGAATTTAAAAAGTTTGTGCACCCGGACTGCTTTCCGAAAACCACCGAACAGCCAGTGCCCCAGTGTCTCGCTACCTACTGGTTCTAGTCCCAGTTCTTCAATCAACGATGTCTTTACATATGTTCGTTGCCCTAACCTTCTTTTCTCCTTTGTTACCTGAAATTCTAACAATCAAAGTGTGTAATAATGTAGTGGTATTGTTACTAGTAAAATTACTGGTAACTTCCCTCTTATTTTCTATTTCCTCTTCACTCTTACTTACTATATTTTGTGAAGTTTTTTTCTGATGTAAGTCCGGACACAAAATTACTACAAAGCGCTTACTACATGAGATGCATTTGATAAAGGTCTTACACTGCTTTGTCATATGGCCCTTCTTTAGACAAATATAGCATCTACCTTTTGGTTTCACTGCATCTTTCTTTTCAGTCGGCATGGCGAGCAAGTCGTAACCTTCAATTTATTGTTGAGCGTCATGTATATTGCAATGTTGGAGCTATGATATAGGGTGCCATTGCTTATTGCTTAAGGTCAGCTTTAGTCTTCACCAGGGGCAATATCAATGCACATCGATACGTTCAAGAAATATTGCCACACAAATCGTATACTACTTCCACCAGGCTCAAATTCGTCTCCTACCTGGGCCCCCAAGAACCCCGGGCTTTTTGCCAATTGAGCATGTGTGGGCATACTTGGTAGAATGTTACTAAATTTACACCGTCCTCATCAAACTCTGATGGGTCTTCGACATGAGGTAGAGGTGGCATGGAATGAGATACCTCAGGAGGATATTCACTTGATTATGAGTAAGCCTAGACGCATTAGGAAGGGAATGTGTGTAAGAAATAATGGAGCTTCAACTCATTATTAAAGCTGGTGAGCAGAAATAAAGATTATCTTCGCCCAATTGAAATGAAATTTTAATCATTTACTTATTACGAACTCCCTAATTATGTATGCCAAATATTACCGAAATAAAATAATATTAGGGGTATATGGCTCATAGTTGAACAAGAAAACAAATATTCTGAATTAAAATGAGTAGAAGCCGAAATAACACTGAAAAGTAACTCTTTCTCTATATCTTGTTCACAAGTAATATACCACAGATAGAATAAACATTAATAACGACATTAGTAGATAGATAGATAGTTCAAATTGTTGAACAAAATCATCTACGCCAACGTTCCTCGCAAATTCGCGCTGACAGACAATTTGTTCCACTATAAGATTTGTGATCATTGCAATACACTAACAATGACAACACTATATAAACAACTAGCTGACCCGGCCACGCGTTGTTGTGGCTAAAGTTTTTGTTATATTACATTATAGTAAACAATCTAAGAGGAACAATAAGAGAATATCAGTCACGGAGTCCACTATGCTTTTTCACACAGATGGTATTTGTAAAAAAATATGGTGATCTCCTTATTTGACTTTCTACTACTATAACCCTTTAGTACAATGAAATTATTTACGAACAAAGACGAAAATGTTGATGTTGGTATACAAATTCACTGGATTGAGATTTGAAGGGAAAGTACGTTGAACACAATTAATTAAAATGTTCTTACACTTGATATTAAGCAGAAATCAATAGGTACAAAATAAAAATTTATCAGATTTATTATTTCCATTTAATTTTATAACAAATATAAGTATATTACAGTATAATACAGTAAATAACATGTGACGCTTAAACTCATGAATGAGGTAGGCAAGGCAGACAGTCTTAAACTTTTAAACATTAATATCTATTTTTTTTAATTATAAATACTTTCAATTTCAATTTAATTTAACACCAATCGGTGCACAATGTTTTTGGTTAACCTGTCTTTAGCTAACACAAATAGATTCGACGGTTTCCCAACACGTGAACACGCAACATATAGTTGCCCATGAGAAAAACATGGATTTTCCAAATCTAAACCACAAATGGACATTGTTTGACCTTGAGATTTATTTATAGACATGGCGAAAGCTAAACGAATTGGAAACTGTAGCCTTTTGAAGGGTATGGTAGAATCTGATGGTATCATCGGAATACGTGGCAGCAGGACCACTTTTCCTTTAAACTTCCCAGCCAAAATGGTTGCTTCAAGAATGTTTCCGGTGATATTTTTGATGACCAAACGCGTACCGTTACATAATTGAGGTGGATTCAAATTACGGAGGAGAATAATAGGGGAACCAATCTTTAATCGAAGATTATGTGGTGGCATTCCAGGGATATCTAATGAATTTAAAAATTCAATCGGAAAATTTACACTTTCCATCAACAACAGTATCGATTGATTTAAAAGACATCAGATCGCCTGGTAACAACTGTTGTATCTGGAAGTTAATTTCGTCAACATCAACGTTTTTGGCTGCCAAAATCGCCCGTTGACTAAGCCATTCATGATTCAAATAATTCTTCTGTATATCCGGGAAAATACTTTGAATCAATTCATTTTTATCCTGAACAACTGTGCAAAAATTATGAAGTTTTGATCAATGAAGCACAAATAAGTAAAAAACAGGATTAATTTCACTGTATTATCTTCATTATAATATGAATTCAATTCACACTTCAGTCTAAGTAACACGTGGCCGGCTATGCTAACACCAAAAATTTAAAAAGTGGAAATAATTGAATTATACGGTATTTCGTTTTAATAATTCACTACAAAATAAATTTAATTAATTTTATAGCGTCAACAACACGTGGTAATTATGCTGTTAAAATGTAGCTTATATGACACGTTCGTAGATTTACCATAGCAGCGCCATCTATTGATTACTTACTCAACCCAGTCGAAAGGTATCATCGACATCTGTTAGAATCATTTGGAGTTAACAGATAATTGTGACTGTCAAATAATAACAGACAAATAATTAGCTGAATTATACGGTATTTCGTTCACTACAAAATAAATTTAATTAATTTTATAGCGTCAACAACACGTGGTAATTATGCTGTTAAAATGTAGCTTATATGACACGTTCGTAGATTTACCATAGCAGCGCCATCAATTGATTACTTACTCAACCCAGTCGAAAGGTATCGACATCTGTTAGAATCATTTGGACTTAACAGATAATTGTGAATAGTGACTAATAACAGACAAATAATTAACAATAAATTAAAATTGCGACTATAATTTGAGATTTAAACTATCCTATCTCTCAAGTTGGATCGAACTGCACATGGTGTGCGAATTTTATTATAATCGGTTAAGTGGTTTAGGAGTCCATTGAGGACAAACATTGTGACACGAGATTTATATATATTAGATTTGCAATAGACAGATAAAACCACATATTCAAAATCTATACTTATAATGGTTCTTGGAAGTTTGTGTTAGGAGCCCATTTTGTATCAAAATTTGAATCTTTAAAACTATAATAGGTATATACTGAATAAATATCTTAACCTGATATTAAAATTTCAGAAATATCTGGGTGATGATGAATTTCACTCATATAAAATGAGATTAGTCCAAGAGATGACGACTAGCATTGGTGGACACAATGATGGAAAAAGGCTTATTGCTATTATTATATATCTCCATCCATGAGGCAACTTATTGCGTTAATGTGGCTGTAAACAAGCGATATTGTAGATATTGGCCATACCATAATCCTCTGCGGATACGTAATTCTCGCATTCTAAATCCGCAAAAGCTCGTTTGGGTTTGAATAATACAGGGTGTCCCGGGACTAATGGGAAAAAAGTCAGGAGCGTATAATCTGAGTCACAATAATGTTAGTACTTCATATAAACTTTTTCTATTCAGGCCCTCGTTTTCGAGTTATAGGCCTCCAAAGTTTTAATTTTGAATTTAGTTTTTATTTTTATTTTTTGTACTAGTTATTTGATCTTTATAAAATTTACGGCAAACCTATAATGTACGTGTATGTTTATTTTGGAAAGGTAAACAGATTTACAGTAGTGCCTTGAAGCCAGGGACGGACCACTCGCAATGGTTAGTGATCCAAAAATTTTGCAGGGATGGCACACCCTGTATGAAATTATCGAAATTAACTTCCCCACACATTAAGCTAACGAAAAGGTACTCCTGTTGGAATTCGATAAAATAATCCGTTTGGCTAATATTTACAGTTTTATTAATGCACTACGTACATTCACCATTTTGATAAGTACACAACGAGGTAAAACTAACTTATTAATGCGATGTCCAAATTTACCTTCAGTACTACAAAAAAATAATTTAATGATAGCAGAAGATAAAAAACATTAACGACTCATTGATTGGAAAGTTGGTAAAAACTTTTTAAAAGTGTTTTTACCGTTTATCAAGTAACCATAGGATTAGTTGTCAAACATTGTGTAGAATAGTTCGTAGTCAGTACTTGTCAATAATTCATAAGTCCTTAATTTAACAGTTACAATGGCAGAATTCACTTTTATTGAGTACGCAGATATGAATGTAATGTATGGACTGGTTTCTCGAAACTATTTAGAGGCCAGAAGGCTTTATGCTGAACATTTTGCAAACAGAGCATTGCCAGACAGACGAATGTTTGAACGTATTGATCTCAGGTTACGAGAAACAGGTATGAATAAGTAAATGTAATTTTCCATGTATACAAAACAAAGTTTTAAATTTTAGGACGTTTTTTGCCAAAAAAAGGTAGAGAAGGTCCAGTACGAAGCGTACGTACTGTTAAATGCAGTTGATAATGAACCATCAACGAGTTTTCTAAAAGTATCAAGAGAACATAACGTCTCGAAATCAGTTGTGCATCGCGTTCTAAAAGAACAGCTGTTATATCCTTTTCACATGAAAAAAGTACACAGTATGACAGTGGCTGATCATCCTTCACGACTTGAGTATAGCCAGTGGTTTCTGCGACAACAACAAGCAGACAATACATTTATTAGTAACGTTCTCTTTACGAACGAATCCGGTTTCAACAGAGATGTAGTCATAAATTCTCATAATATGCATTTATGGCATGATGTGAATCCACATGGCATTAGTCAAACTAGGAGCCAGCATAGATCCATGGTTAATGTTTGGGCAGGAATAGTTGGCAATCATTTGATAGGGCCATACTTTATTGACCGGTCAGAGATATTTGGAGTTTTTGCAAAATGAGTTATGGAACCTGTTTGATGATGTGCTACTACAAACTCGTAGGAATTTATGGTTCATGCATGATGGGGCCCCTCCTCATTTCAGTTTAGATGTACGATAGCATTTACACACAAGGTTTCCTAATAGATGGATTGGTCGTGGAGGCCCTTTTCAATGACCACCGCGATCAGGAGATGTCAATCCTATGGATTTCTTCCTCTAGGGTTATCTCAAAAGTAAGGTATACGCAACACCTGTGCAAACAAGGCAAGATTTAATAGACAGAAATGTGTTACACTGCAATGTTATTAGAAGTGCAAAGAAACAACCGTCGTAGACTTAGAATGTGCGTGGAAGTGGGAGGAGCTCATATTGAACATTTATTGGAAAAACGTTAGTTTTTGTTGTTTAGGAATTAGTTTCAGTCGATTGTTTTATAACTTGTGTTTTATGAGGTTTTCTTAATGGTTTAATAATGTTGTGTTCGTAATTTTGATTAAAAGCAACTAATTACGTTGTCTTCGTACCTTTTTAATTCCCATTAGATAAGTTCTTAGTGTTTTTATCATCTGCTATCTTCAAATTATTTTTTTGTAGTACATCGTATTAATAAGTTAGTTAGGTAAATTTGTACGTAGTGCATTAATAAAACTGTAAATATTAGCCAAACGGCTCATTTTATCGAATTCCAGCAAGAGTAACTTTTCGTTGGCTTAATGTGTGGGGAAGTCAATTTCGATAATTTCATACAGGGTGTGTCATCCCTGCAAATTTATGGATCACTAACCATTGCGAGAAGTCCGTCCTTGGCTTCAAGGCACTACTGTAAATCTGTTTACCTTTCCAAAATAAACATACACGTACATTATAGCTTTACCGTAAATTTTACAAAGATCAAATAACTAGTAAAAAAAATAAAAATAAAAACCAAATTCAAAATTAAAACTTTGGAGGCCTATAACTCGAAAACGAGGGCCTACATAGAAAAAGTTTATATGAAGTACTAATATTATTTTGGCTCAGATTATACGCTCCTGACTTTTTTCCCATTAGTCCCGGGACACCCTGTATATACCTACGTAAATGCCTTTTTTCATCTAAGCGAAGAAAGTAAATGTCCAAACTTATTATGATTTGTGACAAAGTATTTGGGAGTTCATTTAATATGATAAATAAAATTTCTAAGGAAATACGGAGTGTTTGGTGTTTAAAAACATGCGATTGATACGAATTTGTAGATTTTCCATGCAGTTTGTTTAATTTTTCCTTGAATATTTTAGGGGGTTGGTCACATTATTAGTAGTCTGTATAGAATTGCACAATATATTAGTTAAATAAATACCTAATAAAAATGGGATTAATTTCTAATCGGAAATATCTAATCAATGTGGCCAGCTCGGCTTCGAAGGTATCATACCTAAACTTCATGACGTGTTTGCATGTCAAACTCATCATCAGTTACAATGCGTTTTATGACTGTGGGATTGGAATTGCGCGTCATTAGTTTTTGCAGATATTTCAAATATTTGGGCACTAGACGAGCGGCAACGCGTTTGTGTCCAAACTATCGTTTAAGATGCTATGAACTGATTCGCTTCAGTGGCTATCTCTCTCAGACTCAGTCACCATTTGGATAATGATGGCGGGAAATGATCTAATAACCCATATATACAACATATAGAAATAAACTTGTGGCCAACATCAAACTGCTTATTTACGTGCAAAGTGCACCACTCCATATTGATTGCCAAATTTACGCTATTACAAATATTGTTAAGTACGATGAAACTTAAAACATTGTTTGTAATTACTTTTGAAATCATGTTCCGTATAAATTTAATAAAGAAAACGTAATGGTACCGTAAAACGGGGTTACTTCGACAGGTTTTTGGCATGTTTGTTGCTCTGTAAAGGAAACTATACGCTTGACAACCTTGGCTCCTATTCCATTGTAACAATTGAAGCCTTGGTTCTATTCACTAAAAAAATTATTGTGGCCCCACCCCCTTCACCTTTTTTTTTAAATTTCTTTTTGGTGTCGAAGTTACCCCGGGTTGGGGGTAACTTCGACACCATGCAGAATTATGCATAAAATCGAAGTTAGCTTTCTCCAGGGTAACTTCGACACCGAAAAATGTAAAAATAAATATATAATAATAATAATAATAATAATAATAATAACAATAATAATAATAGTAAATGGGTTGTTAAAAATAATACTTGCAGAAAATCATTTATATATTTAGCAACTTTGGTAAGGCATATTTGGCATATAAATCTAAACTAAAAAACATCCTTTTAACTAAACAAAAACTCTTAAATAAAGTAGGTAACACAAGTAAAAAAAAATCTAAATATGCTAAGAACATAGGAACAAGTCAGGGACAAATGCTTAATCATCATCGAAACATGAGGCACATTCGTAGCTCGCTTGGTTGGAACCCCCGTTGCAGTGTCCACAAACCCACTTTGCACAAGTCACACACTTAATCCAAGCTTTTTGGTTCGTGTATTCGGAAAACTCTATTAGACAAATGGAACAGCAATTGCAGGCAGGACATTCATATTGAGGGTCATTGGAGCCAAGATTGCAAATACCGCACACCCACTTCAAACACGAAATGCAACAAATCCAGTCTTTGTCTACAGTATAGTGTGCGTAAGAACATTTGCATACAGAGCAAAGAGAATCAGAATCAGTGACTTTTTTTGTGGATCTCTTTCTCGATGGTCCAGGTGCATCAGGTTCAACGATTTTCATTTTCAGTGGTTTAGGGCGACTTGCCTTTGAGTTTTTCTTCGGGTTTTGCGTGATGGAAGTTGTTTCAACATGAACAATTTCTGGTAAATCAACTTGTTCCATTGCTGCTTCCGAGCGGGATGGAGTGCTTGTTGCAACTGGCATCTGCATTTGTTGACCTGGCCGTGTTGCTATTTTCTTTCCTCTTTTGCGAGGCGTTGCCTGCGCATTAGAATATCCTCTAGATTCCTTTAGAAATTCTAGTAAACTGGAATCTAGCACCCTCTCGGAACTCAATTCGTTGCCAGGAAGTTTGGCGAAAACTCTTTCTGGATCAAATGGGCTTAGCCCTGTTGCCCTAAAGCCAGATTGCAGGTTTGTGGAAGCGTTTTCTGCTATATGAGACCACAAGCGATTCAGCAAGTTGGGGAATTGTTCTTTTGGAATGCTTCCTTTCCGACGACATTTTCGCTTCATGGGCGCAAAAAAACTCACATCTAAAGGCTGCATCAGATGTGTCGAATTTGGTGGCAGAGGCGTCATGTAGATATTATTCGCTATTACTGCTTCGACGACACGAGGAGAGAAATGTGACGCAAGGTTATCTCCAATCACAACCTTTGTTTCTTCTGGGGAGCTATTGGCGTTTATGTGAGGGATCAAAATATCGAAGAACCATTTTTCAAATGTTGTCATATCAAACCAACCACTTGGCGTGACCTCATATACTGTGCCCGCAGGACCTCCTGTCGTCCAATTTTCGTATAAGTGTTGGGCTTTGTAGACCACCATGGGTGGAAGCAGGATGCCCTTAGCTGTTCCGCAAATCATTATACTGATCGATGTCCTAGAGTGCTCTTGAACTCGCTCGACTCTCTTAGTTCCTCTGGGCATCAATACTTTTTTTGCACCAGGATCATCAGTGATGTTAGTTTCGTCGTAATTATAGACATGTTCCGGTAACGCATGTTCCAAGTTGTCTTTAATGTTGTCGAAAAATTCTTTTATTTCCGGTTTACCCACCGCAGAGCGCTGACGTTTGATATTTGAAGCCAACCGGGTTGTCAGGTTGTTTCTTTCAGCAAATTTGTTTATGAAATCCAAACCTGGTTCGTTGTTCTTCCATCCCGGAATATCCCTGCCTTGCTTCGTTACAAACTTTGCCACAACTATGCGAATATCTTGGTGCGTCATGGGGAAGCCCCAGTTGCTAACTGCACCAAGGGTTTTTGCTATCATCTGTTCTTCCTCGACAGTCAGTATACATGGACGACCCGGTTTTAAAAGATGGGTTCCACTAATTTTATCGATCAAAGTTGTTCTTGGAACCTTAAACTTTAGACTTGCTCTAGATTTGGACATGCCTTTCTTCACATCTTCAATGGCTTTCTCCATGCTCTCCTTATTATAGTTGAGGTACGGTCTACCTCCCAGCTTTTTGACGTAGGTGCGCGGCATCTTACAAAAAATTTAGGTACGTGTTACCTGAAACAACGAGGAAAAACAAAACTAGAAATAATAATAATAATAAAAATAAAAAAATAGTAATAATGATAATAATAGTGATACTCGTAACAATAAACAATAAATGGATAACCGAAAAAACACTAAAAAGTCAATTTGTATGCAAAAAACATGCATGATATTATACGTGTCGAAGTTACCCCCGCTGTCGAAGTAACCCCGTTTTACGGTAGTCACTTAGGTCAAATTAAATATATCTTTAAGGTTTGTATTTGAATTTAGGGTCTGAAAAAATATTTATTTTCTTCTATGAGTTTAAAACAACTGAAGTGCAGCAACCCCTCTTTAAACGATTCCGCGCAATGATCTAATAAACCAATCACTGCTCTTATAATAAATGCACTCGGCTCGTCCCCACGTCTTACCTATAAGCAATCTTAGCTACAAAATTTGTTACGGTTTATGAATGAATTGTTTCATCTATGGGTATTAGATCATTGGTGGCGGGCCAAAGTAAGGCAAATAAATCTTCCTCCACATCTCGTCAGCTTTTGACTGCACCGTACCTCTTAAACTAACATAAATTTGATAGTTGATTATCCGTGAGGCTTATGCCATATTATAAACGCTTCCGTACACAAACTTTTATTTGAAATACAAAATTTAATATGGTTGATCGACATTTTTATCCACGCTTGAAATGAACTAATAGAATTGTAATACGTAAACGAACGAAGTGAGAATAGAGAACACTGCCTCCTTACAAAAATAATTTGGACAATATTTTGGCAGAGCTTTTTAAATGATCAATTTTCAGTGCCTCTGACTGTATTTAGAGGCCCGGTTTTATAGTTTGATACTTTTATTTAATTTTCTATTTAGTTTACTATTATGAAGGTACAAGATTTCCTGTTGTATATGATGTATAATAGTTATTTATTATACAACATCCTTTATGTTTGACTAAGACATTAAAGTCAAGGATATATTTTCCGACTCTGAGATTAGATTGGAAGTATATACTGCGGCCAAAAGTATATCTATGATATTCTTAGCTCGATTTTGAGGATATGATGTGAATGGTATACTTAGTATTTTATTTTGAGCATATGCTGTGGGTAGTATACGTAGTATTTTAGTTTACTGTGTGGAGTGTAGAATATTCCATACAAACAATACAAAATTTTATCCTAATTTAAAAAAGAATTATTTTGATATGCGAACATATTTAGTATTTTATTTTACTGTGTGATGAGGATATTTCATATAAATTGACTGAAATTTTACGTAGAAATCGAAAATGGATAAGGTCATAAATATGCTAAAGCTAAAACTATAGATTCGCTTGATAATAAAGCTGGCGAAATATTTTGTTTACAATGCCATAATTTGTAATTCATGTCTACATTCTCATGTAGTGTGAGATCGAATTATAGTGAACGAAAAGTCTAACACAACAACTGTTATAATTACACAATTATTTGAGAACACAATTAAAACTTTAAGGCAGAAGAGGAAACCGGATATTACAACAATTAAAATCTAAATTGGCGAACTGTCAACTGAAGGTAACGAGTTAATACAAATATGGTATGAGTACTCGCAAGAATTATTACCAGAAAAACAATGTGGTGGGGTGGGACAGAAAAATAGAGAGAACAAACAAACTCATGATAAATATATGCAAATAAGTGACCTTAATTATAACGTTCGGGATGATCAACTAACTAGAAATTATTTTGTTCTTAATATTTAACAAATTGAGTGAATGAAACGACGAGTACTCAGTGTGCATTTATTATTAAAAATCCAGCTAAGCGCTTTCGGCCATTAGGCCATTCTCAGAGCTGTCCTATAAAATTATAATGTTTGTAAAATTTGAAAAAACAATTTAAAAAAGTTGAACTTACGTCATAAAAAATCCTATAACAGGTGTCAAAAAACATCCAGCGATTCAAAATGAAGCAATGCTGTTCAGTCATCGTTACAATGAAATGATTAAAAAACATTAAAATACCCTTTTAAGAGGGTGTACAAGTACATTTTACATCATGAAAAGTTCCATTCAGATGTGTAAACTAAATGATATCCGATGACAAGTTTGACGTTAGTAGGCGGTGGCTAATAAGCAGTAAAACAACAAGTGTATAATAATACAACGTGTTTGTGTGATGAACATTGAATCAAATGTATGTTTAAAAGGATGAAAAAATTCATATAGTGAACAATCAGCCGAGTGCTGGGCGAAATATTCTTGGACCGGATCGCCACGGTTGGAAGGTGAGACGAAAGCCCTAGAGGACCACAAGGTTTTGAATAGAGGCTGAAATTTACAATTAAGATGTACCTGGGTGTTGTTGAGGCAGTGTTCTGAGTTAACATTCATTTCCCTGAGTATTTCTAGATCCTTGAGCAAGAACATCTTTCTGAAGTTGTTCCTAGGAATGTTATTCAGGATTTTAGAGTTGCGTGTTGGAGAAAAGTTGTGGTTATTAATCTTAATGTGGAAGCCGAAATTCGAAGAAGTGGGTTTGTTGAGATGTTCCTTAATTCTAGTACCTAAAGCACGAGTAGTCCTACCCACATAAGTAGATGAACAGGAATCACAAGTTAATTTATAGATACCACTTCTGTTAAGTTTATCAATAGGGTCTTTGTTCTTAGAGAAAATTGTGGAAATGGAACATTTAGATTTAAAGGAGATTTTAACATCTTCAAGATTGATAGTGATAATCTTGAAATTCCATCTGAAACTTCACCACAATAAGTCAATGAACGATACTGTGTCGGATCGTTGTTGTGAACCTCAAGATAGGCTACATTTCTTCTCAACCTCCTTGTTGTCTTCGAGACCATACTATCAACGATTTGGAGAGAATAACCATTGTTCAATGCCAACTGTTTCAAGATATTCAGTTTTACGTTGAAATTATGTGGAGAATGAGGGACCCTAAGTAATCTATATACATAACAAGATAGAGCAGACATTTTGTGTTGAATAGGGTGGTTAGAATGTATTGGAATAAGGTGATAAAGTCAAATCCAAA
Source organism: Galeruca laticollis (assembly GCA_963921935.1). Taxonomy (NCBI): domain Eukaryota; kingdom Metazoa; phylum Arthropoda; class Insecta; order Coleoptera; family Chrysomelidae; genus Galeruca; species Galeruca laticollis. The sequence goes on from OY998179.1 coordinate 219,610,886, forward strand.
AAATTTATTGAGCCATTGTTTTCGATTTCCAAGATAAACTGTATGGAAGGATGGATATCGTTAAGTTTGCTGAGGATATTGTATGCATCCTGTTCATCCCCATTAATAAAAGCTAAAACATCATCAACATATCTGAACCATTTAATGACTTTACTAAAAATGTGGATTGTTATTGAAGATAACCGTTGACTCTAGGTGATCAAGTTCAACTTTTTTAAATTGTTTTTTCAAATTTTACAAACATTATAATTTTATAGAACAGCTCTGAGAATGGCCTAATGACCGAAAGCGCTTAGCTGGATTTTTAATAATAAATACACACTGAGTACTCGTCGTGGATATTCGTGGATATTCTACTATAGAGTACATAGATTTGTCAATATCGTGAACAAAACTTTCGATGATAAAATTCATTGTGCGGCAATCTTCCTTGATTTCAGTCAAGAATTTGACAAAGTCAGGCATCTGAGGTTGGACACTAAACTAAAAGAAGAATTTATCTGAAGCAGTGTAACATCGTCAAACTAAATATTTTCATGTGAGACATAATGACTCCTACACAAATCTACATTTCATAAGACTCACTCAACCAACTAGAAACATAATTTAAAACCTGGTAAATTGAAATGATCAAAAATTAATTTTCAGTAATTACTAAACACCGCATTGTTTCACCGGGAAGAACATAACAAACAAACCAATCCTTACTGAAATATATATTCCTTCTTTACTAGAAAATAGTAGTTGTTATAGAACAAAATCTTTTCAAGTCATATTGTCAACGCAAATTTGTGCTTGTCGTATTTAAAAAAAAATTAAAATTGATGTTTTTCAAACTATGTTTTTTCGAATCACGTTTGATTCGAATCCTGGGTGCTTATATAGTGGCGAAAATACGATTGTAGAAATTCAATAAAAATATTAAAAGCCGTATTGTCTCGTATAAGAGTGACTGTAGATTGCATCCAGAGCGTTGCGCTCTGACTGATCATCATATGAATTATGAGGGTGTGAAGGTGTCAGTCAAACTGAACTAAGAGATCTTTCTTGGAAATGGCATTTATTCCATAATTTAATAACTGTATCAATAAAACACTAACATTAACCGCTTAAGTGATATTTATTTCTTTTTATTGTCTTTGGACTTCATCCACAATACTCCTAATCTTAACAATAATCATGTTGCTCCAGATAATACCACTCTTTTAACATTAATTTAATCTTCTCTTTACACTCTTGGTTGTATTGGAGTTGGTAAATACTTCCAAGTTTTTTATACATATTTTCACATGGGTGTTTATTTTTAATATTTTTAACATCTGTTTACATTGTTCAAACTGTAAGTACCTTAACATACCTAAACAATGGATTTATTTTCATCTTCTTTTCCTATATTTGAAGAATACCCCCTCGACTTATCCATACTCTAGTTGTATTGTGTTGGTAATACAACAGAGGCCATAATTTAATGGGTGCATAATCCGATTTCCGATCATTTTCTAGGTAGTTGGTAACACTGTCTGTCGATCACTTGTCCATCCGTTTTAGAGAGAAAACGATATCATTTCCGTACCGGCCAGCAACAGTTCGTGTGTTTGAGATAAGAAATGGTGTTATATTTCGACATTTTTGCCCATGATTGTGATATAATAGACTTGATGACAGATTTTGAAATCCCCTTCTACTATTCTGAAAAATACATTATTTCAGTATTAAACTAATTTTTAACAAGAAATAATTGCATTTTATTCTATCTCCTTGAATTATGCGCGAAAACGCATGTGAACTAAATTTTGCATTGTGTTTATGCTTAACCCAGAACGTCAACAATACATATTTCGTGTGTCAAAAATATGAATAGAAAATAGAAGAAGATATGACATTACAAATATTATACGAGGGCAATTCAGAAACTAACCTAACCTAACCTCCGGTTGATTGAAAAAAATACACCAAGTTAAGTAAAAATATTTTAATATATACATCTTACAACTACATCTTTGCACTATTTTTCGACATAGTCTCCATAACGATTGAGGCACTTATCGTATCTCTTCACAAGCTTTGAAATTCCTTCTGCATAAAAATCACCCGCTTGTGCCTTGAGCCAGCCTGTGACCGCATCTTTGAGCTCTTCGTCGTCATCAAACCGCTGGGACCCGAGCCATTTCTTCATATACATGAAGAGGTGATAATCGCTTGGCGCCAGATCTGGGCTGTAAGGTGGATGGTTGAAAACGTCCCACTTGAAGGACTCGAGAAGGGTTGTTGTTCTGCGAGCAGAGTGAGGACGGGCGTTATCGTGCAAAAAAACGATACCGGAAGTCAGCATACCACGGCGTTTGTTCTGTATAGCCCGTCGTAATGTTTTTAGTGTTTCACAGTACACGTCTTGATTAATGGTCGTCCCACGTTCCATGAATTCAACCAACAACACCCCTTTGGCATCCCAAAAAACCGTTGCCATCAGTTTTCTGGCAGAAAAATCTTGCCGGGCTTTTTTTGGTTTGGTAGGCGAATCTGAATGTGCCCACATCTTTGATTGTTCTTTTGTCTCAGGGTTCACGTACTTAATCCAGGTTTCGTCACCGGTCACGATTCTGTTTAACAATGGTTCTCCTTCGTCCTCATAACGTGACAGAAAGTCTAATGCAGAGGCCATTCTTTGACTTTTGTGGTGGTCGGTAAGAATTTTGGGCACCCATCGTGCACAGAACTTACGGTAACCCAATCTTGCTGTCACTATCTCGTACAAAAGAGTCTTAGAAATCTGTGGAAAATCAGTAGACAACTCCGCCATTGTGAAACGTCGATTTTCACGAACTTTTGCATCAACTGTCTGAACGAGTTCGTCAGTCACCAAGGATGGTCTACCACTCCTCTCTTCATCATGAACGTTTTCTCGTCCACTTTTAAATAAACGTACCCATTCACGGACAACTCCTTCACTCATAACTTTTGGTCCGTACACGGCACAAAGCTCACGATGAATAGCTGCTGCAGAGTATCCTTTGGCTGTAAAAAACCTTATAACAGCACGCACTTCACATTTGGCGGGATTTTCTATTGCAGCACACATTTCAAACTGCCACAAAAACTAAACTAGCGCAGGTACGATGTTCACTCGACTACGGCTTGATGCCGACTGACCTGCTGAGCGTGTGAATGCACAGATGGCGTGCTACTCCCCCCACTACCCGCACTGTGACCAATCGGAGGTTAGTTTCTGAATTGCCCTCGTAATAGACGATTCGTGCGGATAGTGTAATAACCGAGCCATTTTTTTTGTTGTTGTTTATGACAAAACATAGAGCTTCAGTTGTGTTTGTAATTTTTTGTGTGTTTAGGTATAGGGGAGAAGGGGGCACCTTTGAACTGGGGCACTTTTGAACAGGCCCTATAGTTTTTCAAGCACGCCGAGTTTTTAGTAAATACCATTCGGCAACACTGTCCATAATCTTACAAATGTCGTGATCAGTTAGTTATTTGCGCCGGAACGCGGCACATTGTTTTTTTACGCCGCTTATTTATAAAATATCACGTGGCAAGTTTTTGATATTTTAATCTAGAGATTGTGTGTTTCCTCAATTTTTTTCTTCCATTACATATTCGATTGTCCAGATTTATTGTATTGTTACTAATATATAGGTAGGTACACTTAAAATATTAAATTTTTTTGTTTTTTGATTTGCTGCTAGGTGGGGCACAATTGAACAAGGTAGCAGGGTCACATTTGAACAATGTTCAAAGGTGCCCGTTTCAACTGTTTGTAGTAAAAGAGCTAATAGATTTTGGAGTTACCTTTTTTCAGACTTCTACAATGATAAGGACTTATGTAAAAAAACATCTATGCCAGAGTTCAATGAAGACTATATGCAAAGGGCTAAAGAAGCTTACAAGAAAAAAGAACTATCCCTAAGAAGAGTCAGTTGATGGTGTCACCCACACTGCACTTTTCTACCGCCTGAAAAAAAATGTAAACTGTGTTGAACCACAAGGGACTCGCGAACATTTCTCGTCTAAGCATAGCTTTAGACAGGTTTTTACGAACGATCAAGAAGAACTTTTGGTTTCATATATTTTAAAGTGTTCGCGTATGAACTACGGACTAACCTATAAAATCCTGCAAACTCTGGCTTACGAATATGCTTCCAGGCTTCAACGACAATTTTCAGATAAGTGGAATTAAAAGAAATCAGCAGGAATAGACTGGGTAAAAGGATTCATGAAAAGGCATCAAAACCTTTCACTACGGAAACCAGAAAACACCAGTCTCTCAAGAAGTACTAGTTTCAACAAGACGAATGTAATGATGTTTTACGAAAACGTCCGCCGCGCTTTGGAGAAACATCCTTTCAAACCCGAGAGAATATTTAATCTCGACGAAACAGGCGTGATAACGGTTGTGCAAGCGCCAAACGTTATTGCAGCGAAAGAGGTGAAGCAGGTGGGACAGGCTGTTTCTGGGGAGCGTGGAAGTCTTGTCACTGTGGTGGGAATAGTGAGTACATCTGGAAATGCTGTACCGCCAGTTTTTATTTTTCCGCGTGCCAGATTTCATGCAACCTTTATGATAGGTGCTCCACCAGGCAGCTTAGGTCTGGTGAACAGTCCAAGTAGTGGGTGGGGATGAACGCATCACTCTTTTTGAAAACTCTAGAGCATCTAGTCACTCATACGAGATGTTCCATGCAAGATCCCATCTTACTTCTCATGGATAACCGTGAAAGCCACTGTTCATTGGAGGCTGTAATCTATGCAAAGGAAAATGGAATCGTAATGGTAACCTTCCCACCTCATTGCACACACCGGCTGCAGCCCTTAGATGTATCGGTCATGGGTCCGTTTAAGGCAAAATATAAAGTGGCTCAAAATGACTGGATGCTTTCACATCCAGGCAAAACGATAACTATCCACAATGTTGCTGACTTCTTTAATAGTGGTATTTTTGTTTTAACATTTAACAATTTTGTACTAACGTTACTTTCTGTTTTAAAAGAAATTGTATATATAAACTCAAATGTCCAGAATGTAATGCTGTCTATTTGGGTCAGACCCTTAGGAATTTTGAAATACGATACAGCGAGCACTTACGAGCATACAGATTAAAACAACCAGATAAATCCCACTACGCAAAACATCTACTTGACACCAATCATTCATTGACACCTAACACAGAACTAGGAGTACTGCATATTTGTGAAAAGAAACAAGAACTGGATTTCCTTGAAGAACTGGAAATTAGAAGACATTTAAGAAACCCACAATATGAAGTTGTCAATGAACAGTTAAATCTAGGGAATTCTCCACTAATAAACTGTCTTCTTAAGTGATAATTGTAAAGATCAGCAGATATAGTTTTCCTGGTTTTCTATATCATTGCACAGTTATACTGATCTTAATTGGAAACATGATATCCAGGATATCACCATAGGGCTAATAATATCTAAGCTTCAATATTTGTAATATCACATCTTCTTCTTTTTTCTATAAACATATATTAAGCCAATCACAAGTTAGGTTACTTCTTGGTCTAGCCAAATATAACTACTAAACATCAGGTAGGCATAAAATGAAATGTAACTTCTGTCATTCTGACGATGATATTGATTTATCGAAACAATTGTCAATTTTTTAGAATTTTCAATAACTTGTATTATATTGTGGAATTAACTAGAGACCTTGAGTTTCATTTAAAAACACTAATATGAGCATATTCCACGAAGTAAGGGTCGAGACAGTCAACCTGTGAATTCTTGTAAGGCAATATATTAAGCCAATCACAAGTTAGGTCACTTCTTGGTCTAGCCAAAAATAACTACTAAACATCAGGTAGGCATAAAATGAAATGTAACTTCTGTCATTCTGACGATAATATTGATTTATCGAAACAATTGTCAATTTTTTAGAATTTTCAATAACTTGTATTATATTGTGGAACTAACTAGAGGCCTTGAGTTTCATTTAAAAACACAAATATCTGTCAATTTAATTTAAAAATAGCGAACTACTTAGTGGTTTTTCGGTAGTTATTTTGAATAATATAAAGTTAAAAAATATCTGATTCCGAGTTTTCTCTGACTCCACGGTAGTTAGTAGAAACAGCGAAAGTAGCATCACAAATTATTATTGCGGTAAACTTACGAAACGGCGTATGGTTTTTAAAGTGACAGATATTTGATTACGTTAAAGTTTTCTTTTGTAATGCAGGTTTAATTGCCGCCTTTAATATATTGTGATAATTTTTCAATATTAAATCGTCGTTATTCACGTCACAGAAAAAAATAGTCAATTGTACACGGAAAAAATATTAGATTTTAGCTCTCGCTTTTTTGTCTCCCTCTGCGTCGCGTGAACAACACAACCTAGAGCTAAAATCTCATACTTTTTTCCCTTGTATAATAAATAACAATTTTTCATGAACACTTGCCATTTGGCATTGAGTAATTTGTTTTGTTGAGGTAGAATTGATTTAGATTTTCAACAGTTCGTCTGTAATAGTGTATTTCGGAACTGTACTAATTTTCAATTATATGCGACCGTTTTCTTGGTCTATTTCACCTGGATGTTCATAATGTGCCCACCCGCAGTATTTTCAATTTTATAGCGCCGTGAATGTATATGTGTCTTGAAACGGTAATTTAAGAAATAAATTATTCAAAGTATGAAAACCTCGCTAACGATTTTAGACGGACATTTTTTAAGGCGTCTGATATAAAAATTGTAAGCAATTTTAAAAGTTCAATTTCCATTTCAATATTATGACAAAAAATAAACTCAAGATAAGATTTTTTATTACTAAAAACGTCATTTTTTGAAATTCTTAAGACATATAATTAAAATTAATAGTCCGAGATAGTGTCAATATCCATAAAAGCTGAAATAGCGCCTGTAATTGTTTATTAAAGGTCCCATAATTCTAGATACTGATTAATTAATCGATTAATAATCTTTTTGATGGTTAAAGGGTAACGACTTTGATTATAAATGCCGCTTTTATTATTTTTTGTAATATTCTTAGCTAATGTTTCAAGAAAGATAAATAAGCGCAGTTAGATTCCTCATTCTTCTTGCATAAATTATATTAAAAGGAATTTACGTTATTCCGCTGATAAACACAGGCAAACCTATAGTATGTACAAAAAGTACGAGGAGTAATAAACCCTAATTAAGTATGCAAAACCTTTACAGGGAGCACCATGAAATTTTTGATAAATCTCTTACTTTAAATTACATTTCTTCCGTAAATCTAAAAACCAGGTAGATCGACCCCATATTTGTTTCAGTTGTAGCAAAGTTTAGGGTTTATTCATTGTTAAAGGATTAGCAGATAAGCAATAACGCAATGCAGTGGTGTGTATTTTGGGAAAAAAATACGTTTTAAATTATAATATAATAAAACATGAAAAGAAATAATTATTGGAATACATTTATTACTTACATTTTATTCTATATCCGACCCGGAAGAGGAAGAATCGTTGTTGACATTAATAATAATAGGGTCGATTAAATCATCACAAATATTGTCAATTTTCCACATATTTGCCTCTACTTTGATAACATGCTCGATACAGTTTGTCCAATTTTCCTTACTCACATGACTTACAGCACTCTCAAACAATTTCACAACATCGTTTATTTTAAAAGTAGTATTTTTTTTCCAACTTCCCCCTTTACCTGAGCCCATATTAATTCTATGGGATTAAGTTCACAATGATAACGGGGAAGTCGAAGAACTGATATACCACGACAAGAAGCCATTTCTTCTACAATGTAGGTTTTGTATTTATTCTTGTTCATTTTTGCAATTCTGTAAAGTTCTTTCCTTAGTGGATCTTTTGGAAACTTAATATTTTTCGAAATAAGCCACTCCAAAAGCTATCTTTACGCCAACGACTTGTGGGCAATGCTTCTCGTAACCGTGAATGGTAACTTGCATTGTCCATAACAATAACAGCCCCTTTTGGAATCAGATCCAACATTTGAACAAACCATTCCTCGAAGACATCCCCATTCATATCTTCGTGATAGTCCCCCGTGCGTTTTGAAATAAAAGTTAATAATCCACCATCAACAAAACCTTCAGAACTTCCAACATGGACGATGATATGTCTTTTTCCTTTTCCAGATGGTGGCTGCAAACCTAACGACAAACCTTCCACGAATGCCTGCCTTCCGCTTTTAATGTTTTCATCTTGCCAAGATTTGGAAACTGTATATCCAGCATTTATCCATGTTTCGTCTAAGTAGAAGATTTTCAAATTTTGTTCTCTGGCATGTCGAATGCTTCTTAAATAGTCTCTTCTCCAAAAAACTATTTCCGGTTTATCTATCAAGAGAGATTTTCTATTATGTTTTGTATATCTGAAACCCACATCTTTCAAAAGTTTGCATAATGTCATTCTGGAGAATTTTGGATAGTCCGTATCTTCTTGCACTGATGTCATAATTTTGTCAAGTGTTGGAATTTCCTTTCGTAAGTAAAATCCATGGACTTTACGCCTTAGTCTTTGTTTTAATGACTCATCGATCTCAATTGGTTTTCGGCCTGAAGGAGTTTTAGGGGGTTGAAGAGTTCCATTCTTGCTTTCTTTTAGTAATCTATAAATTGTTGATTTAGCAACACACAACATAGCAGCCGTTAATTCCACAATATCATCAACACTTGCACTTGGATCCTTGTTTTTCAATGATATATAACAATTCAATATCAGAGTTTTTTCATTTAAAGATAATGGACCTGTTTTTGGTCGTTTAGATGGTCCTTGGCTTATCGACATTGTTTGGTACTTGCACAATTAATATTCAACAAATGTTTTAAATATATTCCAACTGTTTACAATATTATGACAACCATACAACTTCATACAACTTTACTCAAAGAACTAATACTAAGTACTGATTTAATGTACCTACTTTCTTTTAAAATAATATTCCCGATAATGTTTCTAAGAAAACTGGGTTGTTTGGAAAATCCCTCTCAATAATCGAATAATCTGTAAATAGGTGTAATCGTATTAAGCCGATTACAGTAGGCCACTTGCCATTTAAAATTTCTGAGAAAAATTCCCCAAACACTACATATAGGAGTAATACAAATAAAAAATATTATGAATCAACGGGCATATCCGAACTCTGCCACAAAATAAAATTTTACCTGACTTGTATCAATTTGAGGATTACTGAAATGTTCAAACTGTGCCGCAACCATTTAGTTTAATCCTATTAGAGTCATTAGGGTTTATAATAGATAAAATCGGAGGCCCATAGAAGTATGTATATTTCTGAAAGGTTTCAAAGATTTCTTGAATTAAATATTTTGAAGAAATCTTGATTGTTTTGATCGATATTTAGGGGATTAGGGGAAGGATGTTGATGCACTTACACTATTGCCTAAAAATCAGGAAGAAGTATTTAATAGTGTTCGTGAATTACAATTACGAACGAACCGAGAAGAGGAATTTCTATTAACAGCAGACCAGGTATTTAAAATTATTGTGTTCTCCTGTTTTTCCAACCTTAATTTTTTATGTAATTCTGATTGTATTTTGATGGATGGGACTTTTAAATACTGTTCAACTTTTTTTTACCAAATGTTTACCATTCATGGTTTTAAAAACGGCTATTACGTACCTCTTGTTTTTTGTTTGCTGCCGGACAAATCAAGTCAAACATATTCAAATTTGTTTTTAATTTTAAGACAAAAATGTAAAGAAGTAGGCTTAAATTTTCAACCTAAAGAAGTCGTAGTAGATTTTGAACTAAGCATTCATAACGCTATATATGAATGTTTTGGCAGAGATCAAATTCTTTTTGGTTGTAAATTTCATCTCTGTCAAGCTTGGTTTCGTAAGATTCAGGAGTTTCATTTGGTACAAGAGTACAGACAGAAAGGTTCTGTAATTGGCGAATACTTAAAAGTACATTTCGGTATTATGTATCTTAGTCCTGAGGAAGTTGTAGAATTTTTTTATAATGAACTACATTTTTTGCTTCCGAATGACGAAAGAGTTATAGAATTCCGAAATTATGTCAATAAAACATATAAAACGCAAAATTCGATATTTCCACCACTTATTTGGGCAAATAATGCATCCTTTTTTAAGAGAACAACGAATTCTTGTGAGAGTTTTCATTCGCATTTCGGTGCTTCTTTTTACAAAGCACATCCAAACATTGTTCAATTTACTAGTGTGTTATTGGATTTACAAACGGAGGTATACGCGAAAATTCGTTCGGTAAACCAAAGCCAGAAAAAAACCAAAAAAACTATTAATGTTAAAATTAATTTCATTAATGATCATTTGGATCAATATAGGAAAAATGTTATTTCTCGCTTTATGTTTGTGAAAACGGTTGCATGTAAAAATCTTCCACACGTTTAATTTTTTGTTTTTTTTATATGTTTATGTATATTGAATATATTTTATTGTAATGTAGATGTAATTTTTTAGAAGTGGCAAATATACGTTGAAAATATATGTATGTTATTAATATTTTCTTATATTGAATTTGAGTACCTAAAGTTCAAGGTAAATTGTTAAATCGGATTAGGCTATTAGACCCCTACTGGTTTGGTAGTTAATCTCCAAAATTTTAAACACTGGCAGAGTTCGAACAACCCGTAATGACTACCTGCATTTTGTGGCAGAGTTCGGAAACTCCGGAATAAACTGTGTTGCCTTTCTTTATCAAACTTACTAAAATTTATGTACCTCTGTCACTTTTTTTTATTAAAATTAGTACATCCCGTTAGCTCTGACCTAAATCGTATATTCTTTAGCATAGCTGCAACTCATTCGTTCAATACAAAATGTACCTTACGGTATACCCTCTTAAAATATATTTTGGTACGTCTATGAAATCTACTTAAATGAATGATTTATTACTCCTTGTCCTTTCTATATAGACTATAATCGATTCAGTCCCCAACCAATAAGCCGATTTTCTGCTATAATATAGTACCTAATCTTGATTATATAATATCCGCCTAAATGGAAAACCATCAATGTATTTTAATTTGTGACATTGATTTTAATATAACAAAGAACTATTGATACATTTGTTAAATAATTTTCCCTAAATTTCTCGAATTGAGGTAATTAAAAATACAATCAACATTTCTCAGTTAATTCTGTGTACATTTGATTTCACAAGTATCAGTCTATCTATTTTTCTACTGCCTTTAGTCGGAAAAGCAATTATTTTATGACTTTCCTCAATAACAAAAACACGCTTTTTTTAATAACAAATTTCATTATATTTATAGAAAAATGGACGATCCGAAAACAATGTAAATGCATCCATAAGATCAGCTTTATTACAAAACCCTTACAAACCGAAATTTATAGATATCGAAATTTCAGTCAGAGTAGACCCTCAGATTAACACATAAAATAGATATGTTTGTTTTGATCTTTTTTCTACTTCCGCTACTAAAACCGCACTTTGAACACGGGTTTGACATGCACAAAACGACTCTTTAAACACTAGTGTTTAAAATGCGAAAAGTCACATCTCGTTTATCTTTTGTTTTTTAAACGTCAAATCAAGTGTATCTTTTGTATGTTAAATTTCATATTCCATGATAATTTTGTTATTCTGCGTCATTTGATTAGTCAGTCAGCTGTCAGCCATCGTCCGTCATGTAATGAATATAATTCAAATATAATATAATTTTTTCTTTCCCGCGGGCGAAGAAAAAGTATAGTAAGCACCTCGTGTTAAAAACGTCTTTAGTCACTCGTTTCACAAGGAACTCGTTTCGCTTCGCTCCACTCGTGCCTAGTAAAACTCGTGACTAAAGTAACATTTTTGACACTTGGTACTTAACATACTGTAATAAATTTTGTCCTGTTTTACAGTGTAATGAATTGTAAATTTGGGAACCGTTCTCACCAGTATAATAAATGGTATTTCCTATGTCCTAAATTTGCGTTTGGTTACCGCTGTCAGACGGTGTAGTGAATTCGTTTATTTATTATTTATTTTTTTCACTCCTTCCAAGATCGTTGCAGCGTGCTGTCACCAGTGCCTTGCGGCACAAAAAATTGTAGAACCAGGAATTCTCCCTGCGGGATTACCTCGAGGGAGGGGTTGTTCCAAGCTCGAGCGATCAAAGACGTCGTGGGGCCCCTTGGGCTTATACAGTGTGCCAAGCCCAAGTTCGTAGTGCAGGTTTAGCCGGTCCGTCCTATTTGACGGGTATGGGGGTGGTGAGGATTGAGGTTATGGAGATAAATTAAATGGTTAAAATATATACAAACATATATTACAAAGAAAAAAACTGTATCAAGTAAAAAATTCGGAAAAGTAAAAAAATTAAGATAGGACTATCTGTGACCCCTAATATAATATAAATGTCTGCGCGCTATTATCAAAATTTTTAACCTAGGATCAACTATAATCTCTAGTAAAATGTAAAATCTCTAAATTAGGATTAAATATAATCTCCAGTATAATGTAAAATCTCTACAATAGGATTAATTATAATCTCAAGTAAAATGGAAAATCTCTAAAATAGGATTAAATATAATCTCCAGTATAATGTAAAATCTCTACAATAGGATTAATTATAATCTCAAGTAAAATGGAAAATCTCTAAAATAGGATTAAATATTATCTCCAGTATAATGTAAAATCTCTACAATAGGATTAATTATAATCTCAAGTAAAATGGAAAATCTATAAAATAGGATTAAATATAATCTCCAGTATAATGTAAAATCTCTACAATAGGATTAATTATAATCTCAAGTAAAATGGAAAATCTCTAAAATAGGATTAAATATAATCTCCAGTATAATGTAAAATCTCTACAATAGGATTAATTATAATCTCAAGTAAAATGGAAAATCTCTAAAATAGGATTAAATATAATCTCCAGTATAATGTAAAATCTCTACAATAGGATTAATTATAATCTCAAGTAAAATGGAAAATCTCTAAAATAGGATTAAATATAATCTCCAGTATAATGTAAAATCTCTACAATAGGATTAATTATAATCTCAAGTAAAATGGAAAATCTCTAAAATAGGATTAAATATAATCTCCAGTATAATGTAAAATCTCTACAATAGGATTAATTATAATCTCAAGTAAAATGGAAAATCTCTAAAATAGGATTAAATATAATCTCCAGTATAATGTAAAATCTCTACAATAGGATTAATTATAATCTCAAGTAAAATGGAAAATCTCTAAAATAGGATTAAATATAATCTCCAGTATAATGTAAAATCTCTACAATAGGATTAATTATAATCTCAAGTAAAATGGAAAATCTCTAAAATAGGATTAAATATAATCTCCAGTATAATGTAAAATCTCTACAATAGGATTAATTATAATCTCAAGTAAAATGGAAAATCTCTAAAATAGGATTAAATATAATCTCCAGTATAATGTAAAATCTCTACAATAGGATTAATTATAATCTCAAGTAAAATGGAAAATCTCTAAAATAGGATTAAATATAATCTCCAGTATAATGTAAAATCTCTACAATAGGATTAATTATAATCTCAAGTAAAATGGAAAATCTCTAAAATAGGATTAAATATAATCTCCAGTATAATGTAAAATCTCTACAATAGGATTAATTATAATCTCAAGTAAAATGGAAAATCTCTAAAATAGGATTAAATATAATCTCCAGTATAATGTAAAATCTCTACAATAGGATTAATTATAATCTCAAGTAAAATGGAAAATCTCTAAAATAGGATTAAATATAATCTCCAGTATAATGTAAAATCTCTACAATAGGATTAATTATAATCTCAAGTAAAATGGAAAATCTCTAAAATAGGATTAAATATAATCTCCAGTATAATGTAAAATCTCTACAATAGGATTAATTATAATCTCAAGTAAAATGGAAAATCTCTAAAATAGGATTAAATATTATCTCCAGTATAATGTAAAATCTCTACAATAGGATTAATTATAATCTCAAGTAAAATGGAAAATCTCTAAAATAGGATTAAATATAATCTCCAGTATAATGTAAAATCTCTACAATAGGATTAATTATAATCTCAAGTAAAATGGAAAATCTCTAAAATAGGATTAAATATAATCTCCAGTATAATGTAAAATCTCTACAATAGGATTAATTATAATCTCAAGTAAAATGGAAAATCTCTAAAATAGGATTAAATATAATCTCCAGTATAATGTAAAATCTCTACAATAGGATTAATTATAATCTCAAGTAAAATGGAAAATCTCTAAAATAGGATTAAATAATATCTCCAGTATAATGTAAAATCTCTACAATAGGATTAATTATAATCTCAAGTAAAATGGAAAATCTCTAAAATAGGATTAAATATAATCTCCAGTATAATGTAAAATCTCTACAATAGGATTAATTATAATCTCAAGTAAAATGGAAAATCTCTAAAATAGGATTAAATATAATCTCCAGTATAATGTAAAATCTCTACAATAGGATTAATTATAATCTCAAGTAAAATGGAAAATCTCTAAAATAGGATTAAATATAATCTCCAGTATAATGTAAAATCTCTACAATAGGATTAATTATAATCTCAAGTAAAATGGAAAATCTCTAAAATAGGATTAAATATAATCTCCAGTATAATGTAAAATCTCTACAATAGGATTAATTATAATCTCAAGTAAAATGGAAAATCTCTAAAATAGGATTAAATATAATCTCCAGTATAATGTAAAATCTCTACAATAGGATTAATTATAATCTCAAGTAAAATGGAAAATCTCTAAAATAGGATTAAATATAATCTCCAGTATAATGTAAAATCTCTACAATAGGATTAATTATAATCTCAAGTAAAATGGAAAATCTCTAAAATAGGATTAAATATAATCTCCAGTATAATGTAAAATCTCTACAATAGGATTAATTATAATCTCAAGTAAAATGGAAAATCTCTAAAATAGGATTAAATATAATCTCCAGTATAATGTAAAATCTCTACAATAGGATTAATTATAATCTCAAGTAAAATGGAAAATCTCTAAAATGGGATTAATTATAATCTCTAGTATAATGTAAATATCTCTGAAATAGGATTAATTATAATCTCAAATAAAATGTAAATACCTCTACGCAATTCTCAAATAGTCAAGAAAAACAAAACATATACATATGCAGGAAAATGGTCCCTGAATATAGCTAAATAAGATGCCTCTACAATTTAGGCCTTACCCGTAGATTAGGGGCGATGATATATAAGAAACACTAGATATGACTGAAAATTACTATGGGGTCCCTTAACTGTCTTGGGATACCCGGTTAAGTTAAAGGAGAATATAATATCACAGTTCAATATCCAATATAATAAAATAATTGTACTTTAAAAAACTCACGTTTTGAAATCCCACTAGTCACATAAATTTGCACACTATTACTGCTTGAGGGTGAGGGCCCGTCAATACTTAGACTTGCCTCACCAGGGGAGAGATACTTCCTCTCTCTCTCTCACTGACTGCCTTGATTCCCCAATTTTTTCGATATTTATTTCTAGAGTTCACCTTCAGTGAAGGTCCATTTTCAATATCGTGTTTATTATTATGGTAAACAAAACCTGACCTAATCATAATCTGATATATTTTGTTAACCTTGTCTTTACATCGTTTGTTTATGTAATTTCTTTTATTTGAGGTCGTCAATTTAATAATTATTTTGAATTAAAAAAGAAATTGTCTATATAGGGTGTTTTTAGAATTTGTGTCATATCTCGTGTTTATTACAATACTATTCTTGCCCCAAACATTGAGTCACATTTTAAGCTCACTTGCGGACACTTCCATTGCTTTGCCATATTTACAAAGTCTCTTTAGTTGCAGGAAAAATGAAATTAGAAGTTTAATTGAAAATGTGTTAAAAAGTTATGTAAATAAAAAAAGTCATATTAATTTATGCATTCGAGTCGCTATTTTTAAAATGAATTAATAATACTTGAATTTTATTCAATAAAGGCATGTTATTATATAAATTTTAAACAAGTATTTGTTGTATCCTTTATACATTTATGGTTATAACTAAAAGTGGCAACATTGCTCAAAATTTCAGTACCTGTTTAATGTGTCAATAGTGATCTATTTAGTAGTTTTGTCCTTGTTTAATTACCATATAAAGAGAGATGCAAATATCGTCAGACTGTGATCGACGATCAGTTCGAATATGTCGTAGTATTGTAGTAAATAATGTAAAACGTGGTTTGTTTATACGAGCGCCATTACGACTAGAGAGTAAACATTTAGTTCTTTCGTTTTGATGTTTTTTTCAAAACTTTTATGGACAAAATAAACTTTTAAGTTAATTAATTTAATGTTTTTGGATTATCATGGTTCGTCGGTGCCAAGTTTGTCAGAAAAACAGCCGAAATTACCAAGGCTATGTAGCTACAATACCATCCCCACTTTTTGTAAGTCATTCATTATTTCACTACTGGCGTTTAGAACTGTTGGACGCAAAAATAAACGTGTTCATGAATGAATAGCCCTCTCTATGTTTATTATTACTCTAAGGAAGGGTAGACCTACCTTTTAGTTAATAAGGCGCTGGGCGTCTTATCAAAATTTGCTCACGAAGATTCAGCCGATTGTTAATAATTTTTTATACATGGTACATGATAGCACAATTTTTGAGTGTAGGTCTATGAAAATCCCTGTAAGACAGTGTCACTATTTAATTGTAGTGATATTTATATATTTATATAGCCAGTTGTTCAACATATTTTATAGTATAGTAATGGCTACATGCTTGACACCCTTGTAGGAAAACAGCTGTTTTTAGAACATTTGCACAATCATTACTCAATGTCATTTGCACCTGCGTACTCTGTTAGCTACCTGTTTCCGCAATGTTCGCAGAGGAAGAACTTGGCGTCCCGATTAAGTTAAGCTTGTCTCATATAATTAGCCTGCTGCTAATGATAAGAAACTGCCAGTTGGAACTTTTTATTTGTGACAACTTTTATTCGGTTTTAAAGACATTTCAGTTAATAATAACATTTCAGCTACTTTTTTCTTTGAAGTTATTTTCTCGTATCGATACTTCCAACTTTCTGTATTCATTGATATTTTAGTCTACATGCAAATGGAAAAGGGGTGGGCCCTTTTCCATTTGCAAAAGAAACACCTAGCAATCATCTAAAAAAAGCATCGTCCCAAAAGAGACATTTCATTTCTTTAAACTATCTACCCGTACCGGCCCGAAATCTTTCCACTTAAGTTTACATAAAACCGTCACCGAAACGTCTACAAACATTCACGAATGTTTATTTTGAACTGAAAGAGAAAAACTCCTTCTATTTCTGAATACTCAATACTTCATTTATCATTCCTGATAGGGATTTTGTGTCGAGCAACCTACCAACCCTTGTTGAGACAGTGGTGTCGCCGACAGCTATTTAGTTTATTCATGGAATGGAACAAACACTAAAATTTTTATATTTTGTCATTAGATGAATTTATATTAAAATAAACGGTTTTAAAGATTAAAACTAACTTTTCCGCATCTGTGGCCCTGAACAATATTCTATCCTATCATAAAATTGTTACTTGTATACACTTCGGGGGATGTATCGTGCTAACAAACCGAAATTTCTCCAAATATAACCAAAAATTTAGTATATCTGGATTTATAGGACCCGCAGTACTCGCTCTAGTCAACTGAAAATCAATAGGGTACATCTGTGAGACACCTTGAACAATATTCAATCATAAAATTGATCAATCGTATACTCTATGGAGGCTGTATCGTGCTAACAAACGGAAAATTCTCCAAAAATGACAAAAATTTGGTACTTGAAATACCATAGCACCCGTCGTACTGGCTTTAGTGAGCTGAATATCAATAGGGTTCATCTTTGAGATGCTCTGAATAATATTCAATCATAAAATTGGTCACTTGTATATACTCCGGAGGCTGTATTCTACTAACAAACTGAAACTTGTCCAAAAATGACAAATTTATCGTACTTAGAGTACTGTAGCACATGTTGTATTGGGTCTGGTGAGCTGAAAATCAATAGAGTTCATCAGTGAGATGTCATGAATAATATTCAATTATAAAATTGGTGACTTGTTGAACTCCGGAGGCTGCATCGTGCCAACAAACTGAAATTTCTCAAAAAATGACAAAATGTCGTACTTCAAGTAGCATAGCACCCGTTGTACTGGCTCTAGTGAACTGAAAATCAACAGGGTTCATCTGTGACATGTCCTTAACAATATTCAATCATAAAATTGCTGACTTATTGCACTTCGGAGGCTCTATCGTGCTAACAAGACATGTAAGGAAAAGTGGCCGACGACAACGACGACGACATACACACAGGATTTTTTTTCTAAAAACCATTTTTTCGTGTTGTTGTTGATGGAAAACGTGAAGATAACTCAAAAAAAATTTCAAAATTCCAACTTTTTCTGGGGTAAACCAATACTTTTCTCGCATATAGAAAGGTTGGGTGGAAAAGTAATAATGGTGCATTTCCTGTCAAATTAATTCATTTTACACAATTATTATTACATATTTTTCAGAACATTGTTATTGGTTCTAAACATATTTCCTATTATTGTATCAACAATTGGATTAGGTGGACATACCAATTTATACGATTTCTCATTTGTAGTTCTTTTTTATGTTTTTCCACAACTCTCCTGCCTTGTACTATTTCTTTCATTAATCAGTACTTTATTTTTGTTACTTTCAGCTTGGTTCTTTTATGAACCAAAATTATGGGCATTTCTAACTATTTTTTCTTCCATTTATTATTGCTCGATATTCTTTGGCTAACTCACTCATTTTTCTTCTGAATCTTTATCGTTATTATAATTGTTACATGCACTTTAAATTTATTTGCTCGTTATACAATATTATGGGTAATCCTTTTTTAGTTAAGCGTTCATCGGAATCTCTTAACTTTGAGCGTTTTCACATCTACCAACAACGACACGACTTCAGCACGGCACAGACACCGACACGATACCGGCAGTTTACTTACACTATGGGCGTTTTCAGATTTAACGATACGACACGATATCGGCTATTGATCTTCACACCAAAAATGTATTCGACAGTACAGTTCCGAGATATTTCCATCCAACTTTTTTCTCTAAATATTTTGTTCTAGTTGTTGTCATTGGTGTTGTCTCCAATACAAGGTCTTGATTCGACTAGTTCTATAAGCGTCACCACATCGTATTTAAAATTACTCGCCATAATAATATGTTATATTACTTGTTTGTTGTTTTTTAATGTAAAACCGCCCCTCGTAGCGTTAAAAAACTGCTGTCAGCTCGACGACACGATAGGGAAGGTTGCTACCCACCGACATGTCGGCACGTGCAACGACTTTGCGTCGATATGCCGGTATGTGCCAAAACGTTTCATTGCATTATTATACTTGTGCACGCTCCGATATCGTTACCGGTGTCGTATCGGTATCGTGTAGTTATGTCTGAAAACGCCCATTCGTCGACAGGTCGTGAGTAGTTCGCGGCATAATGTTATCATCACAAATACTCTGTTAGAGAAGTTGGTTAGTAACCCAACTTCGATTCCACTAATTCAATTAATGCTACAATATCATATTTAAACTTTGCCATTTTTCCTATTTCAAACAAAGGTTTAACTAGATTCACCTCACTCGTAGCTCGGTACTACTTACAAATTTTCGTTTTCATATCTACCGATACGCAACAGATTTTCACTATCATAAAACTGATAGTACTACGATTAGGACAACTTTAGGAGACAGAGAGGCAGTAGAGGTAGGCGAAATATTAGTTTAAAACTACAATAATATGCTAAGATAATTTATTCCTGTAAAAAAACACGGTGTTCATAACATAACCTAGGTTTTTCGATCTCACTTGGTCTACCAGTTATAGTTTTTGTGCTGGTGTTATCTAGCTAATTGATAATTAACTATTCTACCTCAATAACAATCATTAAAGTTAAGTTTAAAAGCTAGTAGTGAAAAAATAAAATATTTTTTATACGCGACAATGAATAGTTGTTGTCTACTCGTTTCATTTCGCGCATTGGCTTACATTAAGGGGAAGCTAAATGGGTTTGATAATTTAAAAAAATCGTAAAAAATAGACGATTAATCTAATCCAAATAAAATTTTTGCATTTAGGTTAAATAGAGGGCCTTTATAATCACACACGTTATTAAAGTAATTGGTGTATGTTAAAGGGGTGTTAATAAAGAGGTTTGAAAATTAAAAAAAATATATATAAACGAATTAACCAATTTAAATAATATTTAGTAAATAGGTTAATTATAGGGATATTCTTAATTATTCATAATATTGAACTTATTAGCTTACGTTAAGTAAGCTGGTGTTAAAGGGGGTTTGAAAAGTTTTGCATATACCTATAGGTTTAAAAGGGGGACCCTCTACGTAAATTTCTACCATACTCTTATATTTCAGGATTGGATTTCGGAATTAGAATCAAAAACGAAAATAACATGGCGAATAACCAAAACATTCAATAATAAATGTCTAGGGAGGAAAAACATTTTCAAACGTATTTACCATTGCCACTTTAGTACGAGATCTTCAACAATAAAAAATAAAACCTCTACAAATTGTCCAGCTACGCTTACAGTAATTATAAAGAGATTCATAAAAAATACTAAATCTAAATGTAAGGATGATCTTACGGAAAAATGGACTTGCGTTATAACATTTAGAAATGATCATAATCACACTGTTCTTAGCGCTGTAGCCTTAAAAGAAAGACCCATCGGACATGAGACTAAAACCGCAATATTAGAATTATTTGAAAAAGGTCATAGTGTTGCATCAGCATATCACACATTCTATTTATCAAAAATGGAAGAATTGGGCGATAACTATGAAGATTTTCTTAGTTAGTGTCTCCCAGTTTTTCCGAGTTGGGAACATATCACAATTTTTTTTAGTCATGTTGAAAACTGATATTTGCCCATCATTAATCTCTATCAATCATCGTGCTCTTAGCCATCTCTATCTCTTCCCTAACAATTGTACTTTAACAATTGTGAGAATTTGCTTTGTGTGTACTTTGGCCCAGTTCACTCAATCATTCACATGACCAAACTAATATCTTACTTAAATAAAATTGTTGGTGTTTCCAGTTCTTCCAATTTGGACCACATGTCAATTTTTCCTTTATCATGTTCAAAGATCTTATTTGCGTATTAGGACCTCCTTATCATTTATCCTAGCTCTCAAATATCTGTACCACTTCTCTGATGCTTAATAGCATGTAGACCTTCACAATGATTCTAATCAGCTTTATGTCTAGTTTGACTTAAATCTTGACTATTTGAAGACTGTAGTTTACGACCTAAAAATCTCGGCAAAATCAAAACCTGTGTGACTTATTATTTTGATTTAAATTTATTGTTTTAGTCTCGTATCGTGTGATCCTCTTGCATTTTCTCATTGGACGTATCCGACTGCCTTTACTAACACTGTACTGACACCAAAAATATGGTCCACAGGTTACTGTTTTAAATCAAACTTACTATTTCTAGATAATTCCACAATATATTTTAGAAAATGTTATAAATGCGAAGAAATTTGACCTACCTTGTGATTGACTTAATATATGTTAATAGAAAAAATAAGAATATATGATATTAGAAATATTAAAGTTTAGATATTATTAGCCCTATGGGCATATCCTGGATATCTTTTTCCCAATTAAGATCAGTATAACTGTGCAATGATATAGTATAGAAAACCAGGAAAACTATATCTGCTGATCTTTACCATTATCACTTAAGAAGACAATTTAAAAGTGCAGAACTCCCTAGATTTATCTGTTCATTGACGATTTCATATTGTGGGTTTCTTAAGTTTCTTCTAATTTCCAATTCTTCAAGGAAATCCAGTTCTTGTTTCTTATCACAAATATCTAGTTCTTCTAGTTATATGTGTCAGGTGTCAATGAATAATTGGTGTCAAGTAGATATTTTGCGTAGTGGGATTTATCTGGTTGTTTTAATCTGTATGCTCGTAAGTGTTTACTGTATCGGATTTCAAAATTTCTAAGGGTTTGACCCAAATATACAGCATTACAATCTCGACATTTAAGTTTATATATACCAGACTTCTTTAATGAGGATATTTTTTTGACATTTAATAATTTTGTACTCACGCTACTTTCTATTTAAAAGAAATTGTTGTATTTGTTGCTAAAGATATTATCTTTGAAATATTAGAAATATTTCCTGCATATGTGATGGTTTTATAACTTTTTATTTTTTTAGTTTGCTTAGGAAATATTAGTTGTAATGCCTCTTTTTCCTCATTTTTATTAATTATTTTATTTATCATATGTAATGGATAACCGTTGGATATTGCTATTTGTTTAATTGTATTAATTTCTCTATCAAAATTACATTTGTTCATAGGAACTGAAAATGCTCTATGTATCATTGATTTATATGCTGTTAATTTATGTGACATGAGATGATTGGAACTATATGGAATAGTCACATCAGTGTGCGTTGGTAATGTAAATTTAATTTTTGGGTGTAAATTATTAATATGGTTGAAAAATATATTATCTAGTTGTCGTTAACTACCTATAAAACAAACTAATATGTCATCTACATATCTATACCGAAATAAACCATTTTTTGAAATATTACTTTCAAAGATCTTTCTAAACTGTCAATAAAAATGTTTGCCAAAATTGGTGATATAGGGCTTCCCATTGGTAAACCTTCATTTTGAATATATATGTTATTGTCAAAAGTGAAATAATTCTGATTAATAGATAAATCAAAAAAAAGTTGAGAGGTATCAAGGGACACCCGGATGGAACGAAGTTCCTTTCGATTAATTAGTGAAGGAATTGTAATAAATTTTTTTTTTAAGTTATAATAATATTTTTTTTATTATTAACAAATATAATGTTATATAAACTTAATCAGTAGGCTCAATTTTCGTAATAATTGGCTTGTGGTAACTGAAGTAGGAAACATATGTTTGGGATTCTATTTTATTTAAATGTCTTGAAAAAACTGCATCAATGGTAGTATTATATTTTGTTGTTTATTCTGCTGGATTATTGTTAATTCTTAAATCAAATTCTTCCTCTAGAAACTGTACCAATGGTTTTGATTTTTCATAACTGAAGTTGATGTTAAAATCACCGGCTAAAATGAGTGGAACTTTATCTAATTTTTTGTTGTATCTCTCAAGCGTTCGAGATACATCTTTAGAATACTCTAGCAGTGCTCGATGAATGAACTCCTGAATATCTATTAATTTGATATTTGGTGAGACATATATGACTGCCATGATTAAGGTAACACCGTTTTCCATTACACACTCTGCCGCACATAAATCTGCAACATTTGTACGTCTTATGTGCAAGTCCTGAATATTGTTCATTATGACCGACATATTTGGTGTTACAAAAAGCAAAAAGAAGAATTTTTCAGAAAATAAAAATTCCTCCCCGGCGGGGAATCGAACCCCGGTCACCCGCGTGACAGGCTGGGATACTGACCACTATACTACCGAGAAATATGTTTAGGAGATTTCAAAAGTATTATTCATTATACAGCAAGCAACTGAAGTATATTATTTCAATTTTTGTTGTAGAGAATCTCAACAATTAATTAACATAATAAAGACAAAAAACTATACTAAGTAATATTAAAATTTGATTTGTTTTTGAATTTATTAAAATTATGACGCGTACACTTGCTAAACACACAAAATGTGGAGATTATAAATCGTATGACTTGGTTGGAGAAACATGCGCACGCCGCACAGCTTACAATAGCTTCAAAAAGTGTCGTGACAACTTTTCGTAAGAATTTTTTCCGTCTAGCCTCTTTTCACAACGCGCGATAAGGAACTTCGTTCCAATAAATTTAGTATATCTGATATTATTCCTGGATTAATATTTTTATCTTCTATTAATTTTCTTACAATTGTTAGACATTCCTTAGGAGTAATTTTGGTTAACATATTGGTAATATAAAATGAAAGGAGTTTAGAGTTATCTTCCAATTTGAATGGTTTTAATTTTTTTAATAGTTCTATTGAATTTTTAATTGAGTATTTACATGTATATCCGTAACTATTAGGTATATTGTCAAGTTTTTTTGCCAATATATTATTAGGAGCATTAACATAAGAGACTACAGGTCTAATTGGTTTCGTTATTTTATGTAATTTAACTGTTCCATATAATTGTGGACAATGAGGATTCTTATGTATGATAGACCTCTTTTCGTAATCATTTAAAAGATCATTTGAATTATTAACAATATCTCTTACATTATTAGAAAACTTTTTTGTTGGATCTGCTCTAAGAACTTGTACATCGCTAGATTCTATAAAGTTATATATTTTTGAATTATAATCTTTAGTTGTCAATATGACAGTAGCGTTCCCCTTGTCAGATTTTGTAATTGTTAGGTTATTATTTTCTACTTCCTTTTTGATTGGATTTAAAACTGTAATGACATTTTTTTGACGTTTAACCTTTGACGATTTAACATTTTTTATTAAGTTGGCAATTTGTAATTTCTCATAAAGAAAATTATTTGAATTAGATTTTAAAGCTATTTCTGATTATGTAGCAATTATTTGTTTAATATTATTCGTAAATTTTGGTGTTATGCTGTACTTTAAACCTTTATTTAAAAATTCTGTTTCACTATCTGTAAAATTAGTGTCTGAAAGGTTTTCAAATCGTGGTGCAAAGTGT
The DNA here is from genome assembly GCA_963921935.1 of Galeruca laticollis. Taxonomy (NCBI): domain Eukaryota; kingdom Metazoa; phylum Arthropoda; class Insecta; order Coleoptera; family Chrysomelidae; genus Galeruca; species Galeruca laticollis. Next base: position 219,635,618 of record OY998179.1, read on the forward strand.
TTTGGCATGTAAATATTAATCATGATGTTTATAGTTTTGAATTTTATGTTGTTTGTGTTCAAGTTTCTGTATCCAGGAACTTGATGCCAAAATTCTCCAGAATGTCTGTTTTTCCAAAATATGCATACATTTCGATTTAAAAATTAAAATTTCTCCTATACCGTTAATTTTATCGACTTCAAAAGAGAGTATTAGTAAATAGATTGGAAAATTTATTTTTGGAATTTAGATAATCTGTGTAATGTATAAATTGTCAAAGTTGTCTGTGTTCAAATTACGGATTGTTAAGCACTGGAAACAAGCCGCCTCTGGATTTTGGTGTGTAGTGTAGATCCATTTATACCGTCAATCACAGCACATGTATGTAAGTAATTAATCACTGAAATTTTATAGTAATCCGATGTGTAGTTTATAAATTATGTCTAAACATAAGTTTTTATTTCGACAATTTTAAAGACCTCTTTTAAGATATGAAAAGTATTTTCTTGGACACTACCTGTATATACAATTCATTCAGATACAATATTTTTAGTCGGTACAATTAAAATACTGGATGTCCCAGAATTTTCTGACCCATTTTAACTTCAAAAATCTCTGAACTTTGAAACGATAGGCAGCTGCAGTTTTCGATGAACAAATTCTTTTATAAAAAGTTTTTTCAGTATAAATGTTTAATTAGTGAAATCTTATTTAGGGTGTTTTAAAAAAATGGTATTTTTAAAGGCAAATATCGTGTATTTAAAAACCATATATCTTTTTATTCTATCTGAAAGCTGACCTCTTCCCCTTTCCGAAAATGTGTAATATGTTGAAGTTTAGATCAGTGGTGTCAAAGATACGGCCCGCGGGCCACGACCGGCCCTCAAGACATTCTAATCCGGCCCGCTTTGCTGGAGTCAACCAATCACATAGGCCTGCCGTGAATGGTTGAAAATATGCCAACAATAGTTAGAAATTAATGTTATTATGTTTTAAAATCTTGTAATTTTATATTTATATTCTATAAATATTATAATTAATTGATATAATTGAACATCCTCCATGGGTGTATTAACCAAACGTGTCTAACCAATCATGGCCAACCCGAGCATTTTACTGTACTCTACGGCAACGTCGCCGATGCAATGCCAGAGACCAACAACAGGGCGGGGGAGTGTGCTGTGAACAGTGCAGCAGTCAGCTCAGTCAGTAGCCAGACAAACGTTGTTCACAAGAATATTTATTCTTTTGCGTTGATTGTGCTTGTTGTGTGTAATTTATTTGAGTGCGCCTTGCGTCTGTTGCAATGTCTTCTAATAAACGACGGAAAGTTGATAGCGAGTGTCGAGTTTTTCAAAGTAAGTGGGCACTATTGTATTTTTTCATTGAATGGAAAAGCAAACCACTTTGCTTGATTTGTAATCAAACTATTGCTGTTTGCAAAGAATTCAACTTGAAAAGACACTATGAAACCCATCATAAAGAGAAGATTGACAAATTCTCTGACGAGATCAGACTAGAAAAACTAGAATGTTTTAAAAGTAAATTGAAGGGACATCAATCGTTCTTTACAAAGGCCAAAGTTGATAGTGAGAATGCTATGAGAGCGAGTTATGTAATTGCACTAAAAATTGCAAAGAAATCGAAACCTTTTAGTGACGGCGAATTTGTTAAGGAATGTATGTTAGATGTGGCTGAGATTTCATTCCCATCCCAGAAACAATCTATTCAAGATATACCCCTGTCCAGAAATACAATTGCTGGCAGAGTAAATGAGTTGGCGGATAATTTGCATAAGCAACTTAGAGAAAAAGTGAAAGAATTTATTTTTTATTCCATTGCTGTCGATGAAAGTACCGATATCAAAGATACAGCGCAGCTTGCTGTGTTTATTCGCGGAATCGATAAAAACTTTTTCATTACTGAAGAACTATTGAAATGTGTACCTTTGAAGGATACTACTACAGCTCAAGATATTTACCAGGCGATTGAACAATTAATTCAAAATAATGAACTTGATTGGGGAAAATTATGCAGTATTACGACTGATGGTGCACCAGCCATGGTTGGAAAAAATGCTGGTGTTGTAACGAAAATACGTAAGAAAATTTCAGATGAAGCTACACCTGAACACGAATTTGTGGGGATCCACTGTATGATTCATCAAGAGTCCTTGGCATCTAAAATACTTAAAATGGATCATGTCATGACGCCAATAATTAAAATTATAAACTTCATTCGGAGCAAAGGCCTAAATCACCGTCAATTCACACAATTTTTAAAAGATCTCAATGAAACACATTCTGATATTATATACTTTACAGAAGTTCGTTGGCTTAGTCGCGGTTCAATGTTAAAGCGATTTTTCGAATTGCGTGAACATATTGTTAATTTTATGGATCCAAAGGGAAAACCAATTAATCATAGCGACGAATGGTGGCTTGATTGTGCTTTTCTGGTGGATATGACGGAGCATTTCAATAACTTGAACGTTAAGCTTCAAGGCAAAAACATGATTGTCACGCAAATGTACTTAAATATACAGGCGTTTGAGATAAAATTAAAGTTGTTGGAGTCCCAATTGCGAGATCAAGTACTTCACCACTTTCTTAGTATTCGAGCACGTGGTACGTACAGTGCAGAGAAACTAACAGAGTTTGCTACTCTTCTACTTGATCTTATAACGGAGTTTGAAGGTCGTTTCGCAGATTTTCGCGAATTGAACTCCTGTGAATTTCCTTTGTTTAATAATCCATTCACCTTTGAAGTTGCCAAGGCGCCAACAAATATGCAAATGGAACTAATAGACTTGCAATGTGACACTGTTTTAAAAGACAAGTTCAAGGAAGTTGATATTTTGACATTCTACTCAAAATATTTTAAAAGTCATGGTAACTATCCCAACATGAGCAAACACGCTGCTCGTATTTTATGTATGTTTGGAAGTTCATATATATGTGAACAGATGTTTTCAATAATGAAAATCAACCAGTCTAAACACCGTTCGAGACTGACAGATGAACATCTTCAAGCTATTCTGAAAATTAGTACATCTGATTTGACACCAAACATCGACGACATAATGAAGCTGAAACGATGTCAAGTATCTGGGTCATCGAAATAGTTACTATACTAAACTTTTATTTATCTATTGTATAGATATAACTTTTTTTTATTTTATGTTATTTTATATATTTCGTTGAATAAAGATTTCCGTTATGATATATAAACAAACTTTTTTTAAGCCGGCCCCCCAAGCATGCCTCGAAGAAAAAATGGCACTCATGTAAATTGAGTTTGACACCCCTGGTTTAGATGAAAAATGAGTGAGTTATTGGTTTGTAATGATAGGCTATTATGTACGAATCTACGTTAAAATTTGGTCCACCTTTCAAGTTTGTTTAGTTGTTTTAGTTGTTTCTAATGTTAAGTCGTGCTTCTTTAAATAGCATTCGTAATAATTTGTTTTAAACGTGGGTATTAGTTAGCAAGCAAATTTTGTAATTGTTTTTTATTTAAAACGTCTTTATCTAATAAGCAATCATCATTAAAAACCAAATAACTTACTCATTTTTCATCTAAACTTCAACAAATTATACATTTTCGGAAAGGGGAAGAGTTCAGCTTTGAGATAGAATTAAAACATACAGGGTGTTTCAGTAAAAAATAGACGATATTTGCATTTAAAAAATACCATTTTTTTAAAACACGCTATATAATATTTCACTAATTGAACATTTATGCTGAGAAAACTTTATATAAAAAGAAATTGGGTCAGAAACTTCTGGAATACCCAGTACTAAAACTTTTCTTGAGTTCCTAAAAAAATAAAATTAAGTGGGAGTCAAAAGATTATGAGATATATTCAATCCACATTTATACTCGTATATTAGTTTCACAACAATATATTAGCCAAAATCGCATTATATAAGAACGGCGCCAATTTGTTGCGAACTTTCTCCCCATGTTCAAGAGCATTTAGATATCGATGACTACACCCCTGGTGTAAATAACCCTCGCATCCTCGGTATGAGGGGGAATCTTCTTAATAACTACGAGGGCTTGTACATTCTCATGTTATTTTTATAACATTCTAAAATAACATATCTGGTTACACAACAGGTTATATACTTTGAAAATATTTTAGGCGTCTTATTGCCAAAGGGGAAGTTGTCGGTTGTCATTTCGTTAGGGCAACGAAAAAAAATGATAATTAGGAGACGCCTTGTTATATTTTTGTAAATAGACATATTTGTAACCAGTTTTAAGAAAAATATATATATATATACTACAAGAAAATAATGGGACATATTCTGTCTTGAGGTGAGATGTTATTATTTTATTTAACATGTTTAAAGTAAATTTTTTAATAAATTAGTGTTTTTACCACGTACGTGAGGGTAAACAATGAATTCTTCAGTAAAACACGGGCATGGATCAGTCAAGGCGACATTCTCAGCCAATTCTTTTTAACGTCATTATGGACAAAGTCATAAAAGAAGTAAAAACTGCAGGAATAGGATACAGAATGAGAAAACAATAATTTAAGATAATCTGGTACGCGGTTGTAATATCGAAGAATGAGGACAATCTACAAAACAGTCTTTGAAAATATCTAGAAAGTTCAGAAGATGTAAATTGGCGATTTATAACAGAAGCATAGAGCAGGTTATGTGTATCAAATATCTAGGGGTTAACATTACAATCAATACTAATAGTCGCGTCAACGGTCGCGGAAATGGATACCAATCTATCAATTTGGTGCCACAGGTCGGATCGGGATGCGGTTTTCTGCATTCTCTTCCAAAACGATTATCTCGGAATGTGTCTGGGTAGATTTTCCCCGGAGATAGAAAATTGTATCGCTGCAGGCCAAATTGCGCGCGAAAAATGCATTATCTGGGAGGCCTTTTGGAGGATTTTCAAATCTGATAAATAAGGGTCAGAACTCGCCCGGATCGGGTACTCGGGGGTTTTCGAGGCCGCTGATCACGAATATAATGTTCAAATTGACCTCCGAACACCTGGTGCACCAGAACCTGACCCTAAACGTCATCTCCGGGAGTTTTCCTGACACAATCAAAGAAGGTCAACCAAAAATAATTTCGGGGGGTTTTTTGGCCCGCTGAATCCAAATCTGGCATCGGCGAGCACCCCACTGGCACCTGGTGCACCGAAACCCGGGCTAGAACGTCGTCTCCGAGAGTTTTCTTGAGAAGACAGCCAAAACGTACCCGAAAATCATAAGAGGGCAGTTCTGTGGGGCGGTGGTCCCGAATTTCGCGCCGAAAACAACTCCCCGAACACATGGTGCACCAGAACCTGACCCTAAACGTCATCTCCGGGAGTTTTCCTGACACAATCAGAGAAGGTCAATCAAGAATCATTCTGGGGGGTTTTTTGGCCCGCTGAATCCAAATCTGGCATCGGCGAGCACCCCATTGGCACCTGGTGCACCGAAACCCGGGCTAGAACGTCGTCTCCGAGAGTTTTCTTGTGAAGACTACCAAAACGTACCCGAAAATCATAAAAGGGCAGTTCTGTGGGGCGGTGGTCCCGAATTTCGCGCCGAAAACAACTCCCCGAACACCTGGTGCACCAGAACCTGACCCTAAACGTCATCTCCGGGAGTTTTCCTGACACAATCAAAGAAGGTCAATCAAGAATCATTCTGGGGGGTTTTTTGGCCCGCTGAATCCAAATCTGGCATCGGCGAGCACCTCACTGGCACCTGGTGCACCGAAACCCAAGCTAGAACGTCATCTCCGAGAGTTTTCTTGAGATGACTGCCAAAACACACCCGAAAATCATAAGAGCGCAGTTCTGTGGGGCGGTGGTTCGGAATTTTCACGTCCAAATCAACCTTCTCGGCCCCTGCCGCGCTGGGATTTTTATCTTTACACCGCTGGAATTATTGATTCTACTTACATAAGGCGAGGAGTAGAGAAATTAATGTAAAGTAAATAAAGAAGTCAGTATATATACAATTTTGGATTAAAAACTTTTTATTTAATTCAGATCAAATTCAACCCAACTCAAACTTTCTCTCCCTCATAAATTAATAACACCAATGTTTATATACGTTGCTGAATATCAACTCCATCATCAAATGACACATCAGAACTGTTCTCATTTTCTTCTTCAACAACTGACATATTGTGAAGAGGACAGTCTTCTTCATCTAAGCCCTCTCTCTCTCCGCCGCTATAAGGGTTTCTACTGAATATTGGTCAGTGTTGGTGCAGCTAGAGCCTTCACAATTTTTACATGCAGGATTACAAGGGAGACCGTGCTTCCTGCAACTACATAACATCCGATCACAATTTCCTGCGTATCCACAGAATATTAGTTCCAAAATATCATCAGGTGCAGGTTTTTGTGTCATTTGTACAGGGACCAGTGTGTCGTCCTTCTTTCTCATCCATCCCCATTCTGATGGGTCCATGATCACCTGGTGAAAGTGAAAGGCCCGCTCGGCATGCTTCGGAGATCTTGGGGGGGAGGGGGAGGGGAATTATTCTTGTTGTTCCTGCAGCACTGGAACAACTCTTTCGAGGGCCCTACGCCAGAGTTACACATTAATAAATGTGTCAAATTATGAGGCGGTTTTTGGTGAGTTTGTTGGGGTCGTGTCTGTACAATTCTCGGAGATGACGTTTAGGTTCAGGTTCTGGTACACCAGGTGTTCGGGGAGTTGTTTTCGGCGTGAAATTCGGGACCACCGCCTCACAGAACTGCCCTCTTATGATTTTCGGGTAGGTTTTGGCAGTCTTCTCAAGAAAACTCTCGGAGACGACGTTCTAGCCCGGGTTTCGGTGCACCAGGTGCCAGTGGGGTGCTCGCCGATGCCAGATTTGGATTCAGCGGGCCAAAAAAACCCCCGAAATTATTTTTGGTTGACCTTCTTTGACTGTGGCAGGAAAACTCCCAGAGATGACGTTTAGGGTCAGGTTCTGGTGCACCAGGTGTTCGGAGGTCAGTGTGAACATTATATTCGTGATCAGCGGCCTCGAAAACCCCCGAGTACCCGATCTGGGCGAGTTCTGACCCTTATTTATCGAAATTTGAAAATCTTCCAAAAGGCCTCCCAGATAATGCATTTTTCGCGTGCCCTTTGGCCTGCAGCGATGCAATTTTTGATCTCCGGGGAAAATCTACCCAGACACATTCCGAGATAATCGTTTTGGAAGAGAATGCAGAAAACCGCATCCCGATCCGACCTGTGACACCAAATTGATAGGTGTTCGCAGGCGTTGACGCGACTATAAGTATTACTTCAATTGTTGAGTCGAAGCTAAAAAAATTACGGATTTTTAACAAAAATGTGTTAAATTTCTCACTAAAACATCCCGTAGCTTAGTTAAGCATCATCTGGATGATCAATATTTGGATCAATGATTGATCAACTACAAATTGATCGTATAGGAGAGCTTCAAACATATTCAATCAACACTCACGACAACGTAATCGCTTTTGAATATTGATCACGTTATTCAAACGTGTTACAATTTTCCTCCTTCCAAGAAGCTTTACTAGGGAAAAGGTTTAGATTTGCAAAAGAAAATTGTATTTTTTTTCGGCTGTCTGGTGGCAACCTTAGGCTCCGGCCAGCATGCAGTGAAGACGGGTGTGGTTCACTTTTTTTTAACTATTTAAGATATTATTATGTAGGGCGCCATCCGATCTCACCCAAGCCTAATCGGTACACTTCTCCCGGAAAAATCGGGGAGTGAAAGTAGACTTGCCTTCATAAAAATACACGGTTTTAATGGGATTAAATTACAGGTTTTAACATAAAAATTATGCTAGAATTTACCTCTAGAAATTGACAAAAATTTTAATGGGGAAATATAATAGTTCATACAAAAGGTAAGAGTCTGAAATAAAACAAGTTATCTAAAAAAACTGGCATGGAAAATTTACTTCTTGGGATAGCTTCAACTCCATACGAAAATTATATGTCTAGTTATAAGCGCATACATAAAATACATTAATAATCATACAAATAATATGATTCTAGTTACAAGAATACATTTACTAAAAAAATTACTTTCTCAAAAAACCTTGTCTCCCGGCCTCTTCCGACGGCTTCCTTAAGAAACCTATTTTCCGGCTTCTTCCGACGTTTCCCAGCGATAGCACAAGCCGGTGAAAGCCGTCACACTGACACTGACAAGAAGAACTGAGTCTTCCAGTAGGAGGACTCCAGCCAGCAAAAAGAACGTCTCACAGCGAGACCCAGTGGGGAAAAGACACCCCAAATACCATCCACACTGCGAAATATTCGCCCGACGAAAGACCGCCCCGTATGAGAACCCTATAATAAAAAATACACTAGCAACAAAGAAAATTCATTATGGGTATGAGCCCCACGACTATAACACAACTCGTCAAAAATAATAAATTGAAATTGTTAGATTTTAACCAAGAAAATAATTACCTCTAGTTATTCAGAGGGCCAAACCCCACGTGGCGTCCACGATGTCCCCAAGATGGCAGAATGAGTCTTGAAATAATCCGTCACAACGATTTTCGAGTCAATCCTACTTAAAACTCATCCAAATCAACCTCGATTGCACTCGAAAAATACAATAATCCCTTTAACGGATGGCTTACAACGATCCAACTCCAACAATCGCCACACTTACCCAGGAACAACTTTTCAAACACCAGAAGGAAAAATGAGACTGCACTCGCCATAGACAGCGCATATTTCTCCCAAACCACGAACTCCAAAAATCCGCTCCGTGGAACGAGCCAATAGCGCTAATAATGTCAAAACAAGCCATATACAGAGTTGCCTATATAGTAGACTCGTTTATCGGAGAACTGAGTTCAGAGTTGCCTACAACTAAAAACGAAGTGCAACAAACGTTTGTCGGATCCTTCCAATGTATTGATTTTCTAGGCTAATTTAGACCTCGTTATTATCTTCTTTTTCTTTTAGTAGGACCCTGTCCTGTTTAATTCCGAATATTTAGCCTCCTCGTGAGCTCTTCTTGAGAAGCTGAGCTCCAGCTCTCATACCATCTTTTTGGTGGGTTGCCTAGTGGTCTCCGTGTGTTTGGTTTCTGGGTTTTCGCCCATTTTGCCCATCTGTTTTCTGGAATTCTTTCGACATGATCTCTCCAACCTCGTTTACGTTCTCTAACCGCTCTCACCACATCCTGAATTCCTAATTGTTCTCTAATGTCCTGACTTCTCATTCTATCTCTGAGGTTCACTCCCTTAATTGTTCTTAGCGTTTTCATTTCAGTCGTCCTCATTATTCTTTTTGTTGTTGATGTTTCGGTTGCATAAGTGAAAATAGTGAAAACGCATGTTTTGTAGATTCTTATCTTGCTTTGTATACTCATCATATTGTTTTTCCATATTATTTCTCTCAAGTATCCGCTAACCCTTGATGCTTCTATCGCTTGAGTTCGTGTTTCCTCTATTAAATCCCTCTTGCTTGATATTGTTACTACAAGGTAATTGAATTTCATTGTTTGTTGTATTATGTTGTTGTCGACAGCTAGTTTACATCTAATCCGATCTTTGGCTATGACCATTGATTGAGTCTTCTTAATTGAAATGCTCATATTATATTTATCTACTGTTGTCTTCATTGTGTATAGTAGGCGCTGTAAGTTATCTTCACTCTCCGCGTCATCCGCATAACATAACACTTTTAATTTTTGTTCTCCCACTCTGTACCCCCGTTGACCTTGTTGGCGTTTTCTATAATTCTATCCATGTAGAAACTGCTTGGAAAAAAATAAGAGAAAATATAACACAAAGTGCAACAGACGCCATAGGGACAAGAACAGTAGACACCAACGGAAAGAGAAACACCAAACCGTGGTTCACCAACGAAGTCAAGGAACTGGCAAAAGAGAAGAAGGAAGCATATATAAAATACATTAACAATAGAACACCGGATGAGTATGAAAAATACAAAACTCTTAGAAATCGAACAAACAACCACATACGACAACTAAAGAAGGAATACTGGGAAACATTTTCAGCAGAAATGGAAGCGGACTTATACGGTGGTCAGAAGAAGGTGTGGAACATGCTACGTAACAGAAAAAAAAAACAAGTTACGGAGGAAGTGCAAGTAAATGACATTACAGAAGAAGAATGGATCAGGTACTCCGAAAACACATAATATTATTGATGATGACAATACACCTATACAGATCTCAGTAAATGATAACAATAACGAACCGGAAATAACACTGTAGGAACTTGAAGCACTAATAACCAAATTGAAAAATCGAAAAGCACCTGGCATTGATAATATAAACAACGAGTTAATCAAGTATGGAGGAGAGAAACTAAAGAGGGAACTTGTCACCTTATTTCAGAAGATTATAATATCCGGTGTCATACAGTACGAATGGAAGTTAAGCATATCCGTACCCATACATAAAAAATGAGGAAAAAGGGATCCCGACAATTTTAGGAACATAACTTTGTTGAGCTCAGTATTAAATTTTTTTACAAAAATCATAGCGATAAGACTTGTATACAAGATTCCGATGACGGAAGAACAACAAGGGTTCAGACAGAACAGATCGACGGTAGACGCAATATTCATAATACGACAACTAACAGAAAAATCAATAGAGTTCAACAAGCCCATGTTTGTATGTTTTGTTGACCTTTGATAAAGTACGGTTGAGGGATGTATTAGAGATTCTCATTATTGTAAAGTACAATAATAGGCTAATATTTGGCCTTTTAGAACATACATTTATTTATGACTCATGTTTATTGCATCGAGAAAATAACTAATTTTCTAATATTTAATATTATGGACAACAAAAAAATGCAAACAAAGTAATGTGGTATTTGGGTTTTCCATATATTTACAACAAATAAACATTCTAGAGAAATACTACATAAAGATAATAATAATAATTCACACTTCTCAAATACCTCCCTAATCTCGGCAAGCTCTCTAACTTCCTTTCTGTAGCTCCTCTTATTTCGTTTTTCTTTTTCGCAGTTTCCTGGTGTACATATTTATTTCCATTTTTTTATATTCTATCTGACTTTCTCTTTACATGTTGACACCAATTTAATTTTCTTCTTATTTTTTTGGAATAAAATTTGTTTACTTCTAAACTACAAAACGACTGTTTGGCATCTATAGGGTGTCATAGTGCACGATTCGAATTTGCATTCATTACAGGAACATAAAAAAGTTGAGAGGTGTCATGGGACACCCGGATGGAACGAAGTTCCTTTCGATTAATTAGTGAAGGAATTGTAATAAAATTTTATTTTTTTTAAGTTATAATAATATTTTTTTTATTATTAACAAATATAATGTTATATAAACTTAATCAGTAGGCTCAATTTTCGTAATAATTGGCTTGTGGTAACTGAAGTAGGAAACATATGTTTGGGATTCTATTTTATTTAAATGTCTTGAAAAAACTGCATCAATGGTAGTATTATATTTTGTTGTTGATTCTGCTGGATTTATTGTTAATTCTTAAATCAAATTCTTCCTCTAGAAACTGTACCAATGGTTTTGATTTTTCATTACTGAAGTTGATGTTAAAATCACCGGCTAAAATGAGTGGAACTTTATCTAATTTTTTGTTGTATCTGTTAAGCGTTCGAGATACATCTTTAGAATACTCTAGCAGTGCTCGATGAATAAACTCCTGAATATCTATTAATTTGTTATTTGGTGAGACATATATGACTGCCATGATTAAGGTAACACCGTTTTCCATTACACACTCTGCCGCACATAAATCTGCAACATTTGTACGTCTTATGTGCAAGTCCTGAATATTGTTCATTATGACCGACATATTTGGTGTTACAAGATTGGTCGTATCATTTATGTTGTGATATATTGCAACTCCACCTGAACGAACAAAATCACGTTTAAAGTGGGTTATACAATTAAAATTCGGTATATCACATTCTTCTCGGTTGTCCAACCATGTCTCTGATAATAACAAAATGTTCGTTTTTTCTGTAACAGAGTCTATTAAATCAAAAAGCAAAAAAATTGTACATATACATACACACACCGAATCATTTATATATATACACATATATATATATATGTACTCTGTCTGTCTATTCTTTCATACACGCCATAGATGCGCGGGACTTTGTAAACACAACAGAGTGTATATATATATATATATATATATATATATATATATATATATATATATACAAAGAGATTCATGGGTAATTCACGCAAAGTAACCTCAATCTCAACAATTAATTAACATAATAAAGACAAAAAACTTTACTAAGTAATATTAAAATATGATTTGTTTTTGAATTTATTAAAATTATGACGCGTATACTTGCTAAACACACAAAATGTGGAGATTATAAATCGTATGACTTGGTTAGCACAATAATAAAGAGAGGTTATAGTGCGTACTTGCTAAAAATACAAAAGCATTTATTATTATCTGTATATAATCTCTACTTACCTAACTCCATCAGCAATATCCGGAACTTGTGCAGAAACACTGTCAGGATTCATTATTATTATTATTTTTTATTATTTATTATTTACAAAAAAACTATATACACTCAACAAAAATAATCGTCGCGACAGGCGGGGATACTGACCACTATACTACCGAGAAATATGTTTAGGAGATTTCAAAAGTATTATTCATTATACAGCAAGCAACTGAAGTATATTATTTCAATTTTTGTTGTAGAGAATCTCAACAATTAATTAACATACTAAGTAATATTAAAATATGATTTGTTTTTGAATTTATTAAAATTATGACGCGTACACTTGCTAAACACACAAAATGTGGAGATTATAAATCGTATGACTTGGTTGGAGAAACATGCGCACGCCGCACAGCTTACAATAGCTTCAAAAAGTGTCGTGACAACTTTTCGTAGGAATTTTTTTCGTCTAGCCTCCTTTCACAACGCGCGATAAGGAACTTCGTTCCAATAACGGAGTTCTTGTGGCCTAAGCAATCGATTTATTGGAGCAACGATTTCCAGTCCGAATAATTTCCCGAAATTCCGATGTCAACTGGCCGCTAAGATCTTTCTTTGAGGTTGTGTGAAATCTCAGGTCTATGAGAATATACCACAAACAAACCCTGAGCTCAAAGCCGAGATACAACCCGTCATCGGTGAGGTGGAGCCAAATATTTGTCAAAATGTCATCGAAAATTTCAGGAAAAGGGCAAAAGCCTGTGTTCAGAGGCGTGAGGGCCATATGGCCACATAATCGGAACATGTCTACTATAAAAAACAATAATTTTTTTTTAAATGAGCTCACTCTATTTTTCGCGCACCTTTTGCTTCCGTGTCACAATTTGAGATAAAAATAGAGAACCATTGATGTACACGACACTTATATGGAGCGTCAGCACTAATGTGTATACTTGGACGAAAAGGAATGATTGGTAGATCATTAAGTTGAAAGTTGAATCGGAATATTACTAAATAAAAATATCGAATATAAGTTACTATTTTTATAAATTATGGTAAAACAGTCATGTCAATTGTAGCGCTTCATGTCCCGGTGCTACAAAGTTCATTATTGCACTCAAAAGAAATTAGCTCAAAATTCAAAATATCATTAATGTCAACTGCTTGAAGCTCAACAAATATTCCTCATCAGACTGTATTATGTTTTTAAACCCAGTAGACCCAGAAAAAAGAATAGACAAGAACAGTTTTGTGAAAAAGAAAGCTACAATCCAAAATTCTCAAATAATTTCGAATATTGAAAGAAGGTTTCTAGTGAAACATAGTTTTTTAATGCCGTATGTTCCTCTGTTCCCGTGATAGGACACAAATAATCATGAAGCGTAACCGATTAGGATTAAGATTCAGTGAAAACTATATTGGTTGATTGGACTCCGATTACAATTGCCGATGACCACTCTACAATACAAAGCCGTTCTGAAACAAATATGGACCTCCAAATGAAAAATGTTAAATCTATCCCAAAAATATTCCGAAAGCCTGAGTAACCATCCTGATCGTACAACCCAATCATAGAAAACTGAAAAGATATCACAGATTTATTTAAAATTACTAAGGAACTGCCCACAGCATTGTTTTTTCCACAATCGTGAGCAGAATTCATTATTATTCAACTGAAAATAGTGAGCAAAGTAAATAACTTTCTTCGCAAGTGACCAAAGTAAAAATAACTTTCATCACAAGTGAGCAAAATAAGTCCACATCGTATAATTGGTTGCATACCTTTTCACGGGATATAATTATGCTAAAATTACATAGATAATGAAATGAAAAGTTCTAATATATCATCTAGACTTACAACTACAAGAAAAAAATGAAAATATGACTATTAATTCATGTACATCTGGAGTCATGAATTTCGCTGTAGAGTTTTTCATTAATAAACAAAGTACAATGATTCATTTTTTTGGGAAAATTATAGTTCAAGATTGTGGAAAAAATTATGTTTAGCAGAAGTGAGCATAGCATATCTTTTTCTCATTTGCCAGTTTCCGGACGCGTGAGAAAAAATACATACTTTGCTCATTTGTACTAGCTATTCTTCATTCTCTTGAATGTATCAAATCATTTGCTAATTATTCGAATAAATCGGTATTCTTAGAAAAAAACACTATTTCACGAATGTTTTCATATTCGAAAAATTCAAGTGTGGTAAAAACATTTCCAACAATAAATTAACAATTTGCTTTTAAAATCACTTTTATGGATAGGAGCTGTCAAGCTACTTACGTTGGTAGAAACCGACGTCATTTCGTTATACGTCACTCCAAGCAATTAGGTATTTCCCCACGTTCTGGCAAACGATTATTATCAACCCTAAATTCTACGGTTTTTGAACATCAATTAAATACCAGTGACGTTATCTGTCATGAAGATTTCTCAATTATACGAACCTCAAATTCAATACAAGGATTTCAACATTGAAGACCCTTTTTCAATCTGTGGAAATGGAATAAATTCATTATTTCAATTATTACGTATTTCGATAACAAATCACAAATTACGTCAATTATTTATTATAAAATGACATATTCCAATGCTAAAATTTCTACCCTCTTAGATAATTTCCAAATTTTTAATCAGGAAATTTCGAATATGAGTGAAATAGTAGATATAACTCACTGAAAAGTTTATACTGATTAGTCCTTGATTTTAGCGTTGTTTGGAAGATATCGATACATCAGCAAATGGTTACGTTATAATGATAGTTTTATTAAAACATTTAAAAAACATATATATATATATATATATATATATATATATATATATATATATATATATATATATATATATATATATATATATATATATATATATAGATCTTTCTAACAAAGTCAGGCCACTAGATAAAACAGCATATACAGAGCCACCTATAAGGAATAAATTAAATATAAAAATAATGAAATGAACTTGATTCATAAGCCTCAAAGTCACCAAAAAGTAACATATACATCTAATAAGATCATTTAAAATAGAAAAAATTCACCAAATTATCTTTAACATATACATCCAACTATTCATACTGTCTTGAGCCTATATAAATGGGCCATTCTGAGCCAAAATATACAAATTCATGGATATGAATTAACAATCCTGAATCAGACATTGTTGCCAAGCTGAATCGGCTTTTTTATAGCAAAAAAAAGTCAGTAAACTTTTCCTGTATGTATAAAAATATTATTCAAATAAACCCACTTGAATAGAGGGTTTAGGTCAATGAAAAGTGTAGAGGAGTTATTTATGATTAGTAAAGAATATGATGTCCGTTATCTTGTACTGCTGCTTATCAATTACATTACAAATGTCAGATAAGAAAAATAAATTGTTCATTTTGAAACAATTATGTAAAGGCACAATTTTTTACAAATGGAATATAGATGTAAGAGCCGTAGACGAGTGCGGCAATCCTATAAACACTTTACTCACGAACGAACATATTTCCTACTACTGGGAAATTAGTAAATAATTATGGATAATAATTAAAATATACACCTGTTTTAAACACTTGAACATTTTTCTTCTCATACCGAGCTTTTCTTTGACGCACTTAATACTTAAAGTTTAACTCTATGTACAGTAACTATTCGTTAACAGACTAAAGTAAATCGTGATTCTTAAGAATAACTGTTTGATGTCTGCATTAACAAAAACTGTTCTTTTCACCAGGAAAAATAAAAAGGCTGTATTAAAAAAATGAATTCATTAAAAACATTTAAAGAACAAAAAAATATTTGTCTTTTGTTTAAGAAAGTATTAAAAATATAAGTCATGCAATCAATCTGCTATTACAAATAATAATATTCAAAGCGGATTCATGAATTTTCCGGTATAAAAGTTGTATACAACTGCTTGTATAGAGGTCCATTTTCGGCCTTTGAATAAAACGGGATATTGAGCTACGAATATATCCACTTCAGTTTCTTTAGGCGCTTTCTTCGTTTTAATATGACTATCAAAATATGTTGCAATTATTTTTTTTGTTCTAGAGACCAAGATTGTTTAGGAATTTTAACCCTTGGTTCACTAGCGTTTGTTGTTGATTCGTCATTTAAAGTATTTTCAAAACTATCAGTCCATTCCACATTTGCCGAATCATATCCTAGATGGTATTCTTCACATATGGGATCCAAATCAATATTCATATCCGTTAATTCTAATCCTTTCTACTTTTCTAAACCTCCCTCAGCGGCAAGTAGTAGCAGTTTTGATATTTTGGCTGTCTGGTAGGTACTATTAGATAGCCTATAGAAAATGCAATGGGTTTGAAGGGTATGTCCCATGAATCTGAATAATTGTTCCAGATCAGCTTCTGAAAACTGAAGTAACTGCGTTACGGTTGCCAAATGTTTGAGCAATTTAGTGGCACATACAGATTTTGGGTTTTGAACCCCACACTTTTCAGGGTATTTATATAAAACTTTAGTTCCGTCTATAAATGTTTTCGCTGAAGTATGAAAAATATAATAATTTCCTTCGATGAAATGTCGTCTTATAATGATTAGAAGAGCGAAGCGTTTTCTCATAACTAATGAGTGTAAAATGGCCCCCTTTTACCCCTTATTACTATTCTGCTGCAGGACTTCAACAATATCTTTTCTGCTTCAGTAAGGCAATGGTCGAATTCTGTTTCATGAGTAATCAAATTTATTGATTTTTGAACATTTGTGCTACTTCTGCCGGTCGCCGTCTGTTCATTAAAATGATTTGACAGTACAAAACTTCTTTGAGAGTATTATATGCTTTTGTCTTATTTTCATCTTTTTTAAGTTCTTCAAACATATCACTGGCCATTCTGACTAAATACTCTTTAAGAGACTTAAGATCTAATGTGAGAGGTAATAATTCTTCTTTATTCCGTTTTTTACTATTTAAATTAGCGCTGGCTTGAGCTGAGATTTCATTAGCCCATTGAGACTCTATTAGCGTTTTTAGAATTTTTATTTCTTTTCCGCGATTTTTGGAGTAACTCAATAATAGCCAGATCGCAACATTTTTTTAATAATGTGCCAAAGTTCATTGCAACTGAGGGAGATTCGGAAATATAATTGGCCTCATTATAGCCAGCTATAATGTTGAATCCACTGATAATTTGTTTGAACAATGTTGGACGCAAAAGATCAATAAACCCTGTAATGTTATTGTCCGATTTTTTGGAGTACTGTAATAACTTGGCTAAATTTCGTACACTAGTTCTTACGAAGTCCAAGTTCCTTTGCTCTTTCTGCTCTTCATGTTTGAATATGCATAACTACATATCAGAGGGTCTTGTTTTGCAGTTAAATTAACTTCATCAGCCCTCATTCTTGGAAATAGCTCTTTCGTTAAAATTTCGTCATGGTTAAATTTTCCTTAAAGAAGTGCGGTTTGACCATCACTTTGGGAACTTTGTTTACGTCCTTGTGCTGATGCTGGCCTACATTGGCATGTTTTTGCATGTCTATATAAACTTTTTTTATATAAAAAGGAAGATCACTGCTGCTAACCCCTGATTTTATTCAAGAATATTACATACTGGGTTTATCTGGGAAATAGAAACATTTTAAACTGCCGTATTCTGACAATATGTTAAGAATGTACTAAATGTTAAACTCTCCAAATCCAAAAAGAGATAAACGAAAAATTATAATGACTTCTTCAAGAAAACTAAATCCAATTTTCTGTCTACTTTTCCTATTTTGTTGAATGAACAATTTTATTTGAATTTTGGGAAATGATATAGTTCCACGTACACTATAAGCCTTGCATATTTTTTTATACTGAAACTTTTAATTCTATGTAAATTCGGTCGCTTTAATTTAATTTGAATTAGATCTTACTTATAATATCTTTGGATATAGCAAGAATTTTCTTAGTTCTCCACGACATATTATATTTTAGAAACAATATGCACACACGTTTTCATTCTCTTATTGTAAAAATAACGAAATAAATAGGATTATCCTAATATCACTATCACAACATGCACACAACGTTTTTGTTCTTTTTATGTGTAAAAATAAGGATATATTCCAATGTAAAACTTTATAAAAAATGCTGACATATATACCGACAGGGCTGGTGAGTTTCGTTTCAAGACTTAGTCGGTATTTTTTATAACTTATTTAACTAAAATTGAAAGGAGTATAAATAAGACGTCCTAAAATCCCTAATGACACTGTTGCCAGTATTGGGTAATAGTCTAGAAATTAGCTTCAAAACAATGGTAGACATTTATTATAAACTTAAATATATACATATTATACAATCATGCTATTCCTACTAAGTTGAGCCGATAGAAGCTACCTAACCTGAGCCAAATATACAACTTTATGATTTTGACTTGACAATCATGAGCCATGCATTCTTGCCAAATCGAATATTTTTTTTCGGGAAAAGAGAGAGACAATGTTTAGGATCAGTACACCTTTAAAAGGGGATTTCTATGGAGTAGAAAATTTTTAAAAAACACAAAGTGGCCGAATGTAGAATTTTCTCTAAAAATTTTTATACATTTACACTTTTAAATAGATAATGTACTATGTGACCCATTAGAGAAGAAAGTCGATGTGTTGTCGAAACTTATGAGGTAAGAATCATCTAAAGGTAAAAGCTTATTAATATAAACAGTATTTTTCTATAGGTGATTGTAAAGATTAATAAGATTGTGAATTTATTCTGCAATGAATCACCTTATCTCTACATTTACGTATGGTATGTTTTCTCTATTTAAATTTTATTGTTGAGAAGAAAGGTTAAGTTAGGTGACGATTATGATAAAAAATATGACAAGTGTCTGCACTTTGCCGTTTTTTTCTAAAAAAATATTGAGTTACAGTGAATCGAAAGCGAAACCTAAAAAAAATATTATTATTGCAGACCTTGATATTCATAGTGCCTGCATAAATTTTGTTTTAATCTCGTTGTAATGTTTAACATTATAAAATTACTTCTCCATGTTTTGGAATTGTTGAGAATTAGAACTTCTTTAATAAAATATTTCATTTTGCGTGATGTCATTTTAATTTAGAGTTATTTTATATATAATTGTTACGTGGAGCTACTGACAATATATTAAATGAGTAATTTACAATTTTTATTGAAAATAAAAAAAATTGGTTTGGTTTATATAAAAGTGTTCTTACGCGGACGTATTTATAATGCATTTCCGTTAATATTACATTCTCTGTTCTTTCTCGGCGGAATACTAAATAATCCTAATACGAAACACAACAAGACGTTGCCAGATTTACATAGGTATTCTTGTAATAACTTTTAAAATGTATTTGTATATCAAGCTGGCCCAGCAGCGCCACAGTGTACTTTATAGTGAACTAAAATTCACAGATTTCGTACTTTCTTGAGCCATTTTTTGGAGGGAAACGTCCTCTAATACTAGGTTAATAAAATAACTAACGTAACGGAAAATGATGATTCTAGAAGCTAAAAATGGCGCACTTTTTAAAATTACTGTTAATTTTGTTTTTTATAATGGCGTTATCCATTTATAATGCAAAAACAATCCTGAGCCACATATACGGCTCAGGTTTGTTTCTCTGGCTCAACATTGTACGTACAGTTTGCTATCGTCGGCTCAGCTTGGACAGAAACCTCTATATATATATATATATATATATATATATATATATATATATTATAGTGATTTGTATAAATGGTATAAGAGAATAGGTGAGAGAAATTTTAATGTTCAAATATGCATAAATATATTTTTTCTAATTTGCCCTGCGTTGGGCCGACATGTTATACTGGATAGAATAGGGTGAGAGAATATTTAAAAAGTTTAAATACTATGAATTATTAATTTTAGTTTAGTTGAGTTGATACTTAGTTTTTGTTTGCCCGGTATATTGTAATATTTAAAATTTATTTGTAAAATAATTATTCCTTTGCATGAAAAACTCTCTGATCTCAGAGTAGGGTTCAGATGTAGAAAAACAAAACAATTTCAAATTTCTAATATGAGCGCCGAAATTCGAATAATATTCCTATCTTTCAATAAAAATTTTGTTAATCAAAATATACTTGCTTTATCATTATTTCCAAATAAACTCTAAAGACGGTCCTGTGTTTAATGTTGAACTTCTCCACGATTCATAGATGTCAGTTTAAAACTACCAACTGTTTAAGCTAGATGGAGCAATCACCATAGAGAAATGAAAAATCTCAAGAAAATAATTTCACAATGTTCTTCAAATAGAAAAACGTTATTTAATACCATAGAAATAAATACATTATTCTTTTATAGGACATAAATTAGTGAAAACCTATTATCTATTATGATCATTCATTCAAATAAAGTCATCCACTCGAATGAAGTACAATGTCTATATATAATTCAAAATAGGCAATTTTTAACACAAATCTTATAACACGAAATCCGTAATATAAAAGTCTATGATAGAAAGATGGCGGAAGATGAAACTTATAAGCGTCTGTTTAATATCAAAGTTCAATTCTTTGCACTAAATCGGTAAGTTTACTCTACCATCTTTATATATAATTAAAATAGTTTTAAATACCTTTTTTCACTGTATAGTTCAATTAATTCACATCAATAAATGGTATGGTTCTTATTTTGTTTTAGGTTACCTCTTGGAAAATACCATACAATTTATCCAGCTTGCATAATATCCAGAAACGGTGCTACATTTCGTCCACATCAATACATTTTAATCAAATCACATAATCCAAAGCTTTCTAAAAGGTATGGTGGAGACACCGTTCCACCATACAATATTTTACTTAATTACATCTATAAGTTTTATGGTTAGTATTCAAATATAATTACCAATTTTCCTCTTATAATGTGTACTTCTGCTTGCTTAAATATATTACTGACTAGCTTTCAAGTATAATGTATTCCTTTCACTAATTTTTAATGCCAAATTGTTGTTTTTTCAAAAGTTTAAAAATTTTTCTCAATAAATTTTGCTTCTTAAAAATTTCTACCCAAAAAGAAAAGTACCTAGTCAATAGACTGTATAATCAACAAACTGTTCCCATTCAATTTTTTTATTATTAGCAACCTACTTGTCGCTGATAAAAATATCTTAAATGCATTCCACCAATCAAAATTGGTTATCAAAATTCTTATTTGAAAGATTTCATTTCAAATAGTGGATTGTCCATCCATCATTTTGAAACATTTTGCTTTGAGCCTCTTAAACGATTATAACCCATATATTTCTCCCTTAAATTGTATTTCAATAAATTTACTAAATGACAGTTCTTATTTTCTAAAGTATTTATTCAGAATGTCAAATCGTTCAACAAATGTCATATTCCATAGAGTTAGTTTTTCATTTTACTTCCTACATTCACATATTTTAAATACTTATATAATCTTATTGAAAACTTCCTTCAAACCCTAATATTCACTTCTTTAAAACAAATCACAATATTAATTTACTTTGACAATAAGAACAATGGGTTATTATTTTCATTCATATGTAACAAACGTTTTAAAATGCTCTCTTTTAAATATGGAAGTTGTTTTTATATCACCTTTATTCTTATAAAGCTTATTTGAATTCTTCTCTATAATCATACAGTTAGATCCTTTATATGCTTTCTCTATTGAATAGTAAATAGTACAGATTGTCTCCTTTTTAGATCATTTTTAAAAAAAATCAAATTCCAAAAATTTTAATTACTTGAAATATGTAGTCTATTATTCATAATTCTGTATACAGGGTGTTGCAGGTTTCACTCTATGTTAATATATATATATATATATATATATATATATATATATATATATATATATTCCTCTAGTGTAGTTTAGTGGAACCGGATGATAGTGCTGCCGGCAGCCGGATGATAGTGGTGCCGGTAGGATGAGTAGTGGTGGAGAAGTAGGAGGAGCTATGGCCTTTCCTGTATGGTAATGATTTATGCATCGACTAGTCGTTCCTAGATGGCGACCTAAACCAAGCACTAAAAATATTTTTTATCCAAATAGAAAACTATCGCCAAACACTTTTCGGAAAATAAAGTAATATAACTTTTTACTCAAATTTATCGATAATACCTACATATTAAAACGACAGTTATTTTAAGAAGAGTAAGGAATCTGACAGTAAATACATATTCTGAAAGTTATACACCATAAAAGTATTCAAAATTATTCAAATTCCAATTTTTAGTATTGTTTTAAATTTAATTCGTTTTTAAATTGTTTTTATAATTATAGTAGTTATACTAAAAGAGTTTAATAAGTGAGTATGAATATCGATATTAATTTTACTTTTGCTGCTTTAAGAAGGCTCAATTTCACTTAAATTCATTGTAATATTCGTTGTTAAAGTAGTATTGTGTGATTTATATGTTCCTTCCTGTGGCATTACTAAAATTAAAAAGAATTTATTGGGAAAACAGAACCAATATTTTAATACAAATCGTTTATTATTTTTAACGTTTCGGTGTTTAACTAAGGTTTAGAAATATCATATTTTATAGAGTGAAAATTGTAATTGTAAATGACGTCAGGTTAGACACCGAACGTCAAAACTAAAAAACGATTTGTATTAAAACAGTGGTTTATTTTCCCAATGAATGCTTTTTAGTTTTAATATTTTTATTCCCAGAAATCGAGTTTAGTCGTTAGAATTAGATGGAATATATTTCTACATGCTGATCAGTTGTAAAGACGTTGTTGGCTATCTCATTGACTTGCCGAACACTGGTTACTGATTAATATTAGGTATGTATCAATGAAAGGATCTGCATACACGCAAAAAATAAGGACGAAAGTTAAAAGTCGGATTAGATGTATGGGAAAACGATTTAAAATTTCATTCGATTGTATCGCAGAACGCACGGGCCATGGCCGACTAATTATATACAGTGTGTCCACGGATGGGGTGCTCAAGAGGAAAAACTTTTTTATTTTCAGTTTTAGCGAAAAATGTTATTCTTGATAATAAGTCCTGCTTGTTGAAAAACCCCATAAAATGAAATATAGTTCAATTTCTCAAAAACTGCTTTATTTTATTATCAATTATATTGTGAAACCGTATGAATTTATGCAAAATTAGGTTTAATAATAATCTGGAGAATAAGTTATGCGCTGTTCCTAGGTAATTGTCAACATTCATTTTCATCAACGGTAACTATGCAACAAATAATAGTATATCTTGTAAAGTGCTACGGTATTGGAGCTGTATCGTTCAAGTACGCAATTGATTTATCTAATGAAAAATATCGGGATGTACCAGTCACGCGAAATGGATTGAAATTATTAATAAAGAAATTGGATGAGACAGGATCTGTTGAAAACAGAAAGACATCTAAAAATACGTACAATGAGGATGATGATGCAGCTACTGCCCTAGCTATGCATTCAGTATGGGAAAGTCCCAAGTTGAGTTTACGAAAAAAAAAGTTTACAGAAAATATTCAAGCTAAACAAAATTAATACATTCAAACCGAACTTTATTCACACATCACAAGATTGTGATTATGACACGAAGCATTAGTTGGTGAAAAGTTTACGAATGACCTCTTCTTTCACTACAATATTTTATTTTCTGATAAATCAACGTTAACGAAAAATGGAACTGTTTCATCCCAAAACTGTATTGGTATCGGTATTGGGCTAGTGAAAATCCTCATAACAGAATTCATCGTAATATTTAATTTGCTAAAAAGGTAATTGTTTGGTGTGCTGTTTTACCAGATAGCATAATCGGACCTTATTTTCAGGAGGAGACAATAAATCAAAAAGTATATTTGGATTTGCAAGACAATTTTTTAATACCTAAATTAGATGATGTCCCTTGGAACAAAGGCGTAAAATGAATTTTCAGTATGATATATGTTCGTCACATTCGACATTGTTGATAAGAGGATGGCTGGATGAATATTTTCCTGAACGATGGATAGGATGGTATGAACCAATATTTTTTCCGCCTCGATCACCCGATTTAACCATTCTGGATTTTTTTATGGGACTACCTAAAGGAGAAAGTTTATGAAAAAGAATTGAACCCTACTATTGAAGATCTGAAAGACGTAATGAATATCAATGCCGTAAATGGAATAACCTCAGACATGCTAAGAAACCCTTATAAAGAATTGAAAAATAGTTTGGAGAGGTGTTTTGAAGTTGATGGAGGCTATGTGGAATAGCTGTTTTTTTACTGTTAGCTTTTCCACATTTTTCTGTATTATTATTCGTGTTCTGTTTTCAACAGATTCTGTCTCATCGAATTTATTTATTAATTTCTTAATCCATTCCGAGTCCCTGGTTCATCATTGTATTTTTCATTAAATAAATGGATGGCGTACTTGTTAACATTGTTGACAAAGAATGAAAATTTGAAAATTATTCACCGAAGTTGACAGTTGCCCAGGGACACCGCAAAAGTAACTATAATATTATTATTATCCTAAAATAATTCATAGGGTTTTACAGAAAATTGAATATAAAATGAAATACAAAAACTTTTATTTAATTTAATTTCATGGGGTTTTTGAATAAGCAGGAATTTTTATCCATAACAATATTTTTCGCTAAAACTGAAAATAAAAAAGTTTTACCGTGGACACACTGTATAATTTCGTCAAACGAAATAAGTAATTTTAGCAGAAATGTGACACTCCCTAAGTATTAATAAAATTTGACTAACCAACTACAGGCCGCATATTTTGGAAGTAATAAAGATATTTTAATTCTGTTAAAGTCAATTTTTAGAGCGCCAAGAGAGCTCCAGGTATGAATATAAATTGACTGTAAATATGTCAATATATAGATGGCGCTGTGCTCAAAACTTTTTTTCGATGACAGGATCTTTCAAATATTTCACACTTACCTTTTTATGCATATTTTGTTCTATGAACTAATTCAGTAAATCTAGCCATTTTCTATATAATAATAATTTATTCTCAAAAAAAGTACATAGATACATCACATTAGGATATAATAAAATAAGAATAAATTCATACTCAATAAGTGCCAAGCACTTGTTTTGAGAATTAATTAATAAAATGCAATATATAAAATATAAAATGGATAAAACAGATAAACAAATAAATAAAATGGATGGAACAGGAACTTTGTTACAAGTCTTTTGAATCTTGGAAATACTTTAGTGGATCGAATTGTCTCAGGAAGTATATTAAATATTTTTTGGGATAGGTAATAGAACGATCCTTGGCTTAACGTTTTAGTGACTGTCGGGAAAATGTGCAATGATCTATTTCGCGTGTGGTATGTTAATTTATGAGTTTTATTGAAATACTTTACACTCAAGCATAAGAAGTAAAGTTGTCTCACATCCAGAACATTACATTCCCGGTATAATAGATTTGAGCTGTATAATCTGTTTCTTGAATGTATTAGTTTTAGAAATCGCCTTTGAATAACTTCTACCTGGTTAATTCTCATATCAGTAGCAACTACCCCATGCCACTATTCCATATCTTAAATGACTTTCAACTAACGAACGATATAATTGTTTGAGAGTTTGGAACGGCAAATTTTTTTTAAATACCTAAATGTATACAAGATACTCTGAAGTTGTTTAACGACATAGTGTATGTGGCAGTCCCATCTCAAATGGCAATCTATATAAATTCCAAGGTATTTAACTTGTTTCATAGAGTGTATAACGTGGTTTGATTCGGACAGATAATTGAATTTATATGGCGGTAGTCCAATCACATTACAACTAAAAGGAAGATAACAAGTTTTCTCCAAGTTCAATGTTAGTAGCTTAGAATCTAACAATCTTTTTATATTTGAGAAGTCCTTTTCGGCTAATGTTTTTAGGTTGTCCCAATCAGCTCCTTCATTTTCGATATAGGTGGTGTGTTCATGCATGGAGTTCACCACAGGAGAAAAATCGTTATCTTAGATCAGATCATACAAGGTAATAAATTAATAAAACATGAAAATTTTTCAAGAGAGAAGTAGCATTATTTATGATTTGAAGCAAAATTTTTGTAAAAAAAAATTGTTTGTAATTCAAAATAAAGCCCGAATACAAATTTTCTAATCAAAATATCAATGATTACACTTATTCTAATTTGTTGTGGGTAACAAAAATCACTATGCTTATTCTACTGACACAAATGTTTTTACTTCATTGCTGCCTTTACAATAATATCTGCCTCGAGTCTTATGACAAACTGTTTTTTTTTTAAATTTCAAAGAAAAAAAACACTTTCAATGACCAAACTTGGAAATAGGAAAATAGTATTAGCAATATTTTAAATAAAAATAAAATCGAAGCTGTGAAACAAAAATTGTTGACATTTCTCAATCAATGAAGTCCTGTCAGTATCTCGAAAGTTATACAAGACTTTATTATCGATAATAGTTTTCCACACAAATCAAAATAAATTAAATATAATTTTAATTTATGGACAGTGCCAAAAAAATGCTTCAGACGCGATGCGTTTATATGGAGTACGTTTTCCACACAGACCATTGTTTATATGCCAATTTAGGTAATTACAGAACTTTTAAAAAACCACATTTAACACGACGAGAAAGAGCCACAATGGATGAAAACATTACTGCAGTTACTGGTGTGAAGAGAAATCCTAAGTGGCTGAGACAAACCAGATTCCAGACTAGGTTTGGCGTAAGTTTTTCCCACGGAATTATAACCGGCTTTATTGTTACTTTTTTAAATGAAACTAACTGTGTCCAAATATGACAGAAATTACATTTCAGTTGATGCCTACCTGATGTTAATTAATTACTTTTGTTGGTTCACAACTGTATCACGAAAATTTACCTGGTGCCAGGATCGTTACAGATTTACCAATCGAGTTGGATACGATGTGATTTCACCAAGATAGTGCAGGTCCACATATTCATAACATCGTCACTCATTATCTAAACCAAACATATTCAGAAAGATGGAATGGCAACATATGGGTACTTAGGTAGTATGGCTTACCAAGAACCATTAGAGGACATGGCCGACCTTTATATAAAAAATATGCCAGTATTGCAGCTGTTGACCAACGTACTTTATTACAAGTTTGTAGAGGTGTACTGATCAGAAAATTTAACATGTGTATGAACGAAAATGGCAACAATTTCGAACACCATACCATAAACTATTTTCCTATTTCGAAGTTCTTTATTTTTAATTATAACAATTCTTTTTTAAACATTTTGTTTTAAATAATAATAGCTATTTATGTAACAAGTACATAATCTAAGACGTTATTGGATGAGTTACAGCTTATTGGCAGAGGGCGCTTGCGGGCGAGGCCAATAATAATGACGAGTTAATTAAGTCTGATTATGTACGAGTAACATACTTAGCTTTATGTTCGATTCAAAAAATGTCTAGGAAAATATATTTTATTTAGTGAAATTTGCAATAGAAAATATATAATGTGCATTCTGCGTTGTTATAGATACGTAGATACGAAATTTGTAAATGTGTCAGAAAGCGTCGATTAAATAATTATTAATTGGTTATGGTAGGTTAAAAACGGATCTACCAGAAGAAATGAAACTTTCAGACAACATAAGACAAATAACATACGTTTTGTGTATTTCTGGTTTAAAATAAATCGTTATTTGGAAGTTTTAATTTTCAAATAATTTGACAAATTACTTTATCATTATGGACTAGTCCAATAAAATAACAGATTATGGATTCTCAACAGTGTCATAGATCAGCCTATTATGATCGAGTCGAACATAATAGTATATTAAGTACCAAGTGTCATAAAGGTTACTTTAGTCACGAGTTTTACTATGCACGAGTGGAGCGAAGCCGAACGAGTGCCTTGTGAAACGAGTGACTAAAGACGTTTTTAACACGAGGTGCTTACTATACTTTTTCTTCGCCCGCAGGAAAGAAAAAATTATATTATATTTGAATTATATTCATAACATGACGGACGATGTCTAACGGCTGACTGTCAAATCAAATGACACATAACAACAAAATTATCACGGAACATGAAATTTAAGATACAAAAGATACACTGGATTTGACGGTTAAAGAACAAAAGATAAACGAGATGTGACTTTTCGCATTTTAAACACTAGTGTTTAATGAGTTGTTTTGTACATGTCAAACCCGTGTTCAAAATGCGGTTTTAGTAGCGGAAGTAGAAAAATAATATTACTTCTCTGGTGAAACATTTTCATGTTTTATTAATTTATTAATACCTTGTATGCACATCTAATCTAAGAACGATTTTTCTCCAATGGTGAACTCCATTCGTGGGTAGAACAAAATTTGCTTATATTTCCTACCAGGTGTGCTATATTTGAAAGATCCTGCTATCGAAACAAAATTCTTGAGCAAAGCGCAATCTACATATTGACATATTTAAAGACAATTTATATCCAAACCTGAAGCCCTCTTACAAATTGGCTTTTACAGAATTAAAATATCTCTATTACTTTCCAAAATATCCGGCCTGGGATTTTTATTAGAAACACGTGTGTATATTTCAAAATGAACATATAGGTATATTTTTTTCGCCAAAAATCGTTTATTTTAGAAGTACCTAGGTAGTATACCGAAAGTAGATTAATTCTCTTAAGTTGAGAGTCGGATTCTACTGGAATCGACCTGTTGATTCCGAGTATGCATTGGGTTTTCTCCAACGTAGTCGAATTTTGTTATAAACAATATATTTTTACCCGCTAAAAATCGTTTCTTGTAGAAATCGCGAATCTACATCGAATATATCCAGTTTTCACATATGAACAATAGTTTATCACAATTGAAGTTTTGATATTAATGATACTTATTTTTTTTTCACTGCAATTAGCTCATCAATATCAGTGGGATTTGTATATTTAATGCATCTTTCTAAAAGCATATAGAAGCCTTGCAGTTTGTTATGTTTATCTCCGTTGT
Source organism: Galeruca laticollis (assembly GCA_963921935.1). Lineage (NCBI taxonomy): Eukaryota > Metazoa > Arthropoda > Insecta > Coleoptera > Chrysomelidae > Galeruca > Galeruca laticollis. Next base: position 219,664,933 of record OY998179.1, read on the forward strand.
CGGTATAAACCTACTTTTCTTTGGTAACAGAAATATCAGTCATAAACGTGGGCGACTTTGGATAAGTTGTAATTTTTCAAGTTTAAGAGTGAACTAATTATTGTAAATGAATTAGGTATTTATTCGTTTTTAATTAATCAAATACTATGATTAAACTACATTGATATAACGAAATATAAAATGAGTCCCTCAATGCTTCTTTGTTCATTACTAAATAGCGGAAGATGGAGTAAAGTCCAATCGACTGGTATTTATCATTTTAAAAGTATTCATGTAGGATTTTTATATTCTTATCTTTACTTCATTCCCCTGCCGGTTAGAATAAACCAAAACAAACAGTGACGGAGAATAACAAAAAGAATATGATCTTTTTGCAGGTGCCGGCGCCGCCGTCTCGAGATAAAAACACAAAAATCTGTATAAAAAAAGGGTCTGCACAACATTTTTTTATAGTTGGTTTTATCTACCAAATTCCTTGTTAATATTTAAGAAACACAAGCATGTTTGGTTATAGTTGTTCACTTTTTAGGTAGATACTGTTTAATGAATAAATAATACAGAGAATAGTTGAAAGTTAGTATGAATGAGAATAGTGTAGGTACAAAGAAATAGAATGATTATAATAGTACATTGTTTAAATAAACGTGTATACAGGGTGTCCCAGGTAGCCTGTCGTACCCTTATAACTTGGTTATTTCAAATAATTCAAACCGCATTAAATGCCGCTGTCCATCTGCCATAAAAATGTCATTTGTCAAAATAACGATAGTCAATCGTAGTATTCTCCAACGACAAGTACCGAGACCCAGACCTGATGGTTAATCCGGAGATTTACAACATTGTCAGAAGCTTAATTAAAACAAACTTCGGATTTAATTATATGTACCTATGTACAGACAATGTTTTTTTATTATAATTCAATAGTTATTACGTGAAAAACTATAAACCTATTGTTTAGTTACATTGTAAAGTGACGATATCCTCTTCTGTAAGCTACACATATGAAAAATGTAGCTATTTAAACAGTTATATTTTGGTGAAATCTGTTTATAAGTCTAATATTAAATAGGTACGATCTGATACTTACAATGAAACGAACTTTATATCTAAATCAATGGAGAGGAGAGACGGAATTTCATTTTCCTGAAGGAATTTAATGGAATATTATATCTAACGGGGGGGGGGACACTTTAAGGGTATATTGAAAGAATTTTAATAAAAATCTAGGTCAAAAATGAAATGCATGTTTCCCATTGATTACGTAGGGTAGATACCTAAAACAAAGAATTACGAGAAATAGTAGTTTGTACAACAAGTGCGCATATCGTCACTATTCCCACGAGCGCAGAAGTTTGTACCGCCAATCCAGCGAGCGGAAAAGTGCTTTGCGTACGAGTTGTAGACAATATTTTTCTTCAAACACGTTCATTAATGAGAGAATAAAGTCACTTATATTGTATTCAAACTTTGAACAGAATTTAAAAACTGAATATTCAATTTAGTTGGACTTAGGTATGTTGGTATTGTAACTTGAACAATCTTGAATTGTTATGCCTGGAGTATCTTTAATGAAAATAAGTTTTCATTAATTGTAATATTAGTGTCTGTCAACAAAATTCATTATAAAGGTTATGTTAGATTGTCCAAGTAATTTTGATATTAACATTTCCGTGAGAAAAAGTGACATTTTCGTGCGGAAAAGTGCCATAGCGTGTTCCCGTCTAAATTAATAATTTTCCAACGAATACCTATCAAAGCAATTATTAGAATTAAAGGCCAGCTTTGCGTATAAAAATTTGTGAAGCAAAGAGTGGTTGTAGAAAAATAACTATTTCAATTAAATTTGGCACACTCGTGCACAAGCGTAACCTCATTTGGGGGAAAAAATAAATAGGAAGGTGGGTTTTGTGACGCCTTGTTTAAAAGGTATTTGAATTTTGTATCCAACAGTTTATATACTTTTCAGTACTCATAATATTATTATTTTGCTAAATTTTAAGGTGTCGAATACTGAATCCGATATAGAGCGTTAACACTGAAAAGAGATTTTGAATTAAAGTTACATTGAGGTAGTAATGAGGTATCGAAACAGCTGGTCTGTATCTGAACAGAAAATAATGAGGATGATGTTTCTAACACAAAACGTTGAAATTAAATATTAATAAAACGGGTAAACGGGATTTATATCATTATGATTCTTTTTATTTTCTTAATTATTTTTAATAAAATTAAAGCACCACACTATGTAGAAAATATTTTTGAAGTAGTATTACTATACAAGCTATTGTAAATTTCGATCGAGAATGCTCAAGAGGTAGTAGCCTTCGTAAAATAATGAAAAATAAGGTAGGGAGCGCAACAGCTTAGCTTTAGAGATATAGAATAGTAAATTTGAAAAACATTTTTTCCACAAATATAATTGAAATGTGAATGAATGGAATACGTGATAGTATTTTTAAATTTGGTAATGAATTTTATCAAAACATTATTTTCGGACAATTTGTGCAGTGGCGTGTAGAATTCCCGCCATTTATACATATTCTCCTGTTTATTTCCACGAAAGGAATTAACGACCTTTAGTTAAAATATACAAAAATAAACTGTTATTGAGTTAATTCGCCATGAATACAAGCTACAGGAAAAGTTGTTCTGAGTTGTCATAATTCACCATTACCTAATCATAACAACTGAAGAAACAGTCGAACACACCGATGCGATATTAAAAAAACGAGTGACCTATATTTAAAATCTAATAGAACAACTGGCTATATTCAATAATAACAATTACCAAATTTTATACACAAACTTCATTGTATGTGATCACAAATTTCTATACGTGTGTATTGTACTCGATTTTTCTGTGTCGGCGGTACTTACTTTGTTGATATATTTACAGGGTATTTCGTAAGGAATGGTAAATATTTTAACCATAAGTTCTAGGCCTCAAAATATTAATATTTTGCTGAATAACACTATGGCAAATGCTCTACTACTTACTGATATACAGGAAGTTAAAGTTAAAATTTATTATTAGTTTTTTTGAAATATTTGCGTTATTATTTAACGTATTAAATTGAAATTTAGTATGGATATATTTTAAGGCTAGCGAATCACAAATATCTTATCAATTTTGGGATTTGATAAAGAGGGCGCCACATATACTCTACTAGATGAATGAAACTATCCATTTTTGAATTCTTGGCATTTCTAATTTTTTCCAAGTCCTTATAATGCAAAAAACGTATACTTTTGCATTTAAAATACCTATTCTAGACACAGTTTCTATTTAATTTACTTTACAATATTTCTTCATAGTAGGCATTGCAATCTGTGAAAAAATAATTTACGAATGTAAAATGATGTATCACAATTGATAACACGTTTTTGATTTACCAAACCATAATTATAATCATACGAAATTTCAACTCAATACGATAGGTAGGTAAGTGAGAATTGACCACCCCTTTATTTCAATATTGCATACAGATGCAAAAAAAAGTTTTATATAAAAGTTATAGGAGTATAAATTAATTTAAATAAAATCTACTTTCACAGTAATATAAGGATGTATTTTTTAAATAGAATGCCCTGTATATTATGATATATTAGGATAGGGCTTTTTTTCTCATACCAAAAAGTTATACTTTCATAGTTCTATCTTTTATACTTTCCAAACTAATAGACAGTAAATTTCTAAAGAACTTAAGTTAGTATTTAACTAAAAAAAGTACCTAGTTGACTATACATGTCTTACTGCAATTGTTGATCTTATCACTCAAAATTAAAATCGAAAGTAACAAATACAACTTACTTGTTAAAAATGGTATATTTTTCAAAAATGGATTAGAAGGCTTCCGAAAAAGTAGAAATATTTTTTGTATATGTCAAAAATAACAATAATAAGCGTGCTGCAAGACGAGAATATCTACAGTTGTATCCAAATCGTCCATGTCCAAGAATAAACACATTTGTAAATATTTACCATCATATCTATGCCTACCATAACTATTTGAGAAAAAAACGTAGGGTCATAGTAAATGAAGAAGAACAGTTGAATATACTGTTACACTGGTAAAAAAAATAATACTTTTATCCAATTAATATTAAATTACATAAAAATTTACTATAGTTACTATAAAGTTCAAAAGCACTAAAAAATAATAACTATCGCCCTTACAAAATTTTACCAGTACAGGAATTAAGTGAAGGATATAAGTGAGAACGATTGGAATTCTGTCAACAAATGATAAGAAATTGAGACGACAATGAAAATTACTTGGGCAGATGAATCAAGTTTCTCTACATCAGGTCTGTTTAACAAGAAAAATCGATTTTCTTTGGAACGAAAACTTTTTAGGAAATACAAAATTAAACAAATTAAAAAAATGGGTCGGAATTCTGCAGAGAGTGAAGTAGTTGGGCCAAATAGTGCCGATTTAACGCCTTTAAATGGCTTTTTATGGAGCTATAGAAGAAAAATTTGATTTCTTTATCAATAACAGTATTGCAATAATTAAAGAAAAAATTAAAGCTGAAATTGAACATCTCCATCATGGAAATATAAATAGTAAACATATTTTAAATGTAAAGAAAGTTTAAGAAGAAGATATGAACTTTGTATTGAAAATAATGGCGGCACTTGCTTTAGTTTGCTTAGAATTTGTGAAAACATCAAATCGGTTTGGAATTCGTAATAAACACTCTATCTCTTTTTATGTTGTTTTCTATTGTCGCACCCAGTCACCTATTTTTTTAGACATTTACAGTCTATTACTTTGTAAAGTATAAACGCTAAACCTATAAAAGCATATATTATTGTTACGAGAAAAAAAGGCCCTATCCGAATGTCATATAATGCACTACTATTTAAAAAAAATATATATTCTTATATTTATACCCCATAATGCAAAAACGCTACTGGGGAGCAAAGTATATTTATATAATAATATATATAATTCATACTCCTACAACTTTTATATAAAACTTTTTTTGTATCTGTATGCATAAGAGAAATAATGGGATGGTCAAATTATAACCAATAACCCTGTACATCAGTATTACATAATATTTGACCCAGTATTATTTAGCAAAATACTAATATTTTGTGGTCCCGAATCTGTGGTAAATATATTAACCATTCTTTATGGATTGTAATAGACTGAAACTCAAATATTAGAATTACGTCACACACGCGGTATAATAAAAGCAAAATTGACTAGATTTGAAAAGTTATTTAAACCTCAGTAAACAGAACTAAAATTTCACAAATTGAAATACGATTAAAAAATATCCGGTTTATTCATTTTGATAATTGACAGTCACAACTAAAATTTTTAGATAGCGTTGAACACTAGGAAAGAGATAATGTTGAATCGATATTTTCACCCTTATTGCAGAGGCAAAAGAAATTATTCATGCACAAAAGAAAACTAGAAATATTAGAGATTAGAGGTATGCTATTGCCTATGTCTGTTTATAACCAAAGCTCGAATTCACAGTTACGAAGGTTGCCAGATATGGGTATACCATCATTTTGCGGAACGTATGAAACATGGTTTAAGATTTTTTGATGTTTTTAATTGTAATGTACACTAACGCAATGATACTTTTGAAATTCAAAAATTTATATATTTAACAATCTGTTGTAAATACGATGCATTGCGCTTGATGAGCTCGTTAGAAGTAACAAGTGTAAATTGTTCGGTTGAACTTGATTTATACTAAAAAAGAGATATGAAAATAAAATAGCAATAAACTAGCAATTAATTATAGGGTGGGTCGCATTTGGGCGAAGTGACATCGGAATCATATGACCGGTTTTTCATATACAAGCCGAATCATTTGTGAGAAAAGCATTTTTCAATAAAATAAAGATCAGTTATAATATCGTATACGTCGAAAAAAGGCAATGACTCGATTTAATATCTGTCCATCATCTAGAAGGCGATTCAATGGAGAAGTTATTTTTTCATGCATAGTATTTCTCATAAATCATATTATACTTGTTACATTCGCAGAAGTCTCATTCCTAACTATATTCCTAGCTCATCTCACAATATCTCAAGGACTTACCAAATATATAAGATTCTTTGAATTTCTAATATGAGCTGGAAATTCCCACTACCATTCCTTATATCTGAGCAAGAATTCTCCTGGTAGAAAACAATATCCAAATTAGAATGTTGGTACCAAATTGAACAATGTCAATATATTAATGACAAAAACTAGCCATATTACCATGGATAAAGAAATAAAACATGTTACGTAATTTACTGTGCTAGGAAATAAAATAAGATTTTGTATTTCCTCTGTTTGTATAATAGTTATTCGATTAATGACTGATATAAAAGATGAGGTTTCATTCTGCTATCCGATAGAGAATATGGAATGAAGTGGAGCAATTTGATGATTTCAATTTCCCAATTTTCGTTAGTATTTATTTGCGGGAATGGAAACAATGAAAACTCTAGTGGATTTGCTAAATATGTTTCAATCGCGGAGTTTCCTCGTGTGATTCTCACACGTTTTCGATTTGATTTGTCTTGACTATTTTATTCGGATTAGTGGTTATTGTGCGATTCATGATGTTGTTACTCCTGATGAGAACTATACTTTTGATCTGATACTATAACACTTGAAATGAGGGTTCTTTTAATGTCAAAATTGATGATCAATTCATGAGAAATAGTTAGGCTATTATTCCGAAACCAGGCGAAAAAAATTGACAATTGTTTCGAAACCATAAAATATCCTCGTCCTACATAACATGCATAGATTCCACAAAGTAAGGGTTGAAACAGTAAATATTGCTACACCTGTTATGAATTGTATCAACTGTGATGATAGATGAAATTAATGTGAAATAATATGTGTGTTAATTTATTCTTTTTTCGCATTTTCATTCTATAAAACAACAAATTTGTTCAAGTCTCAAAATAGCATTAATTTTAAAAGAAAAGATTTTGAAAAGAATTTCATATGAATTTATCACACAAGGATGTGATGATAATACCACATCGGATAAATCAGTATAAAATCATAATTGTTGAGATACGGAGTACTGAAAAGTCAATATCCCTCATATTCAATACCCTGTATCTCGAAAACTAGTCATAAGGTCGTGCTGCGGCCATTAAAAGATTTCTACAGAATGATAAATTCCACAAATCAAAAATTCAAGAAATTAGACGGAGCCCCTTTTCCCACAAAAGGTGTGCGGAGTCCTTTCACTCTAATGTTATTCAAACAGCGGCTTTTACAAACGTGTTTTTATTACTTATAGCGATAGTATTTATTGAAGACGATTTGGGTAAGGTACGCGAATATGATAATAAAATATGATAACCAATTTTTCTTTGATAAATTTAATTTGAATTTGAATTAATGGGATAAATCAAGGTATTACTAATATTACCCATAAAACTAATGCAAAATTAGTCTCGTTTTAACTCATTTCAAGTCAATCTACCGTTTTTATTTATTCCATTTATAAGTGACAACTTACCATGACTAGAATTTTCCAGGAACATTTTGAAATACCCCCAAAATTAGGACTTAGCTGATGAGAGATTTTACGTTCCAATAAATATTCAATTACTCATCGGCACAGGAATAGGTATTTTATGAATTATTGTGGAACAGAAAATAAAATCAGGAAAAAATATGCCACTATTGGTTGAAACAAAACTTAGATGGAGAGGTTCATTAAATATAAATTATGAAAAAACGAATAAGCTCAAAAATCAAATTGGTTGTAATATAAGTCATGAAAATTCTAACGATAATTTAAATCAAACACTCATGAAATTTTGGAAAATCAATGAATTGCCGAAAAATAAATTCCTATCACCGGAAGACAAATATTGTGAACCTTAATTTTTGGAAGCTACCACACGTGGCAGGAATAATACTTTTATTGTCAGATTACCGTTTAGGCAAAATAAATTGGATTTACTGGGTGATTCTCAACATCTTTGTTTAAAACAATTTGTGGGCTCGAATATCGCTTAGCAGAAAATGAACATCTTAAACAACAATACGTATAATTTCTACGCAAATATTAGGTCAATGATTTTTTAGTGTAATCTTAACAATGAACAAAGAATAGGAATAAGAAAGAAAAATTGAAAAGCTTGATTCTTGAACCTTATTTTTTTGATAACAATGTGAAATATAGCAATTTTTTTCATTTTTCCAACGTGAATATCTTCTGAGACCTTATAGCTCTAAAAAGGCAAAAATCTCAGATTTGTTATATAATAATTATCGCGCTTGTAATATTCATGTTAAGTAGAAGAGAATTGTTAATTGACGAATGCATAATTAATAGAAAAATCGTGATAAAAATGGTTTACCACGGACCATTGTTCATTCATCTATTCAGTAGGTGCCTGAATTTTTTCAGTTCTTAATTTTCATATTTAATAAGTTTGTGGATGGAGCTTATGCAATACAGAGATCTCGTTTTCGACCGTATTATCAACTCTCTGAGAAAATTATAAAAATTGGTCCGGGAGGCAGGACTTTTATGGGAAATGACCCTTATATGAGAAAATGGCTCTCCGTCAAATTTCTTGAGTTTTTGATATGCTGTAGAATTGATCATTCTGGTGAAATGTTTCAATGGGCGCAACACGATCCTATGACTAGTTTTCGAGATACAGGGTGTTGAATATGAGCAATATTCACTTTTCATCACTCCGTATCTCCCAAGTTATGATTTAGTTCTGATTTATCTTTGGTGGTATTATCATCACATCCTTGTATGAGAAATTCATTACCAAATCTTTTCGAATTACAGGGCGATTTCACTTGATAATAATGCTATTTTGAGACTTTCATAATTTTGTTGTTTTAAAAAGAGAAAATTCGAAAAAAGCTTGAATTATTACTTAATATTATAAATTCATTTCATCTTTCATCATTCATATAAGGTGATTCACGAATATAGACAAATAACGAATTTTGGTTTTTCGGACATCTTGTAGTAATAAACCCACCGAAAATGACAAAATTCTCGTGAATGATGTTAAATGATGTGTTTCATCGTATAAAGAGACGAATGATGTCAATTTGAAAAATTACGTATACTATATTAAATAAAAACCTTAATTTTTTTCATCACTCCATATTTCATAAGGGAGTCCGAAAAAGTAGCGATATTTTTTCATTGGAGAACTCGAAATATTTTCAATCATATCCTACAACAACGGAATCCTATGACGTGATTTTCATATACAAGGCGAACACTGAGAAAAGCTAAGATCTTTACATTTCCTCATTGCTATAATTTCACTCCAGTTTTCGGCGGGCTTGTATAGAGCAGTAATAATACCGTACCATAGCGTACCGTATCCCTGTTCTAGCACCGGACTTACAAGTACAATAATATCCCGAAATGTGGAGAGCAGGATCTTCTGGATTTTCGTCACCTCTGTCAGTAAAAACAGCCCAAAGCATGTGTTTAGTACCATTCCTGAACCGAGAACCAATTCTGAATCGTAGAAAATTGGGCTCCCTATGTAACTCATCGACTTCTGTCTGTTTACTTCACCATCTCTACGGATTGTATCTTGGATATATGACGCAACCAAATGTAAATGATATGTTCCAGTAAGTGATTTTAAATATTCAATATCAAGGCGGGGGAACGATTGTATATGAAGTTTATTCAAACGAATCCATCGACCATTCCTAGTTAGTTCTTAGGTTTTCAGTTCCAACTCATGCCTGAACAATGTTGATATCATCGGAATCAACTAACATTTGTGTGGCGGTATCCAACGTTCCAGGCACATTTATCAAAAGATGGAATTTATTAATAAGAGCACCAGTAATCGGGTAATAATCACGTAACTTCGTAGCATGTATTGCTGATATGGGTTAACGAAAAAAATAGAAAATTGACTTAAAATGTCCATTTCTAGCTTCTACAATCCATATAGTAGTGGTCATTAAACGTGCCTGATTTGAAATTAGAAATGGTGGCATATAGTAATGCAAGCCAAGTTCTTGTAGACTATTGGTTGAAGCTCTATAGCCTCTATCCACGATCACAATATCGCCTTCCTGAAACCATATTCTCATTCCATTCAAATCATTTTGTAATTCGTGATTTAGAAGACTCGCATCATTATTACTAGCATCTGCGAAGTACGGCCCGTTGATTGCTAAGATATATCCATCGGGGGCAACTATGATCTCTGCTTTGACCAAATGTTCATTCTTGTGGAAACAGTATGATTGCATCAATACTCGAAAGTTACTGCTCTTGTCCATTTTATTGTAGGTACAATCTATATAAACTATTGTTTTGGGAATGTCCGGTGTGGGATTGTACAGTTCATTCGTATAAGGGGATACATGTCTGTTTATATAATTTTCTCTTGTTATCGAATTAAATCCAATATTATTCGGTAGGAACCTTTGTAAAAGAGATAATCTCACATTAGAAATTATGAGGCTTGCTGCTTATCGGGAAGCATAACTAAACAATATTTTCAAAAACTCATCTGAAACTCCATGCTTCATTTTGATAAAAAATGTGAGCAAAAGTTTTTTTCGACACTTCTTCTCTTGCCACCTTGTTCAATGATATCGTAAAATTCTAGTAATTGTCGAAAATCATTTTTTGAAATTGATGTGAGCTCCTTAAATTCATCTTCAGTGAAACTGTTGTTACGGAGTGGACTGTTTCTATTAGCAATTATCCTGATTCTTTGAAGAAAATGTTGAAGATTGGAAATTATGTATCGTTTATTCACAAAATTCAAACCTCCATGCAAGTAATTTGGAAGGAAACCTTGACGATCAAGATGGTGACCACAATTTCTCAAGAAATCTGGGTCATATATATCAGTAGCAACAAAAATATCCACTCTACATTCTAAAGAAAATCTTTGAATATTTTGACGAGCATTACAAATAATGCACGCACGACTTAATACGCGGGACAACACATTGAGACGAAAGCAATTCGGGTTATTTTCCATAGCAATAACGTCATTCATCACTGTGTTATTACAATTGAAACATATTTTTGTATCATCCTGAATATCAATAGGTGGATTTCCCGCAGCTTGTCTTCGATATGTCACAATATGCAAAACATCAATATTATCTCCTCTATTCCAACGCATTGAGAGTCTAGGAATAACATTTCGGTCACAAACTTAACAATTCACTCTATTTGCGAAGGCCATATTTTTCAGAAATGTTCAACAAACACTGAAAATCACATAAACTTGAACAGTACAAACAATAATTCAGAAATAGTTCATGAGCTTCATGACATCTACAAGAAAACGACTATTGACATTAGAATTTTGTTGATTTTACCCTCTTTGAATTGTTCTCCATGCCTACTACGAGATAACAGGAATAAGTATGATAATAAGTGATGCTATGTAGGTATTCGAAGATGATTCAGATAACATTTCAAATACAAGAAAAAGAAAGATAAACGTTCTCGAAAAGGTGGGAATATACAAACATTTATACGATTCGAAGATACAAAAGATAATTAAAGAATAAAACGTTCCTTTGGTGAAGAAATATACCGTGAATTTGAACTAACATAATATATACTCTATATAAACCGACAGAAATTCGTACAAATTATGATTTTATACTGATTTATCCTATGTGGTATTTTTCTTGTGTGACAAATTCATTTTCAAAGCTTTTTGTATTACAATGCGATTTCCTCTGATAATAATGCTATTTTGAGACTTTCACAATTTTATTATTTTATAGAGTGAAAATTCGAAATAAGGAGCTTCTGCGAATGTAACAAGTATAATATGACTTCTAAGAAACACTAAGCATGAAAAAATAACTTCTCTATTGAATCGCCTTCTAGAAGATGCTGCAAATTTTTTTCGAGGGATACGGTACGCTGTGGTACGGTATTATTACTGATCTATACCAGCCCGCCGAAAACTGGAGTGAAAATATAGCAATGGGGAAATGTACAGATCTCAGCTTTTTTCACAGAGTGTTCGCCTTGTATATGAAAACCACGTCATAGGATTCCGTACTTGTACGATATGAATGAAAGTATTTTGAGGTTTTTATTTAATAAAGTATACGTAATTCCTCCAATTGACATCAATCGTCTCTTTATACGATGAAACACATCATTTAACATCTTTCACGAGTATTTTGTCATTTTCGGTGGGTTTATTACTACAAGGTGTCCGAAAAACCAAAATTCGGTATTTTTCTATATTCGTGAATCACCTTATATGAATTGTATCAACTGTGATAAAAGATGAAATTAATTTATAATATTATGTGATAATTCAACCTTTTTTCGCATTTTCTTTTTATATAACAACAAAATTATGAAAGCCTCAAAATAGCATTATTATCAAGTGAAATTGCCTTGTAATACGAAAAGATTTGGAAATGAATTTCTCATGAATTTGTCATACAAGGATGTGATGATAATGCCACGAAAGATAAATCAGAACGAAATCATAACTTGGTAGATACGGAGTGATGAAAAGTGAATATTCCTCATATTCGACACCCTGTATCTCGAAAACTAGTCATAGGATCGTGTAGCGCCAATTAAAGCATTTCACCAGGATGATCAATTCTACAACATATCAAAAATTCAAGAAATTTGACGGAGAGCCATTTTCCCATATAAGGTGTGCGGGGTACTTTCCTAAAAAAGTCCTGCCTCCCGGAACTGTAGGACCAATTTTTATAATTTTCTCAAATTTATTAAATATGAAAATTAAGAACTGAGAAAATTCAGGCACCTACTGAATAGATGAATGAACAATGATCCGTGGTAAACAATTTTTATCACGATTTTTCTATTAATTATGCATTCGTCAATTAACAATTCTCTCCTACTTAACATGAATATTACAAGCGCGATAATTATTATATAACAAATCTGAGATTTTTGCCTTTTTTAGAGCTATTTTTGAAAGGTCTCGGAAGATATTCACGTTGGAAAAATGAAAAAATTCCTATTTTTCACTTTTTTATCAACAAAATAAGGTTCAAGAATCAAACTTTTCAATTTTTCTTTCTTATTCCTATTCGATAGTCCGAGTTCAAACAATTTTTATCACGATTTTTCTGTTAATTATGCGCCAATTGACAATTTTATCCTACTCAATATGAATATTGCAAGCGCGATAATTGTTATATAACAAATCTGAGATTTTTTCCTTTTTTAGAGCTATTTTTGAAAGGTCTAAAAAGATATTCACATTAGAAAAATGAGAAAATTGTTATTTTTCACTTTGTTATCAACAAAATAACGTTCAAAAATCAAGCTATTAAATTGTTCTATCTGATTCCTATTCTTTGTTCATTGTTGAGATTACACTCAAAAATCATATGATATAATCTTTAATATTTGTGTAGAAATTCTACATATTGTTGTTTAAGATGTTCATTTTCTGCTAAGCGATATTCGAGCGCGTTAAATCGTTTTAAACAAAGATGTTGAGAATCACCCAGTAAATCCAATTTATTTTGCCTTATCGGGTCCTTTCCTTCTCTCTTTGAATCCGTTTTAAGATTTAAAAAATGTCATATAGTTTTTGAGAAATTTGCAAAAAACCAAACGTCATGTTTTCTCTCAGTTAGTTATTTATAATTTTTGCAATTTTTGCAAGCGGCTCTTGATTTTTTTCCAAAAAACATCCACACGCTATTCCCTATCGAACGATAACTCGTTAATATTTTTCGGAGGCGGAGAAATTAAAACCACTAAATAAATCAGTTGTTGATATCAGTTTAATTTGATTCTTTGATTCTATCAATTCACATTTAATTAATTAATTCTTGTTAATTTTTGCGTATCAAACATTACACATGTTCCAAAGCATGGCCTAATTTCGGAATTGAATGGACTAGAACAGCTGATTTTAAAATTTTCATAAAAACAATAGTGTCACCTAACCTTAACTCACGACACGTTATAAAAAAGCATTTGTATAGGTAAAAATGGATATTTTGAAGAATCAGCAGATTTTTGTCTCGTCTCAGATGATTCTATAATAAATTAAACTGAGATTACAAAGTGATTCTAGCGGTCAAAGGATGAACTAGTCTGATTAGTCCAAACCTAGCGGCCAGTAGCGTTACTAATCTGAAACTAATATGAATATTACCTTTAGCTCCACCCATTAAATTGTTGATATTTTGTTAACCACGCGGCCACGCCTACCGAATATTTAGTCAAATATAGTTCGGCACCACTATCATCCAGCCATGGCATCACTATCATCCAGATGGTGCTACTATAATCCAATACGTGCGTTATTTGGTTCCACTAAACTACATTAGAGGAACATATATATATATATATATATATATATATATAACAACAAAGAGATTCATGGATAATTCACGTAAAAAGAAAAAGGGCTACTGAAACAGAGTGGTAACCGCGGACATGCATAGTTCTGGCTCATTTTGCCTCATCAGCGCGGTATAACCAAATACGGATGTGAAACTTGGGAGCAAAGATGTTAATCAAAACATGGGAATTACCCATGAATCTTTTTGTTGTTGTTGTTTACAAATCACGCGATATTCCTACATCTTCTTTTATATATTATTTACTCGTACCTTCTTAGTCTTCCATCTTATATTGCGAGCAATAACCATCAACTTTCACAATGAATTTCAGTTGTTGGACCTGTTTCTCTCTTCTTTTGCATATTACATATTGGCATCACTAAATTTTGATGACAGCTTTTTGATTCTGTGTTTGTGTCAGTTGTCAATTGTCAAATCACAAATAAAAAATATCTCGTGTTCCTGAACATGTGATTTATTATTTTTATCTTTTCCTTTTAATATTAATTTTAATCGTATTTATATATCATTGTAATGTATTTATCACGCATTGATTTCGTTAGTTATGTACATGTTATTTGCATGAAACAGATTTAACCTCACTTTCGTAAGTAAAAATATTCAATTCTTGTTATTGGTCGTTTGACGTTTAATAATTTATTGTAGATTTCCTGATGAAGAGTCAATAAAGTCTCGAAAGCTTGAACAAAATAAAGAGTCCACTTTTTATTTTACCTTTGACTGAAGACCCGATTAAGAATTTTAATTTCCATAACTTAGTCAGCCGACTAATACTACTCAAGTTTATATATATATATATATATATATATATATATATATATATATATAACCTTGGGAACGGAGGGTGATTTTGGCATCTAGGAACACCAAAACGAAAAACTGCATTGAAATTTTTCCGAAGTCGCGTCATGCTACTCTCTACAATAGCCCTATTTCATTCTGAAATAAGCCTAAAAGTGATAAGAAGTTAAAAGTTGTTAATATACAGAGTGACATGTTAAAAATAATTAAAAATATTACAATAAATATTGATTAAACTGTTAGTATCAAGTTTGTAGTTTAAGTTGTTCTCATGTTTCTTGATATAATACATTTCAAGGAATAATTTAGATCTGTAGTTATCGTTTTTATCCAATAATATTATACATTATTAAACAATGGCGAAATATTGAGAATATTGGAAAAATTACAGTTTTAATTTCCTACAGGCCGCAATACCCGAAATTTATGAATTATTCTATAATTAAGTGACGGTCGATAACGTAATAAATTTATATATATATATATATATATATATATATATATATATATAATTTGAAAAAAGATATTTGCCAACTTATTTGTAATGGATATTTTTGTGGGGATGTGGCAATAAGACTCCAGAGTAAATTCTTTAAGATATTTATTCCCGAGCTTTTGAATGATTTTCATTCATTATCAAGGGCTATAAATAATTGGTCAATGTTATCATTAATAATAATTAAATGAAATAATGAATACTTACATAAAATCTATAGCAGATTATCAATCTGCCAAAGTCTTAGCAATAGAAAGTAATTATAGAAAACGCCTTTTTTTGGAAACAACATATATTGCAGAACAAAATTATGTAATAAATAAAAAAACAGATTTAAATAACCTTAGTGTTATCTATGCATATCTTTTAGATTATGAAAAAAGAACAGAAGATTCATAACAATCTTTAATTTTATGATTAAAAAATAAAAATTGTAGTAGTTCAAGATCAAATATTTTGTTTATTGTCATATTGTTTTTTGAGTTTTTCATTGAATTATGTTTAAAAGAGTTTATTATAAAAATTTACAACTATTCCAAAATTCGCTATAGATTTTATGTAAGTATTCATTATTTCATTTAATTATTATTAATGATAACATTGACCAATTATTTATAGCCCTTGATAATGAATGAAAATCATTCGAAAGCTCGGGAATAAATATCTTAAAGAATTTACTCTGGAGTCTTATTGCCACATCCCCACAAAAATATCCATTATATATATATATATATATATATATATATATATATATATATATATATATATATATATACAGGGTGTCCCGGGACTAATGGGAAAAAAGTCGGGAGCGTATAATATGAGCTAAAATAATGTTAGTACTTCATATAAACTTTTTCTATGCAGGCCCTCGTTTTCGAGTTATAGGCCTGCAAAGTTTTAATTTTGAATTCGGTTTTTATTTTTAATTTTTGTACTAGTTATTTGATTTTTATAAAATTTACGGCAAAGATATAATGTATGTGTATGTTTATTTTGGTAAGGTAAACAGATTTACAGTAGTGCATTGAAGCCAGGGACGAACTACTTGCAATGGTTAGTGATCCAAAAATTTTGCAGGGATGGCACACCCTGTATGAAATTATCGAAATTCACTTCCCCACACATTAAGCTAACGAAAAGATACTCTTGTTGGAATTCGACAAAATAAGCCGTTTGGCTAATATTTACAGTTTTATTCATGCACTACGTACCAATTCACGCATTCGCCATTTTTATAAGTACACAACGAGGTAAACGTAACTTATTAATAGATGTCCAAGATTTACCTACAGTACTACAAAAAAATAATAGCAGAAGATGAAAAACATTAACGACTTATTAATTCGAAAGTTGGTAAAAACTTTTTATAAGTGTTTTTACCGTTTATCAAGTTACCATAGGATTAGTTGTCAAACGTTGTGTAGAATAGTTCGTAGTCAGTACTTGTCAATAATTCATAAGTCCTTAATTTAACAGTTACAATGGCAAAATTCGCTTTTATCGAGTACGCAGATATGCATCTAATGTATGGACTGGCTTCTCGAAACTGTTTAGAGGCCAGAAGGCTTTATGAAGAACATTTTGCAAACAAAGCATTGCCAGACAGACGAATGTTTGAGTGTATTGATCTCAGGTTACGAGAAACAGGTATGAATAAGTAAATGTAATTTTCTATGTATACAAAACAAAATTTTTAATTTTAGGAATATTTTTGCCAAAAAAATGTGGAGAAGGTCCAGTACGAAGCATACGTACTGTGGCAGTTGAACAAGACTTGTTGAATGCATTTGATAATGAACCATCAACGAGTTTTCTAAAAGTATCAAGAGAACATAACGTCTCGAAATTAGTTGTTTATCGCGTCCTAAAAGAACAGCTGTTCTATCCTTTTCACATGAAAAAAGTACATAGTATGACAGTGGCTGATTATCCTACACGACTTGAGTATAGCCAGTGGTTTCTGCGACAACAACAAGCAGACAATGCATTAATTAGTAACGTTCTCTTTACGAACTAATCCGGTTTCACCAGAGATGGAATCATAAATTCTCATAATATGCATTTATGGGATGATGTGAATCCACATGGCATTATCCAAACTAGGAGCCAGCATTATGGTTAATATTTGGGCAGGAATAGTTGGCAATCATTTGATAGAGCCATATACTTTATTGACGGTACTTTGACTGGTCAGAGATATTTGGAGTTTTTGCAAAATTAGTTATGGAACCTGTTTGATGATGTGCTACTACAAACTCGTAGGAATTTATGGTTCATGCATGATGGGGCCCCTCCTCATTTCAGTTTAGATGTACGACAGCATTTACACACAAGGTTTCCTAATAGATGGATTGGTCGTGGAGGCCCTTTTCAATGGCCACCGCGATCAGGAGACGTTAATCCTATGGATTTCTTTCTCTAGGGTTATCTCAAAAGTAAGGTATACGCAACACCTGTGCAAACAAGACAAGATTTAATAGACAGAATTGTGTTATACTGCAATGTTATTAGAAATAATGTGGGATTGCTTATTCAAGTGCAAAGAAACGACCTTCGTAGACTTAGAATGTGCGTGGAAGTGGGAGGAGCTCATATTGAACATTTATTAGAATAACGTTAGTTTTTGTTGTTGTTTAGGAATTAGTATTAGTCTAATGTTTTATAACTTGTGTTTTTTGAGGTTTTCTTAATGGTTTAATAATGTTATGTTCGTAATTTTGATTAAAAGGATGTAAATCCTGGACATCTTATTAATAAGTTAGTCAGGTAGATTTGTACGTAGTGCATTAATAAAACTGTAAATATTATCCAAACGGCTTATTTTATCGAATTCTAACAAGAGTACCTTTCCGTTAGCTTAATGTGTGGAGAAGTCAATTTCGATGATTTCATACAGGGTGTGCCATCCCTGCAAATTTTTTGGATCACTAACCATTGCGAGTAGTCTGTCCCTGGCTTCAAGGCAGTACTGTAAATCTGTTTACCTTTCCAAAATAAACATACACGTACATTATAGCTTTGCCGTAAATTTGATAAAGATCAAATAACTAGTACAAAAAATAAAAATAAAAACCAAATACAAAATTAATACTTTTGAGGCCTATAACTCGAAAACGAGGGCCTCCATAGAAAAAGTTTATATGAAGTACTAACATTATTTTGGCTCAGATTATACGCTCCTGACTTTTTTCCCATTAGTCCCGGGACACCCTGTATATATTATGCTAGCGTAGCCATTTTACAGGGCATCCTTCGAAACAGGCTAATAATTTGTTGCTAATTTGTAACGCTGAACTTGATTTTGTTGCTAATGTTTCCAAGAAAACGCAAACTATGCTAGTGTAATATTAAGCTAGGGTAGCTACACGCTGTAACTATAAAAATAAGTAATATTGAAAAAAAAATACACAGGAATTTGTTGCTAAAAGATGACACTAACCGATACTGCAAAAAATCATCTCTTACCCCGATTTCCCCACCCCTCACTATTATTTGATATTAAGCTAGCGTAGCCACACGCTATAACTATAAAAATAAGTAATATAGAAAAAAACTAAATGCGCAGGAATTTGCTGTTAAAAGATGACATTATCCGATCCGGCAAAAATCATCCCTTATCCCATATCAATTGAAAGTCATCGTGTTTTAGACGCCATTGCCTAGCAACAAATTGGCCAATGAATTTTTAAGTAACAGAGTTGATATTATCTACGAACGAGCGCGAATCGCCCGCGATTTTCCTGATTTTTTACGCAAAGCGGAAACGATTTTTTTAATAATTTTTAGCCAGTTCACCAATTATATAAGTTTCTGAATGTGAAAAACGTGTCGCCAGTATCGCGGACAACCATCAAGATATTTCCACCCGGTCGGAGTATCAGTAAAAAGTTTTTAACGGCTAGTTTGGACCTCCTTCGCAATGGTCATAAAAAGAATATTCTGAGATTCCCATAAGTGGAAACATTTTAGTGGTTGTCCACGATACTGACAAAGCTGTTCCCCTGAAAATTATATAATTGGTTAAAAATCTAAAATCGTTGCCGTTTTACACTTTGCGTAAAAAATCCTCAAATATGAACTATATCGCTTTAAAATCAGTAGGGCAATTTGTTAGGCAATGGCGACTAAAACACTCCGAATTTCAATAAAAAATCAGTCGGGGAATTTGTTGCTGGGGTACTACTATCCAAACATGGACTATATTTTTTAAAATCAGTCGGCCAATTTGTTGCTAGGATGTGGCTACTAAATAAAACAAATTTCGATAAAAAAATACTCGAGGAATTTGTTGCTGGTGTATTACTGTCCAAATATGGATTATTTCGCTTTAAAATCAGTAGGTCAATTTGTCGCTAGGATATGGCTACTAAAACATGATGAATTTCAATTAATATGAGATAAGGGATGATTTTTGCTGTATCGGTTAGTGACATCTTTTAGCAGTAGCTAAGGGTGGCTACCGGGCGTATCTCGGAAACCGTTTGTCCTAGAATTTTGGGAAAAAAATTCTTACAACAAAATATGTCATGGTTTGTAGTTAAACATTCCGCTGTTGATATTATAGTGTAATTTTATTACTTTACAGTACGTTTACTAAACAACGCCTTTTACAAACGAAGAAGCTTATGATATGCTACGCTGTTTTTTTCCCAGTTATAGCTTCACGAGAATATTATCTGCGTTATCCATTGAGAGTACACCGCTCAAGACGCGTTTTTCAGCGGTTAACCCGACGCTTGAGAGAAACTGTCCGAGTCCTGTTAAAACAAGACATTGTCGAGTAAGAACAGAACAAGATATTATTAATGTAATAGCATGTGTATAGTATTAGAAAAATCTCTAGAGACTTGTCTATTTCTTATATGGCACGGTGCAACAAATTCTTTCAAACGGTGATATGCATCCATATCATCAGGTGTTACATCAAGCCCTTAGAGAAAGACTTTGATAAAAGACTAGACTTCTTTTATTGGTTACAAAATATGATAAGAGAAAACAATAATATTTTATCGAAAATATTGTGGACCGACGAAACGTCAATCACTAACACTGGACGAGTTAACCTACATAATATGCATTACTGGTCAGAAGCCAATCCACACTGGATGCGGGAAGTGGATAACCAGCATCGTTGGTAAGTAAATGTCTGGTGTGGTATCGTTGCTGGAAAGATCATTGGTCCCCATTTTTTTCAGAGTAATTTGTTCAGTGCGGTGTATTTCCATTTCCTGATTAATGATCTACCGGAACTACTGGAAGATATTTCTTTAGAAATAAGAAGAAATATGTGGTTACACCAAGATGGATGCCCAGTTCATTCTTCACTAGTTGTGCAAGATTTTTTAAATGAATATTTTCAGAATAAATGGATCAGTAGAGGTAGTTTATTTCATTGGCCAGCTAGATCATCTGACTTAACATATATGGATTATTATTTGTGGTGCAAAAGGTAAAAGACAGAGCACTAAACACCATTGACTACTCGTGACGATATGATTATTCGAATTCAAAATGCTATTAACAGTATTCCAAGAGCGAAAATTTAGGCTGCTATATTTTCTAGTAGGAGACGGCTTAATCGCTGTATTGGAATTAATGGAAGACAATTTGACTAAATATAAATATGCTAACGTATTAAGTTTTTATGTTCTAGTTCATTTTGTTATTTTATTGTTAATTGTACTAATTCGTTTATTAAATACTCACTTTTCATTATTATCTCTATTATTTAAATAAGACGTATAGTTTTGCAAACTAGAATTAATACTGCTATTAGGGTGACTAAACAATTAATAACTCTGATCGAATTTTAAAAATTCAGAAAAAAAATTAGATTGACAGGGCATCTTGAATTTCGACTATATTTTGTCTGATCACAGATCATGACCTGCTTGTTTATGATACGAGTACAAACGTACCAGGTACCAGAAAAAAATGTAAACTAAGTTATGTTAAGTTTTAGCAGTCTTTTCATTCACATTGACTTTTGTATTCAAGAAGTAGAGGCTGATTCTCAGAAAGTGTTGAAAGTGTTATTTTTGCTATAACTTTAAAATAAAAAATGATATCAACCTCCGTTTTTCAGATTTATTTTTCGCGACGAAAGGTCTACCAAACAAAATAAAAACAGCAATCGCATTTCGGTTAAGGCATAACGATGTTATTTTATTCTCAAAACAATTTTAACAACGTCATTTCTCTTACAACTTACTGGGTGAGCTAACACTCCTCAAATTTTTGTGGTTTTGACAGGTCAATAAGTCATCTTATTTGTCTTTTTGAAAGCTGATTATAGTTGTAGCATTGCATTTGAAATTCCTCAGAAAAAATTATAAATAGAGCTAGGTGTCACATAACGCCCTGTATTTGCCAATTGAAAGGTTATTTGTGATATTGTTTTTGTTTTTGACATATTCCTTTAATGCTCTTTGCCAGTAGTCTACGTTTGTGAAAATAGGTTCAGGCATATAAAAGTTACAGTCCTTTTAATGTCAACAAAACTACACTTCCCCCACCACTTAAGAATAGGTGATACAGAAAAATGACTCAAATAAAAGTTGTAAAATATGGACAAAAGTATCTAAAGCAAATATTTTTTATCAACCTTAATCGGGGAGTATTTTATAAAAATCCAATTATATTTTTTAAGTGATGGAATGCTACACCTAGCCGAAATTTACGAACTTAAAAATATTTTTAAACAGTTTTTAGGCCCGATTTAGTTATAAGAATGTTTTCCCCAAATTCCAGGACCTGCAGTTTCCGAGATACGGCCATTAACCACCCTTAGCTGATCACCCTGTATAACAAGCAACAAAAAGATTCGTGGGTATTTCACGCAGAAAAAAAATGCATGTTTCTGGCTCAGTACGGTATAACCAAGTAAGGGTATAAAACCAGAGAGCAAAGCTTGTGACTGAAACATGAGAAAATATACAACGGATTTCAACAGGACAGCCAAACGCAACATTTATATCATCAATATTAGAAGATCTCGAATTTTCAAGACAACAACCAACATCGACATGGAGGTGCATAGAGCCCTCCCGTCTGAAATTTCCGACCTAGAGTAATGAAACAATAAGATGTACGAATAATGCGTGACATGTAAACAACAAGCAACAAAAATATTCGTGGGTATTTCACGCAGAAAGAAAAAGGGGCTACTGAAAAGACTGGTAACCGCAGTCATGCATGTTTCTGACTCATTAGCCGTCCTCAGTACGGTATAACCAAGTAAGGGTGTAAAACCTGGGAGCAAAGCTGTTGACTGAAACATGAGAACATTATTGACTGAAATCAAAGAAGACTGCACAGTGACTTATCATCGAAGGTTTTGTTCACGACATTGACAATCCTATGTCCTTGTCCTAAAAACCGGACAGGTGGTCTGCAATTAAATTCTTATTAGTAATTGTTACAGTAAGATTTTTATTAAAGTTTTTTTAATTATGTATTTTTGTGATGTTCAGAAGACGACTAATAAGTCAGTATAAACGTATTGTTCATGCTGAGGTTTGTCGATCTTTTATAGAAGAATGTTTTCTGCTATTTTCCATTAGTTTAGGAAGATAGCTTGATTGATAAGGTTAGTCTTGCTTATCAATAGATTTGTTTTAATCTTTCTAGATATCGGTAAGTACAGCAAGTTCCCGCATATCATTGCTTAATATCGTTGAAAATCACACAATATGGCCAGGAATCCGTTGGTATATCGCTGGATATTGCGCGATACTACCGCCCATCACTAATAAGGTAAATCCCTTCTCTTTAGATGTTACTATAAACATTATTGTTTTCTCCATACCCTTTTAAATAATATCTAGTTCTATAAGGTTATTTATTTGCATATCCCCAGGTTATCATGAGTTTGTTTTTCCTATCTATATTTCTCTCCTCCCCCTTATTTTTCTTCTAATAATTCTTACATGTACTCATACCATGTTTGTACTAAATCATTCCCTTCAGTTGACAGTTCTCCAATTTAGTTTTTAATTGTTGTAATATCCGGTTTCCTCTCATGTCCTAAAGTTTTAATTGTATTCTCAAATAATTGTGTAATTATAACAGTTGTTGTCGTGTTATACTTTTGTACACTCTAATTCGAGCTCATACTCTGTGAGAATGAAGACATAAATTACATATTATAGCGATTCTAAACTAAATATTTCGCCAGCTTTATACTTAGCGGATCTATAGTTTAACTGGTTTAATTATTTATTTATATTATATTTATTACCTTCTCCATTTTCGATTTCTACGTAAAATTTCAGTCAATTTATATGGAATATCCTCATCACACAGTAGAATAAAATACTAATATGTACGCATATACAGTCAAAATAATATATTTTTTGAAATTTCTATAAAATTTTGATTTGTTCCTATAGTATAGAGTATCCTACACTCCACATAGTAAAACATAATCTTGTCTTGTTCAACATAAAATACTAAGTATACCACCCACATTCTTCTTTCTCAGCCACTTCTTATCCACTCCTGGACGTAAGCCTCTTTCATATTTCTCCATACTGTCCTGTCCTGTGCTTGTTGAAACCATCTGTTTCCGGCCTGTCTTTTGATATCATCAAGCCATCTTCTCTATGGTCTTCCTGTGCTTCGCCTTGTTTGTCTTGGTCGCCAGTACGTTAGTTTGGTTGTCCATTTAGCTTGATCTTGCCGGGCCACATGCCCTACCCATTGCCATTTCAGCTCCGCAGTACGCTTTATTATATCCATGACTTTAGTTCTTTGTCGGATATCTTCATTCCTTTTTCTGTCTTTGAGAGTAATTCCGAGCATCGCTCGTTCCATCGCTCTTTGCATCACTCTTAATTGATTTGCTGTCCTCCCTGTCATTGCCATTGTTTCCAGTCCATAGGTCGCTATCGGTAGTATACAGGTATCGAAAACTTTTCGTTTAAGGTTGATCGGTATGCTGCTATTTCTGAATATATAGTTCATTTTTCCGAACCCCGCCCAGGCTAATTTTATTCTTCGTTTAATCTCAGCCGTTTGATTTTCTTTTCCTATTTTTATTACATGTCCCAAATATATATACTCTTCCACGTTTTCTAGTTTTGTACCATCTATATATATTTGTTCGTTGGTGTTACTTATTATTTTAGTCTTTGCGATGTTCATTTTTAAGCTGATCTTTTTTGAAGCATTATTAAGTTGTTCTAACATGTTGCTCAGTTCGTGCACGTCACTGCTTATCAGGACAATGTCGTCAGCAAACCGAAGATGGTGTAGATAGGAGCCGTCGATATTTATTCCTTTTGTTTCCCATTGTAATGTTTTAAAGACGTTCTCAAGCGCCAGAGTAAATAATTTTGGTGATATTGTATCACCCTGACGTATTCCCCTATTTACCTTAATCTTATCCGTTTTTAGATCTTCATTTATTTTGACATGAAAAGTGGCATTTTTATATATATATATTTTAATAAGTTTGTGTACCTGGAATCTATTCTAGCATCGTTCATAGCTTGTATAAAGGCCCACGTTTCGACAGAATCGAACGCTTTGTGAAAATCCACAAATGCCAAGTGAAGGGGTATGTTGTATTCCGTTGTTTTTTCTATCAGTGTTCTAATAGCTTGTAGGTGATCTATTGTACGAACCCTTTACGGAATCCCGCTTGCTCTACTGGCTGGTACGCGTCCAATTTATTTGTTAGTCTATTGGTTATTATCCTGGTGAGGAGCTTATACATATGAGAGAGAAGGTTAATTGGCCGATAATTTTCTATGTTGCTGTTATCTCCTTTTTTAAAAAGCAGGATCACTTCCGCGTTTTGCCATGCATCGGGAATTTTGCCTTCTTGTAGACATTTATTTAAAAGAATTTGTAAAGATTTCTCGATAACCACTCCTCCCATTTTCAGCATTTCACATGTGATTCTGTCTTCTCCTGGACTTTTTCTATTATTCATTTGCTTGAGGGCAACCTGTATTTCTTGCTTTGATATTTCTGGAATGTCTTCAGAGCCCACATTGCATATAACCGTGCTCGTAATTCTAGGGTCCGGTGTAGTAGATGTGTAAAGACGGGTGTAGAATTCTTTGATGTGTTCCGCGATCTTTTTGCTGTCCGAAATTATGTTTCCCTGTTGATTTTTCATTTTGGTGATGATTTGTTTACCAGAGGATAGTTTTGACCTTAAGACTTTCATATTTACATTGTCCTCTATTACGTTTTTGATTGTCTTGGTGTTATAAACTCGGATGTCTTTTCTTACTTCTCTATGTATTCGTTTATTTAGTTCCCGATAATTTAGTGCATCTCTGGATGTTTTCTTTCTTTGTTCCATAAGTTGTAACGTCTCTGGTTGTATTTTAGAGTTCTTTTTGTTTTTTGTTTTCATGCAAATATTCCTTGTCGCAATGTGGATGTCGGTTGTGATTTTTTTGTTCAGTTCGTCTATGTCCATCCTATTCAATGCTTCAGTTGGTTCCAGTTTCTTTTCTAGTTCGTTTTGATAATCCTTTTTCCTATGTACAAGCTCCTCAGCCTTAGGGATCTTGTCTGTACGGATAAGTTTGTTTCTTTCAGTTTTCAGGTTGAGGCTAAGGGATGCTCTTACCAGTCTATGATCGCTGTTTGTATCGAATCGATTTAGTACTGATACGCCTGTGCAAATTTTTCTGTTATTCGAAAGTATGAAGTCGATCTCATTTCTAGTTTCCCCATCGGGGCTTTCCCAAGTCCACTTTCTTTGCTTAGGTTTTTTAAAGTAAGTGTTCAGACAGTAAAGGTTTTCTTTATTTAAGTAATTTACTAGCATATCTCCTCTTTGATTTCTTATACCTACACCGAAATTTCCGACGTTGTCCGCGTCAGTTGTGCTCTTCTGTCCAATTTTAGCATTAAAATCACCACTTATTATTTTATAATGAGTTTTCTGTGAAGTCATGGCCTTTGATAGATCTTCGAGGAAGGTTTCCACTTCTTCATCATCTGCCTGGCTTGTCGGTGCATATCCGCGAATAAACTGGATGCTATATCTCCTGTTTAATTTGAGGATCATGTATATAACCCTGTTAGAGATCGAATTTACTTCAGTTATCATATGTTTAATTTTTTTATTAATAAGAAATGCCACTCCTCCTTGACCTCTAGGTTGGATGGAGTTATTTTGGTATAATATGTGTCCTGATTTCAGGGTAGTGGTTTTCTCTCCTGGCAGGCGTGTTTCGCAAAGCCCTAGGATGTCCCATTTTATGTGTTCCAATTCTTCTTCTAGTTTAACAAGGATTTCTGGCGTGCTCATTGTTCTGATATTATATGTAGCTATATATATGTTGGTGACATTCAACTTGTGTTGTTTCTTATGGTTTATCGAATTTTTGCCTCCCCCAGAATCCGAAGTGAGGCAGACTGATCTAAGATCAGTGTGAGATTCTACACGCTTGGCGTTACTCACCTGGGGTATTTTGTTTGAATTCGACATTTTAGCATAATTCAATGAAAGGTTTTTGGCATATAAAACGCCTCGCTTGCAGAGCGTGTTGGCGAGTGTTCTTTTCAGCCGCCCATTCTGGGTCAGACGCTGTTTGTAGCCGCTCATTCTGAATCAGACGCTACAATGCTAGTTTTGGTCCGCCCCGAGTATTTCATTTCCTCGGTACCACCCATATCTGGAAGGCTTTCCCCTATCCGCCACCCACATTATACGCTCAAAATAGAGCTAATAATACCATAGATATACTTGTTGGCCGCAGTATATACTTCAAATCTAATCTCAGAATCGGAAAATATATCCTTGACTTTAATGTCTTAGTCAACCATAAAGGATGTTACAGTGCAGTTCACTATGATGAGCAAATAAACAGTGAAGATTATATACATTTATTTTTAACACGTAATGAATATAGTATTTAAGCTTTACCACGAAAAGATAACACTAGTTTTGGTGCAAAAAAGTTGTAATTTTTTCAATATAGGACATTACTCAATAACAAAAAGTTTAAAACATATGTAGTTACCTAAATTTTTCACTTGTATCGAAAACAAACAAAAATTGTGAAAAGCAGCGTTTATTAAGGTATTATGTATATAAAAACTTTCTATTTAGCAACGTGAATGAGGTGTAGTGGAACAATCGTGATGTATCCCTTAGCAGTAGTCCGCTATCATACACATATGTCGTTGGTCTTGGTACCTCACTTACATAGTTTTTCAGTCCTGGTGCAGCCGCGCCCTTATTGTTCTTCTTTATAGGATCCAATATTGTCAGAAAATCGGTTAAGATCACTTTTAGGTAGTACACTTTGATGATCAAATTAGATCCTAAATGTTTAAACACATTGTTGCCACTTTATGGCTATAAAAAACACTGCCCATTTTTATCTAGCGCTTTAAATTGTTTCATAAGGTCTATCATTACTTGTAGGAAGGGCAATATAATTTTATTTCTTGAAACCAAAGGTGGTTTTATGATGTTTGCTTGCTTACTTACTTACTTACTATTTTCTCGGTGTTGATACTTTGCTCGACTGTCCCACAGACAATAACAACATAGGTATTTGTGTAACCATGCAAATCAGCCACTAGCTCCGCTAGTATGGACCCTATGGGCTACAGGTAAGTCCAGCTGTCCCCTGTGACAACCTTTCGGGCCTTCAGCCCACTTAGTCGGTGAGTGGGAGTGAGTTATTTTAGTTATCCGGGATGTTCCAAAAATAAAAGGGCGCCAGCCAGGATTCTGCTCGGCCAAAATATTCGTCATATCCTAAACCTAGCAAATGAATAGGAAAGAATAAAGAAAACAGGCATCTAAACTTACCAACGTGTTTATTAACAAACAAAAAGTTTTTAAGAGACAGATACTTAAATTTTCTTGGCAATTTTTAAATTTGCGTAAAAAAATATGAAAAATGACTGGTCTATAACGTCTGTCAAGTCATTGAATTAGCTACTAAGGATAGTAAACTAGTTGAAAATTAACTGGGCTACACAGAGCAGCGAGTTATCAATAGGTTTGTTCGTAGAACATGATTTGCTAACGGTTACCAACCAATTTCTGATTATTATGTACGCATGCGCGGTTTATGATTGGTTTCAAATCGGTCGGAAATTCTTCACTCTAAGAACGCAAATATGAGGTTTGTTCCAACTGAAGTAAATACCGTTTTATTACCGTACAATCTCAGTAACGCAGCAAATTTGATGTAAATTACACAGACTTATTATATTCACTAAACAGTAGGTCAACTGGGTTTGTATCGTAATTGTACGGTTTTTGTGTTGGTTGGAACAGACCTATGATATTTTCCCTACCTGACAGCGACTTTTTGTAAACACACCAGCAACTGTGCCGAAATCCGAATACTATCTTCAATATCTGATTGTTGAGGAAAATAATTTGTGATAAAATATATATTTCTTAAGTTGTGATATTAATATTTAAAATTATAAAACTGGTATTTACAGAAAAAGGATGGAAAGTATGTTTTTGATATTTTACCTGTTGTCGACATTTTCTTTATATTATGTTTTTTAGCAAGTAATAACCTGATTCTGGAAGAATTCTTAGTTTTTAATACAACAAATAATTCCTCAGAACTAGAGAACCCCTTAAAGAGCACTGATAATACAACTTTTTGTCATTTATTCTTAGATTGTAGCACATCATTTACATGGACAAGAACAAATAATCTTATGCTACTGGATATACACCAGAAGTATAGGTCAAAAGTTGGCACTTTAGAAATCCGTAATTTTTATTTATTTGTTATCAAATTCAAACACCAAAAAAAACAAATAAACAGCTCATTTTTAGTTCCTATTGGATAATTATCAATGTCCTTGCGAACTGCGCATGTCTGACATCTCTCCAACTTAAAATTTCTTATTAGTCAGCGAATTATTCTGACGGTTGCCAATCAATTTCAAACCGACCATTTTCTTTGTACGAACGTTGGATTTTTTATCACTGATTTTTGGTTTGGCTTGTGCGAACGCTCTTTAACGAAATGCGCCTGTGCTGTACAGTTGCTAACGGTTTCTGACTGCTCTACGAACGAACCTAATAAAACATGTGAGCTAATAAAAAAACGCAAAATGATATATGGGAACTAATAAAAAAACGTAAAATGAAATGTAACTGTAACACCAGTTATCAGTTATACATGTGCTTACACTTAGCTAGGATATAACATACGTCATCAAATAATAATAATACAGACCTTAATTCAGGGGATAGCTTTGGTACCAAGACGATCTACTGTAACTCAGGTTGGATGTGATTCAACATAAGTTTAAAACATATATGTTACATAAAAGAAAAATATATATTTATATAAACAATTAAATCCACCCCATGTTATCCCCTCATCATCTTCTCATCCGGAAGAACGGTGATCGCCTCATCACCCCGGTCCAGGCGGAACCAAATGGTAAAGTACCCCAGAAAAAGGTAAGTATCCAAGAGAAAAGGTATCTCTCCAGGAAAAGGTAAATATCCAAAAAAGATGGTATCCTTCCAGGAAAACTTAAGTATTCCAAAAAGATGGTATCCCGCAAGGAAAGGGTAAATATCCAAAAAAGATAGTATCCCTCCAGGAAAACCCTTAAATGTACAGATAACATTGAATTACTAAAATGTTATCAACGATGAAACTATTAATTGACTGAACTACAATGCGCAGCAAAATTATTGCATAATTTTAAAAATTGAAACAATGACCTTAAAACATTTTTTTCAAATGCCGCCACTGGTTGAAAAATATTTATTTATGATGTTCTTTAAACTTTTGAAGATATCGTTTTTGTGTCGAATACATAAAAAGCAGATTTTTTTTACATTACCACAAAACATAAATTTAACAAAATTCCTTAGATATTAAGTTTAGTAGTTTATTTGCTGTTAGTTTGCTTTTTACAATATTAAAATTTTATAAGTGCATTACAACACAAAATGGCCCAAAACGATCGTGAGATGAGAAATCTTTCGCGTGAGGAATATGCTACTGCCGTAGCACTTGTGGAAGAAGGCTTGCCACAAGTTGAAGTGGCACAACGTCTAGGAATGACACAATCTACCATATCCAGGGCTATAGCCCTGTATGTCTTTGTGTAAGTAATGCATTTTAGTTTCTGACTTTTCGAAGATGTTATGCCTTAAGAGTCGACCATTGCCAAAAACTCTAAAAATTTTAGGAAGTTTCTGTTACCCATTGGAAATAGTTTTTCATCCGACCCTGTGCCAAGTTCTGTGCTCCCAATACTCGTATGAGAGCAATTGTATTATTATTCTTAAAACCTGTCTCCAATAATTTTCTTCTTCTTTCATTAAACGAAGATTTTCAACATCAATCGCTTTACTCTTCTCTAATCTCTTTTCCAACTCTTTCCATTCTTGGTAGCAAGCAATGTGGTCACGAGATCTCGCAAGCGATGATAAAAGAGCAGAAACAGTTTTTCAATCACTTGAGCATGATGCCCTTAAGTTTGATCGTATTAAATGTTTTGAAAAAAATTTGTAACAAAAGCAAAACACTGCATATTCCTCAACTCCATACTCAGTTTCAAATATCACATAACCACTGTCAATGAATATGCTTGGCTTTATAAAGAGAATCACTTGTGATTTCACAAACACCATTGCTGTTAAATCCCTATATTGCTCTATGGTTAGAACACACCTTGATTACTGTTCTTTGGTTTGGAATCCACATTATGTTACATATAAACTTAAACTTAAAGCTGTTCAGCGCAACTTCTTGCGGTAGATTTCCTTCAAGTTGCATGTTTACCATGACTATGTTTTTTTGGAGCACATATTAAATATTTCTTCTCTTGAGGTTCACAGAAAGCAAAGAGATTCAATACAACTATTTAAAATTATCAATGGACTGTGTAACAGCTCTGGTAGTAACGAAAGAAGATCTGGACAAGGACGGAATAACAATCAAGATCGATTTTTGCGATTGCAAGCATTAAGAACTCGATTTGTAACAAGCACTTCACTGCAGCAAGAATTTTCTCGTCGGTATAATTACCAAATTAGCCAAGATACCGTGCGAAGAAGGTTGGCAGAAGCCGAAATTACCCCCTATCGTGCTGCAACTGGCCCTCTTCTAACCGCAAACCATCGAAGGCTGCGACTCCAGGATGCCCAAGAACACCAGCACTGGGGCAATCATGAATGGGGCAATGTATTGTTTAGCGATCAGTCCAGATTTTGTCGTTTTAGTGTTGATCGACGTAGAAGAGTGTATCGACGCTCTGGAGAGCGATACGCCCAATGCAACATTGTAGAAACAGTAAGCTATGGAGGGGGGTCTGTAATGGTATGGGGTGGCATTAGTTTGGAGGCCCATACGGAGCTGGTTATGATTCAGGGAGGTCGTTTGACTGCTGACCGATACATAACAGACATTTTAGAAACGCATGTGGTACCATACGCCCCATTTATTTGAGAATATTTTTTATTAATGCACGATAATGCACGTCGGCATGTGGCAAGAGTGGTACAAAATTACCTCCAGGAAGTCGAAATTTCAACTTTGCCGTGGCCACCTACAAGTCCTGACCTTAACCCCATAGAGCACTTATGGGACAACATGGGTCGAAGTGTTAGAGCCTTAATGCCCACACCTGAGAACCTAAATGACCTGTCATTAAGGCTCACTGAAATACCTAACCTAACCTAACCTAACACAAGATATTAAATTTTGTAATTTCATATTTTCTTATATAAATAAAAAAATAAAAATTTGGTTACTTTTTTTATTATCCTCGTATTTTTATTGATACGCTTCGGTAATTCAATAAATTGTAAAAAACATATTTATTATAACCAAAATAATAACTGCCCTTTAAAAAATTGTGAAAATCTCTGAGTTAACGATAGTTTTGAGATAATTTTTAAATTATGCGTTAATTTTGCGGCGCAGTGTCGCTTAAGGCTATGTGTCCAGACTATATTATTATCAACACCAGATGTGTTGTTAAAATAAGATGAAAATAATAACTAAAGGGAAATTGAAGATTTCCCCTAAAGAGTTATTATCTAATATACTAAAGTATTGCCTCTGCGGCATAGAAAAACTTTATTTACATATGGAACCAGAAAATGCTTCTTCCCTAGTGTTCTACTAATCGAGATAAAGTTTTACTTGAAAGACCGGAATGACTACTATGTGAATAAAATATATACAAAATCTAAGCGATAACTAAGAAATTAATCTTATGCATAGCAACTGATTGACAAGATGAAAACTTACATTAATAAATCAAGAATTATCTGTTATATGATCACAACTTACTGCAATATGTAGAGATATGAAACAATGATACATTTCAACTATTCAACTAAGAATATTGCAAGTACATGTGCCGATATCCTATAAGTAATATGCTGATCACTCTATGAAACAATATAAAAAATACTCGACATCTATACCTATACTTTGAGAATTAAACTCATGTGACGAATATCAAATATACAATCATAAGTAGAACAGTTAGAAAAAGTAGCTATAAAAAATACATAGATAATTTATTGTGGTTCAAAACGACAAAATACCTCTGAACTGTACAAAAATATATACTACTTTACAACGAATTGAAATATATTAATAGTTACAAATTTAAATTCTTTTCATTAAAAGGAAATGAGCGAAAAATGTCTAAACATACTTTGCAATATATATATATATATATATATATATATATATATATATATATATATATATATATATATTGAACTAATCTACTAGTTCTAGAAACAATTGTATATAAATAAACATAAAAAAAGGTATCTATTATTCAGGAAGGTGTATCAGTAGACACAACCATTTTATAAAAAGTTACTGTCAATTCAGATATGAAATCAATAGAAAGAGGGAAATATGCATGAATATAATATCAGATATCAATATGATTGATTAATAAAAGAACTATGAATAGAAATTCTAAACACAACATTATTTAAATAAGTGTTAAAAGTTACCTGCACAACAAGTTCCAGATTTACACTAATGTCAATCAGTTCCATATTGATCTGAACACAGCCATATGAATTTCAGCAGAAATAAAATTCCATTTAAACGTCAAACCTGAAATAATATCAATTAATATCTATTTCAATAATTATTTAGCAACATTTGCAGGTGTTTATAATGAGAATTAACAATTTTAAAGAAAGGGTTGAAAGCTTCATGTGAAATGATATATGGAACACAGCCCAAACATAGTTTAAAACAATGGATTATAAACAGGAAGTAATGAAATCTAGTAATTTCATTACCAACTTAAATTTAAGGGTTATTTATTTTATATTGGACAATAACAATAAAATCAATAATAAGGAATAGTTTATGTAAGACCAATACATTAAAAATTTAAGAATTAAAAATTAAACAATTACATCTATATGAATTAATAATTTAGGTTATAGATTTTGTAAAAATAAATATAAATAAATGAACCGTAAAAACGGGATAATGACTAAAATAGCTAATGTATTCTGTAAAAAAAAACTTTATATAAAATCCTGAATACTTAGTGAACAGTAGTGTATAAATGTGTTAATCCTTCAGGACTTTAAAGTTTGTTGATTTAAAAAACAATTGAAGGTTTTTTTTGGGGTGATGAAGAAGCGAGGTGTGTGATAAATTCCCTCAGATTAAATTTGTTAATATTTCCCGAAAAAGTTAATAAAATTCCTCAAAATAGTGATAGAAACACTTAAATAAGTTTGGTGAACTCGTGTAGAGAAGAACAAGCCGTTCTGAAGGTGTA
Source organism: Galeruca laticollis (assembly GCA_963921935.1). Classification (NCBI taxonomy): domain Eukaryota; kingdom Metazoa; phylum Arthropoda; class Insecta; order Coleoptera; family Chrysomelidae; genus Galeruca; species Galeruca laticollis. The sequence continues at coordinate 219,699,338 of OY998179.1, forward strand.
TCTCTTAGTTAGAGATCTGCAAGAAAGTCGTAGACGCATCCTGGGACTATGTAATAAGGTCTGTGAATTTTAATTAAAACTTTTGGGAATTCCATTTAAACGAACAGTGAACTATTGTATATTCAAAAACGTTTTGATAATGAAATTTTAAAAGAAAAGGCCTAAAAACAATTTATTACTATGCATAGTACTTTACCTCCATGGAAATGCATGCAATATAGTTCATAAGAATATTTGTACTTACTTGTTAAATAATAATCGATTTTCAATGTTCACATGTTTCATAAACTTTCACATAAATTTCAATTTTTCTTATCTTTCATGCATGCTTAACTGTTCTGACTAATTACTATTTGCTTTACACTTCACACACATTATTTAAAAGAGTTTTTATATATGTAATTGTTTAGTTTACATTTATATAACGCATTAAAACTTTATCACAACTGTATACACGCTGAAGGGTGTTTACCGTTTATACTACATCGACAATGAATTGCATTTTCTGTTCCTAATAAGGTATATCAGCGCATGCGTTACTTATGCGCAAGTGCAGAAGAGAGAATAATAAATGTGTATTCAGCATTGCATAGTATGTAGGGATATTCAATAATTTTATATTTTTAAAAGAATACAAAGTTTCTCATAATTACAATTTATTAAATTAATTTGTCAATAAAGTGTTGGTGTTTTTTATTCCTTTTCATGTTTTCCATACAATTATTTGAATCAACATATTTCCATCTTTCTATAAGAAATTATATTCTGAATTATCATTTTTAAAATACTTAAATAAACAGATATAAATCTAATTATATTTATACCGTGTGCGCCAAGAATCCAAAGAGAGGTGTCATTCATGCTTCCGACTTATAAATAAAAATAAAAATTAAAATTACATCAATATAAAAGATAAATTATGAGCTAGCCGATATAAAGTTTCATACATCATTCATATAAAATTAAATTACATATATAAAATAAAATTTAGGATATCAATTATAATATATATATATATATATATATATATATATATATATATATATATATATATATATAAGATCTCTTTTACATACCTCTAATTGAGGGCCTAAACTTCCTCGAAACTCCTGCAATAGTCTCATCAAAAACGAGGTTCGAAATAATTTATCCAAATCTCGACTACGTTATGATTTCAGTCAAAAATCCTTTCAAAAAAAGGTCAGGCAGCGTGGTTTCCAAAACGGCCAATATCCAATCAAATCTTCAAAAAATACAGCCACCAACAGCTTTCCGAATCAATTTACACCGTCTTGATTATTATCCCCAACTGGGATGGTTTCAAACACCATAAATAAATCAAGATCTTACTGAAAATCATGCAGCCATCTCGAAGTTTGGATTAGAAAAGAAAGTCATCGATGCGCCAATAACTCATGTAACTTAACTTCTCCCTACAACGCAACTCGAGTAAGTTTTCCAACCAATAGCAATCCAGCTGACAGAAATTCGTCTTAACCACAGAATATAGAACCACAATCCGCTTAAGACATCGAATAAAAAGTCGAGTAAACCCAAAAGTATTAATAATAACAGTTCGCATGTCATCTACGAGCACATGGGAGAAGAAATCTGTAAGCATAATGAGTTATCTATAACACGTAAAGTCAAACCACAAATGCTAGACAGATATCTCGACTACTCCCAGTGCGAAACTACAAACTAACGCAGCTATCTAAGACGCATCTGTCATCGAGCAAATTGTCAATTCAACATAACCAGACTTTACAACAACAACAACGATTCTTATAAGTATTAGAAATTATTTTAAACAATAATAGTACCATAGTTCCCCCACGGATGTTGATGTACAAAGCCAAAATATCCGGAATTATCACGCAGATCAGATGTAATCAAACAGTTAACGTCGTATGGGTAAATATTTACAATATATTCTATTGACAACCAAGTCTTAAACAGAAGTTTCTGAACGATATGGAAATACTTACTGAAGCCATGACATTGTATATAAATGATCATCAAATATACAACTATCTCGAGAGACAAGTATGTATAAAATAATCAGCAAATATATGTTTTAATATAACACTATTAAAATGTTTGAGACAAAGTCAAGGAGTCGAATACAATCGAACACTGATAAGTTATAGCACTTATCAGATAAAGCGGGCAGTTTTTTTTTCGGACTACTGAGGCTAACACCCCAATATGATGTAACAATAGCAAAAATCAGTAGTCCCACGGTCACTTATATCTACAATAAAAGCCACAAGAGAAAGAAAATAAACCCTTAACACCCATGAAATATACAGCAACAAAACTGACAAGAAAACTAGTTACCGGACTTTTAAAAAGGTAGGCGGTCATTTTGTTTCATACGATAACAAAACTTTACACTTTTCACACTTACCTAGCGACAAATATAAAATTGTAGTCATGATGTGAAGACAGGGTTGGTTACAGCCCGCACCACTTCGCCGGAAGGATGATGGCAGTTATCCCTAAAACTCTGGACTGACAGAAACGATTTCAAATATGATATAAAGCAGGATCGGACTCTGACTGTTTCAACTTTGCTGTCCTAATAAAAAGTTACATCAACACAAATACTCATTGATGACCGCTGTTCGAATTTGATTTGAATACCAAATTCTCCTGTGATTTTATTTTAAATTCCCCTGTATAACATAATTCATATATCTTGCACAGACCTCGAAGAAATATATCATAATTCTCAAACATTTAATTTCTCACACATCCACAAACTTCCATTTCAATGATCACACCACTTGAAGAAATATATCATATTTCTAAAACATCTAATTTCCCACACATCGACAAAATTCCATTTCAGCACTACCATATACAAAATATAGACGATTATTGTTCTAGGAATTTTTCCATTTAAAATCTCAAACTTTCTCACCCACCAAAAAAGACACACACGTGTACTTCCCACTCACTTTAAACTATCTATAAATAGGAATAATATTATATTTTCACCACTTCCCAGTCATCATTCATCTCTTCATCACTCAGACCTAGTACATAATGGTACTATTTTCATAAGAACAAACCGGCTTGAGATCGGTAAATTATGTTTACAATTAACACAATGTGATAAGTAACCAAAAGTGTAAAACTTAGTGAACTTCTTAATTGTTCAAGCAAATGAACAAAATGTAATTTTCGTCAATATACAAGTGAAAGTGACATAATAGTTTGATTTAACAAACCACCATAATCCTACGAATACTACAGTGAACTACATATAACTAAACGGTCCTTCGAGCTAAGTAAACTACAACCTTCCGTTCCATTTATTATCCCAAGTGCAAAAAAGGGTTAATAAAACAACCGCTATATTCTTATCTGTCTAGCTAGAGTTAAATGTTTTGATATTCTTTCTGTAATAATGTTGAATGAGCAATAGGATCTGAACCATACTTGTTGCCATTGTTAAACACTTTTAGTTTCTTATAGAGCTTATCGAACACCATGCATTTGGCTGCTAGTCTTAAAGACCTATTTTGAGATTCAGGCCTTGCACTTCCGTATAAAAGACTTTTGTACCTGACAGATAGTTTTTTTCTGAAAACGCTCAAAATGTCTACTTTCTCGGCACAATTTCAGACCCCAAAATACGGAATTCTAGTCCGTTGCTGTGTAATGAACTTTTCCGGACCGAAAACGGTTCAGCAAAATTTTCAGCTCTAGAATCAGTCCCTACCGGTTTTGTATATACATTTTAGACTAAATAAATACACGCAAACAACTAGCTCACATTAAGAACATTTATTAAATATATTATTACGCATATGGCACTTTTATTATAACTATTTTTGTATTTTTATAGTTATGTTGCAGTTTGTACAATATAGACATTGGCTGAACCTGAAATAAATATGTTTTTAAATCAAATTTTATTTGAATATTTTACTACAGGTACAACAAAAATTACTAATAATTTTACTTTGTTTAGTGATGGACAAACTTCATTTCCACTGATTTTTTGAGTTTTGGTTTTATTTTTGCTTGTTGATGTCCGTCCTCGATGCCTAGCCAAGCATCCTAGAAGTCCATTCTCGATGCCCAGTTCTTTTTCGAATTGTGAAGCTTCCGGTACTGGTACTTGGTTCACCTTATAGAATTTGAGCAGCCATTTCTGTTTTCTTAGATATTTACTCATGAATGTAATCCAATTCATTGACAATTCGAATTGTTTTTTGCACTAGTGCAAAAAAGTTAAACTTTTGGCACAGTACATAGTTTAAAAAATAGTCACTTTTTGCACGATCGTAGTACAAAGTCATTTTCTTTGTCTAAATTTATCTGTTATGTAACCTAAGCAGTGAGCGACGTTATTGCTATTTTCTTTTTCGGCAATAATATTGATAGTGTAGGAGAATTCTCCTTGTTTGTATTTATCAAAATTCCTTCAATTTCCGGACTTCAATATTCTTGGCTTCGGCCTAACGCCTGGGCCATCAATTTACATTGTTATCCGAAATGTATTACTTTTACTATTAGATACACAATGCACCATTCTTTCAATCTGAAAGCCAGTACTTCTGCTGATTTTTTAGGTATTTCAAGATCCTTAATAAAATAATTTCATTATCTCTTGGGTAAAGGTTTTGGTTCCATAAACAATATTTCTTCGAAATAACTGACTACTTAGGTACTTTGTTAAGATACATTTAAATGGTTGACCCAGATAGTGGAACAATTACTAACTTTGAGCATTGTAAGGTTCTTTTAGCCGATTCTATAGTATGTACAAAAAGTACGAGGAGTAATAAACCCTAATTAAGTATGCAAAACCTTTACAGGGAGCAACATGAAATTTTTGATAAATCTCTTACTTTAAATTACATTTCTTCCGTAAATCTAAAAACCAGGTAGATCGACCCCGTATTTGTTTCAGTTGTAGCAAAGTTTAGGGTTTATTCATTGTTAAAGGATTAGCAGATAAGTAATAACGCAATGCAGTGGTGTGTATTTTGGGAAAAAAATACGTTTTAAATTATAATATAATAAAAAATGAAAAGAAATAATTATTGGAATACATTTATTACTTACATTTTATTCTATATCCGACTCGGAAGAGGAAGAATCGTTGTTGACATTAATAATAATAGGGTCGATTAAATCATCACAAATATTGTCAATTTTCCACATATTTGCCTCTACTTTGATAACATGCTCGATACAGTTTGTCCAATTTTCCTTACTCACATGACTTACAGCACTCTCAAACAATTTCACAACATCGTTTATTTTAAAAGTAGTATTTTTTTTCCAACTTCCCCCTTTACCTGAGCCCATATTAATTCTATGGGATTAAGTTCACAATGATAAGGGGGAAGTCGAAGAACTGATATACCACGAGAAGAAGCCATTTCTTCTACAATGTAGGTTTTGTATTTATTCTTGTTCATTTTTGCAATTCTGTAAAGTTCTTTCCTTAGTGGATCTTTTGGAAACTTAATATTTTTCGAAATAAGCCACTCCAAAAGCTCTGCTTTACGCCAACGACTTGTGGGTAATGCTTCTCGTAACCGTGAATGGTAACTTGCGTTGTCCATAACAATAACAGCCCCTTTTGGAATCAGATCCAACATTTGAACAAACCATTCCTCGAAGACATCCCCATTCATATCTTCGTGATAGTCCCCCGTGCGTTTTGAAATAAAAGTTAATAATCCACCATCAACAAAACCTTCAGAACTTCCAACATGGACAATGATAAGTCTTTTTCCTTTTCCAGATGGTGGCTGCAAACCTAACGACAAACCTTCCACGAATGCCTGCCTTCCGCTTTTAATGTTTTCATCTTGCCAAGATTTGGAAACTGTATATCCAGCATTTATCCATGTTTCGTTTAAGTAGAAGATTTTCAAATTTTGTTCTCTGGCATGTCGAATGCTTCTTAAATAGTCTCTTCTCCAAAAAGCTATTTCCGGTTTATCTATCAAGAGAGATTTTCTATTATGTTTTGTATGTCTGAAACCCACATCTTTCAAAAGTTTGCATAATGTCATTCTGGAGAATTTTGGATAGTCCGTATCTTCTTGCACTGATGTCATAATTTTGTCAAGTGTTGGAATTTCCTTTCGTAAGTAAAATCCATGGACTTTACGCCTTAGTCTTTGTTTTAATGACTCATCGATCTCAATTGGTTTTCGGCCTGAAGGAGTTTTAGGGGGTTGAAGAGTTCCATTCTTGCTTTCTTTTAGTAATCTATAAATTGTTGATTTAGCAACACACAACATAGCAGCCATTAATTCCACAATATCATCATCAACACTTGCACTTGGATCCTTGTTTTTCAATGATATATAACAATTCAATATCAGAGTTTTTTCATTTCAAGATAATGGACCTGTTTTTGGTCGTTTAGATGGTCCTTGGCTTATCGACATTGTTTGGTATTTGCATAATTAACATTCAACAAATGTTTTAAATATATTCCAACTGTTTACAATATTATGACAACCATACAACTTCATACAACTTTACTCAAAGAACTAATACTAAGTACTGATTTAATGTACCTACTTTTAAAATAATATACCCGATAATGTTTCTAAGAAAACTGGGTTGTTTGGAAAATCCCTCTCAATAATCGAATAATCTGTAAATAGGTGTAATCGTATTAAGCCGAAAAATTCCCCAAACACTACATATAGGAGTAATACAAATAAAAAATATTATGAATAAACGGGCTTATCCGAACTCTGCCACAAAATAAAATTTTACCTGACTTGTATCAATTTGAGGATTACTGAAATATTCGAACTGTGCCGCAACCATTTAGTTTAATCCTATTAGAGTCATTAGGGTGTATAATAGATAAAATCGGAGGTCCATAGAATTATGTATATTTCTGAAAGGTTTCAAAGATTTCTTGAATTAAATATTTTGAAGAAATCTTGATTGTTTTGATCGATATTTAGGGGATTAGGGGAAGGATGTTGATGCACTTACAATATTGCCTAAAAATCAGGAAGAAGTATTTAATAGTGTTCGTGAATTACAATTACGAACGAACCGATAAGAGGAATTTCTATTAACAGCAGACCAGGTATTTAAAATTATTGTGTTCTCCTGTTTTTCCAACCTTAATTTTTTATGTTATTCGGATTGTATTTTGATGGATGGGACTTTTAAATACTATTCAACTTTTTTTTACCAAATGTTTACCATTCATGGTTTTAAAAACGGCTATTACGTACCTCTTGTTTTTTGTTTGCTGCCGGACAAATCAAGTCAAACATATTCAAATTTGTTTTTAATTTTAAGATAAAAATGTAAAGAAGTAGGCTTAAATTTTCAACCTAAAGAAGTCGTAGTAGATTTTGAACTAAGCATTCATAACGCTATATATGAATGTTTTGGCAGTGATCAAATTCTTTTTAGTTGTAAATTTCATCTCTGTCAAGCTTGGTTTCGTAAGATTCAGGAGTTTCATTTGGTACAAGAGTACAGACAGAAAGGTTCTGTAATTGGCGAATACTTAAAAGTACATTTCGGTATTATGTATCTTAGTCCTGAGGAAGTTGTAGAATTTTTTTATAATGAACTACATTTTTTGCTTCCGAATGACGAAAGAGTTATAGAATTCCGAAATTATGTCAATAAAACATATATAACGCAAAATTCGATATTTCCACCACTTATTTGGGCAAATAATGCATCCTTTTTTAAGAGAACAACGAATTCTTGTGAGAGTTTTCATTCGCATTTCGGTGCTTCTTTTTACAAAGCACATCCAAACATTGTTCAATTTACTAGTGTGTTATTGGATTTACAAACGGAGGTATACGCGAAAATTCGTTCGGCAAACCAAAGCCAGAAAAAAACCAAAAAAACTATTAATGTTAAAATTAATTTCATTAATGATCATTGGATCAATATAGGAAAAATGTTATTTCTCGCTTTATGTTTGTGAAAACTGTTGCATGTAAAAATCTTCCACACGTTTAATTTTTTGTTTTTTTTATATGTTTATGTATATTGAATATATTTTATTGTAATGTAGATGTAATTTTTTAGAAGTGGCAAATATACGTTGAAAATATATGTATGTTATTAATATTTTCTTATATTGAATTTGAGTACCTAAAGTTCAAGGTAAATTGTTAAATCGGATTAGGCTATTAGACCCCTACTGGCTTGGTAGTTAATCTCCAAAATTTTAAACACTGGCAGAGTTCGAACAACCCGTAATGACTACCTGTATTTTGTGGCAGAGTTCGGATACTCCGGAATAAACTGTGTTGCCTTTCTTTATCAAACTTACTAAAATTTATGTACCTCTATCACTTTTTTTTATTAAAATTAGTACATCCCGTTACCTCTGACCTAAATCGTATATTCTTCAGCATAGCTGCAACTCATTCGTTCAATACAAAATGTACCTTACGGTATACCCTCTTAAAATATATTTTGGTACGTCTATGAAATCTACTTAAATGAATGATTTATTACTCCTTGTCCTTTCTATATATTCTATATGTCTGGATCAATCACATTTTCCAACATTAACGCAACGTACATAAAACAACTGAACTTTATTTATCGCTTGTATTTATCCACAATTCCCGACTTAAAATTAAAAAATAAGCACTTTTCATTAAATCTGTTGCCATATTTTACTGATATTTTACTATCGTATTTTCACTTATTCCGATCGTTACAACATATTCTAAGTTGCAAAAAATCGAATAATACCAGCCTAAAAACCAATTGAAAATTTGCTCGCTGTATGGAAAAATGTTATTGATAAGGAGTGTGTTCAAAAATAAAAACTTTGTAAACATTTATCAGCTCCATTTTAATGTAAAACACGTTACTTTCCCAGATTTGATATTTATATTTTTGTTCTGTTTCAGGTAAGTGTTTATTCTCGTTGATATGATTACGCTGTAAGTATTCATTATTTTTAATTGAGTCGATTATATTAGAATATTTGAATACCTTTAATAGTATAATTTTTATGTGAGGATTTATGGAAGAAATATTAGTTTTTTCCGTATATAATTTTTTATTATTTAGTTTTTGCAATCTCTATATTTGCATTGCAAAATATTTTTCAACTGATTTTTTGTTCTATTTTCACGTTGTAAAACAAACAAAATAGACGGTGTTAAATGTTGGAACTAACTTTTCCGCATACGTAATACGCCCTGAACGATATCCTACTGTTACGAACTCGCACACCGAAGCAGATACTAAGTACGGCCCTGTAACCTTATGTTAACGGAGTTAAGAAAAAGGCAAGCACGCCGAATTCTGAGAAGGTCTATTGGGATCTATTGTGACCGTCCTTTTTAAACATGTTCTCGAAAGGCATTTTAAGAAATATCGCGAAAGGCATGTCCCTTCCGGAATATTCTAGTAAAGAAAGTTTTGATATAAATACAGGACCGATCAGCGGACGAGTTCAGTATATAATTTGCCATAGTGAGTTAAACAGTAATTAAGTGAATATAAAAGTGTTATAAATTAATAAGTTAGTGTGCATATAAATTAAATTTAAGTGACTAGTTAAGTACATATAAATTAGTGTTAGTGAGTTAGTGTTTAAATAAATTAGTAAGTAGTAATACCGAGTGTTTAAAATTTATCCCACCCGTTTACGTTTTAAATAAATAACAAAAACATTACATTGGTGTCAGAAGTGGGATAATATAAATAAATAGCTACATCAAAATGGCCAAGAGACTGATTGATCTCAAAGTGACGGAATTAAGAGCAGAATTGGAAGATCGTGAGTTGGAAACGTCCGCTAAGAAAAGTGAATTAGTAGAAAGACTTAAAGTGGCACTGGAAAATGACGGCTTTGATCCAGAATCATTTTTATTTAATGACGAGGCTTCCACCTTAATCTCGTCAATTTCTGCTAATATTTCTGCTGATATGGACGAGAAGATTACCACAATGAAAAGCGAGATTTCTACTATGAAGAATGACATTTCTGCCGATATCTTATCGTTAAAAAATGACATTGCTGCTGACGTCGAGAATAAAATTACGTCTCTAAAATCAGACATTGAAAACAAGATAACAACGATAGACGAGAAAATCAAGGAATTGGAGAGAAATATGGCAGATTTAAGAACAGAAGACACGCCAGCAGAAGGAAATAAGATTGAACATATAAAACCCTGCAAGCCAGAAATAACTTCCAGGATAGAGGACATTGGCAGTTTTGCACGAGTCAAGACCCCAACATTCGACGGAAAGACATCGTCGACCAATTATGTAAAACAGTTCGAAGCAGCCGCTAGAGAGAATAATTGGTCCGATAAGGAGAAAGCAGTGAACCTAACTATCGCGCTTCGGGAGATGCCTTAGATATACTTCAGACGATACCTCTGGAAGAAACGGATGATTTCGAGCTGCTGAAGAAGAGGTTGGACACGCGGTACGGTCACGAACATCTAGAACATTTGGACCAGTCCCAACTGAAGAACCGAGGGCAGAAACGCGATGAAGCCCTTCAAGAGTATGAAGTGGATATTGCCCGACTCGTTCGATTTGCTTATCCGTTAGCACCAGAGAACATGATGGAATGTCTGGGCATCCAGGCCTTTATTGATGGCTTACGTGACCCCGATATGCAGAGGACGCTTCGTTTAGCCCATCCCAAAACAAGTGGTTGATGCAGTTCAAGAATCCCGAGGGCCAGATCGCTAGATGGATTGAACGACTTCAAGAATACGATTTCAACATCGAGCTGGTGTGAGTCACCGAAATTCCGACTCCCTGTCCAGACGGCCGTGCCCAACAGACTGCTCCCACTGCAACAAGATGGAATCTAGGGAAGCTGCAGTTTCAAGAACGACTGTAGTCAACGAGGAATGGTCACCCACCAGGATCAGAGAAGACCAGGAGAATGATCCTCACCTGAAGATGATCCGGCAATGGAATAAAGAAAACCGGCGACCTACCTGGCAAGAAGTGTCAAGATTTTCACCGAAACTCAAGGCGTATTGGGCTCAGTGGGACTCCCTTGTCCTGGAAGAAGGGCTGTTGAAAAGAGTCCTTGAAAACGATGATGGTTCTGAGATGAGGAGACAGCTAGTTATCCCGAGAACAAGAGTAGCTGAGGTACTGAGGAAGTTACACGACAGACCATCGGGAGGTCATCTGGGAGTGAAGAAAACCCTTCAGCGAGTCCGTGAAAGGTTTTATTGGATGAACAGCTCCGACGATGTGAAGGACTGGTGTAAGAAATGTACGACTTGTACCACCACATCGCAAGAGAAAGGCATCCATGAAACAGTACAATGTTGGAAGCCCTTTCGAAAGGATTGCTTTAGATATCGCTGGACCATTTCCGACGACAGAAAATGGTAGCAAGTACATACTGGTTGTAATGGATTATTTTACAAAGTGGGTGGAAATTTACGCTATCCCGAACCAAGAGGCCACAACTGTCGCGGATGTATTGGTGAAAGAATTCATCAGCGGATATGGAGTGCCCATGGAAGTCCACAGTGACCAGGGAAGAAATTTCGAAAGCCATCTATTCCAGGAGATTTGCGACAAGCTGGGAATGAAGAAGACCAGAACAACAGCATTACATCCACAGTCAGATGGAATGGTCGAGAGAATGAACAGGACTATTGGAAAGTACCTGTCCAAAGTAGTATCCAGCCATCAGAGAGATTGGGACCAGTATCTCTTCCTATTCGCATTGGCTTATCGATCTGCCGTCAATGAGTCCACGGGTGAAACACCTGCGAAAATCCTGTTTGGACGTGAAATGAGGCTTCCTTGTGACCTGGAATTTGGCTGTCGGCCTGGAGAAAATATAGCAGGCGAAGACTACGTGATCCAATTGAGAAGAAGGCTGGACTATATTCATGAACTAGTTCGAACAAATCTTCAAGTTGCCAGCGACAGAATGAAAAGTCGGTACGACACGCAGGCCACAGAGGGCGGTTTTAAAGAAGGGGACAAAGTATGGTCACACAACCCGGCGAGGAGAAAAGGATTTTCTCCAAAATTACAAAAATCCTGGGAAGGTCCATACTTGATCAAGAAAAGGATCAATGATGTTTTATATCGCATAAGCAAGATCCCCAACGGAAAACCAAAAGTAGTTCACCAAAACCGACTAGCGCCATTCGAAGGAGACCATGACATAGAGGAAGGAGTAAACCTTATTCGAGATGTGTCTGACCTCACCTTCGATGAATTTATGGGCGCGTATGGAAGTACCGGGAAAGCTAGATATGGAGTCACTTCGGAACAACAACAAGATTTGTTCACTCTCCCAGAAGATTATTCACTGGCATACAACATCCCCGCCCGTATCAAGAACGCACGAGGGTTGGCAACCGTCTTTCGAAAGAAGTTCGGGCAATTAGAAAAACTTGAAGACCAGATTCCAGCCCCTGGCAAGACACTGAAACTGAAACATAATTCGCGGTACGTCTTCTACGTAGTAACTAAAAATGAATTCCAAGATCGATCTACCTACCGCGATGTGTGGGAAGCACTTCGAAACCTCCGAGACCACGTGCTGGAATCCAACGTGAAGAAACTGGCTATGCCTAAGATAGCGAGTAACCAGTAGGATTGGCGAATTATCAGGAACATGGTAGAGATTATCTTTCAAGATACCGGTGTCCAGATATTGATTTGCAGCTACAACCCCCGTTATCAGTATCCGATGAAGACGGTGCCCTGCTATTTTCATAAGATCGGAAAGTGTAGAAATGGGGCTAGTTGCCGATTCAAACATCCAGTCTCGGCTACACAAAAGTTCCAGGAGGAACTTTCATTTAAGGAGGGGGTAATGTTACGAACTCGCACACCGAAGCAGATACTAAGTACGGCCCTGTAACCTTATGTTAACGGAGTTAAGAAAAGGGCGAGCGCGCCGAATTCTGAGAAGGTCTATTGGGATCTATTGTGACCGTCCTTTTTAAACATGTTCTCGAAAGGCATTTTAAAAAATATCGCGAAAGGCATGTTCCATCCCGAATGTTCTAGTAAAGAAAGTTTTTGATATAAATACAGGACCGATCAGCGGATGAGTTCAGTTTATAATTTGCCATAGTGAGTTGAACAGTAATTAAGTGAATATAAAAGTGTTATAAATTAATAAGTTAGTGTGCATATAAATTAAATTTAAGTGACTAGTTAAGTACATATAAATTAGTGTTAGTGAGTTAGTGTTTAAATAAATTAGTAAGTAGCAATACCGAGTGTTTAAAATTTATCCCACCCGTTTATTGTTTAAATAAATAACAAAAACATTACACTACCATAAAAATAGTTTCTCGTATACACTTCTGAGGCCGTATCGTGCCACCGAACCGAAATTTCTCCAAAAATGGATTTATAGGACAAATTATACTGCCTCTGGTGATCTGAAAATCAATAGAGTTCATTTGTGAGACACTCTGAACAATTCCCAATTATAAAATTGGTCACTTGTATACACTCCGGACGCTGTATCTTGCTAAAAAACCGAAATTTTTCCAAAAATGACAAAAATGTGGTACTTCAGGTACCATAGCACCCGTTGTATTGGCTGTCACGAGCTGAAAATCAATAGGGTTCATCTGTGCGATGTCCTGAACAATATTCAATAATAAAATTTGTGATTTGTTGCACTCCGAAGACTGTATCGTGCTAACAAGACTTGTTAACGAAAAGCGGTCGACGACATACAGGCTTTTTTACTAAAAACTGTTTTTTGTTGTTCTTCTTGTTAAAAACGAAAAAAATTACAACTTTTTTTGGGGTAAACTAATACATTTCTCGCTTATTAGATAGGGCTGGGCGGAAAACTAATATATACTTACAAGTAGTTACGCCAGGTGTAACTGGCATTAACTTCTATATAACTAACTATTATCTTCGTGTTTTGTATTGGTTCTTGTACTATTTCCTGGTTTCATTATAGGAACAGAATTGTTGATTACGTTACACAAAACTCCGAGCTCGACCAGAGGTTTTATTATTTAAAGCGTAAATTCTATTATATATTGGATCGCATCACTTGGGATACTAGATAAAAATCTTAGGATGTGGAGAACGGAACTAAATTGAAAAAAAAATGTATGGAATATAGAAATATATACTTAAGTTATTTTTTATTGGCAAATATTACAATAGCATCAGTGAATCTGAATATTTCCCCACCGATTCTTCTACTTTTTAAAAACATACTTTGAGACCGTTATGAATAATTTGGGCGTCAAAGTATCACCTTATTTTATGCCTATTTACATCTTTTTTCTAGGGGATTGTAGATTGACCGTTGTTGTGGCGTTTTTGTATACAGGGTGTCCCGGGACTAATGGGAAAAAAGTCAGGAGCGTATAATATGAGCCAAAATAATGTTAGTATTTCATATAAACTTTTTCTATGCAGGCACTCGTTTTCGAGTTATAGGCCTCCAAAGTTTGAATTTTGAATTTGGTTTTAATTTTTATTATTTGTACTAGTTGTTTGATCTTCATAAAATTTACGGCAAAGCTATAGTGTACGTGTATGCATATTTTGGAAAGGTAAATAGATTTACAGTTGTGCCTTGAAGCCAGGGACGGACTACCCGCAATGGTTAGTGATCCAAAAATTTTGCAGGGATGGCATACCCTGTATTAAATTATCGAAATTGACTTCCCCACACATTAAGCTAACGAAAAGGTACTCTTGTTGGAACTCGATAAAATGAGCCGTTTGGCTAGTATTTACAGTTTTATTAATGCACTACGTACCAATGTACCTAACTAACTTATTAATACGATGTCCAAGATTTACACCTACAGTACTACAACAAAATAATTTAACGATAGCAGAAGATGAAAAACATTAACGACTTATTAATTCGAAAGTTGGTAGAAACTTTTTAAAAGTGTTTTTACCGTTTATGAAGTAACCACAGGATTATTTGTCAAACGTTGTGTAGAATAGTTCGTAGTCAATAATTCATAAGTCCTTAATTTGAAAGTTACTATGGCAGAATTCACTTTTATTCAGTGCGCAGATATGCATTTAATGTATGGACTGGCTTCTCGAAACTGTTTAGAGGCCAGAAGGCTTTATGCAGAGCATTTTGCAAACAGAGCATTGCCAGATAGACGAATGTTTGAGCGTATTGATCTCAGCTTACGAGAAACAGGTATGAATAAGTAAATGTAACTTTCCATGTATACAAAACAAAATTTTATATTTTAGGAAGTTTTTTGCCAAAAAAAGTGGAGAAGGTCCAGTACGAAGCGTACATACTGTGGCAGTTGAACAAGACTTGTTAAATGCAGTTGATGATGAACCATCAACGAGTTTACGAAAATTATCAAGAGAACATAACGACTCGAAATCAGTTGTTCATTGCGTCCTAAAAGAACAGTTTTTCACATGAAAAAAGTACACAGTATGACAGTGGCTGATTATCCTGCACGACTTGAGTATAGCCAGTGGTTTCTGCGACAACAACAAGCAGACAATACATTTATTAGTAACGTTCTTTTTACGGACGAATCTGGTTTCACCAGAGATGGATTCATTAATTCTCACAATATGCATTTATGGAATGATGTGAATCCACATGGAATTATCCAAACTAGGAACCAGCATAGATTCGTGGTTAATGTTTGGGCAATCATTTGATAGGACCGAACTTTATTGACGGTACTTTGACAGGTCAGAGATATTTGGAGTTTTTGCAAAATGAGTTATGGAACCTGTTTAAAGATATGCTAATACAATCTGGTAGGAATTTATGGTTCATACATGATGGGGCCCTTCCTCATTTCAGTTTAGATGTACGCCAGCATTTACACACAAGGCTTCCTAATAGATGGATTGGTCGTGGAGGCCCTTTTCAATGGCCACCGCGATCAGGAGACGTTAATCCTATACATTTCATTCTCTGGGGTTATCTCAAAGGTAAGGTATACGCAACATCTGTGCAAACAAGGCAAGATTTAATAGACATAATTATGTTACACTGCAATGTTATTAGAAATAATATGGGATTGCTCTTTCAAGTGCAAAGAAACAGTCTTCGTAGACTTAGAATGTGCGTGGAAGTGGGAGGAGCTGATATTGAACATTTATTACAATAACGTTAGTTTTTGTTGTTGTTTAGGAATTAGTTTTTGTCAAATGTTTTTGAACTTGTCTTTTTAGAGGTTTTCTTAATGGCTTAATAATGTTGTGTTCGTAATTTTGATTAAACGCAACTAATTAAGTTGTTTCCGTTCCTATTTAATTCCCATTAAATGAGTTCTTAATGTTTCTATCATCTGCTATCATCAAATTATTTTTTTGTAGTACTGTAGGCAAATCTTGGACATCGTATTAATAAGTTAGTTAGGTAAATTGGTAGTTAGTGCATTAATAAAACTGTAAATATTAGCCAAACGGCTTATTTTATCGAATTCCAACAAGAGTACCTTTTCGTTAGCGTAATGTGTGAGGAAGTCAATTTCGATATATACATACAGGGTGTGCCATCCCTGCAAAAGTTTTGAATCACTAGCCATTGCGGGTAATCCGTCCCTGGCTTCAAGACACAAATGTAAATCTGTTTACCTTTCCAAAATAAACGTACACGTACATTATAGCTTTGCCGTAAATTTTATAAAGATCAAATAACTAGTACAAAAAATAAAAATTAAAACCCAATTCAAAATTAAAACTTTGGGGGCCTATAACTCGAAAACGAGGGCCTGCATAGAAAAAGTTTATATGAAGTAATAACATTATTTTGGCTCAGATTATACGCTCCTGCCTTTTTTCCCATTAGTCCCGGGACACCCTGTATATTCTTAATTACATTGAGTGCCGATTCGGCATTCGTTTAATGTGAAAAGAAAAGAAAATCTGAATTTTTTTAGTATCTTGTCAATAATTTAAAAATAAAGCTATTTACAAAAAAATATAAAGATAGAAAAATTTAAGTTCACGTTGAGTAGATTTATTTTGCGTTACCAGTGGCGATTATGATATTTTAAATAACTAGTTATTTTCTGAAAATACTCTCTATCCGTTGGTTTTTACCACCCGCATTTCGTAGTAAAAGGGGGTCACGGCCTGACGACCCCCACTTTTTTTTGCGGAAATACTCGTTTTGAAGCATCAGGACATCGAATCATCAAGTGATACGTAATCTGACGGTAATATTTCTATATTGAAACAATTGTCAACTTTTTTAGACTTTAAGATTTTCTCATTATGTAGTGGAATTATTGAGAAACAGTTAGTGTCATTTATAATAGTACTTGATGTATTTCGCTATAAGAAATGTCCTTATGTCTTTCTAATTTTGTCATATAATTACTTTCAATTCTGACTCCCACAGTATTTTCGACTGGATCGATCATCCCTGAAAAACAGGTTTGAATAACGCATACCCTTTTTCAAATAAGGTGTCATTCATACATTGTTGATAACGACTTCACAACTTTAATAACTATATCATTTATTTTCTAAAGTTCCAGGGTTCTTTTAGCCAGTTTTGTCATATAAAAGCTCAAGCGGAAACAAATATTCAAATTTTCTCTTACATTATTACTCTTGTCCTCCGCTAAGCTCTAACAATATTGCAACAAAAGTTTGTTATCAAAGATTTTATTACCTATTTGAAATAAGCGCCAACGTTTTCCCATATTGCAAATGTTCAGTTCTTCCCTTAATTGTTACATTGTGTCGCTCTTTGACGTCGCTATTATTTACAATTTAATTTTATTTCCGAATGTGGACAATAACGAACTTTTTTAAAGCAGTTTTCTTTTTGTACCCGTTTTCAGCGGTCGTCGACGACTTGTAAAGTCATTAAGTTGCGCCACTATAAATAGAAACAAAACGGGAATTTCCTTTTACTATTAAAACGTTCTCTTCAACTTTAGTAAAGTGCTCTATAACGGCTTTCTTCAACCATTTTTTGCCGTAAACAGATCCTAATGCCTTTTTTTTATTTCTAAATAACTGAGACTGAGAAAAAAGAATTACTTCTTGTCCCATCTCTAAAATGCGGGAAAGGAAGAGAGAGACAGATAGCGAGGCAACAATTTTTGCGGAAACACGTTGAAACGTAATAATCTCGACAGTCGGAGAGTTAGATGGTTTTGTTCTGAAAGTTCTTTTATCCTTTTGTGTAAAAGTAGGAGGGTCCTTGTCCCCTTTTCTGACAAAAATATTGGCCAGTGCTAAACTTTTAAAAGTCTACATAAAAGTATCACTGACTTGCGAACAATTACTTTTTTCTCTCATGGCTCAAACTAAAATTTGTTAGGTAATTTTGGGAAAAATGGCTTTCCTTAAGGTTCTTTTAAAATGTGTTGGAGCTACCTATTTTTTTCTATAGTTAGATGATACAGAGTAACAAATATAAACGACTCGATATTAAACAAATCTATTTCTTCCTAAAATTGAATAAATCGTATTTGTATACGGGGTGTAAATGAGACACCCCTATAACTTCTGAATGCGTTGTTCGATATTATTGAAATGTGGGTTATATTAGGCATACTTTTGAAATTGGTGACATAAAAAATCAAGATGGTTTCACCGGAAACGATATGAAAATAAAAAGTTTAAATAGAACACACTGTATATTTTTACCTATTTGATTCTGCGGCTTCAAATACATCCATTCCATCTGTAGAATATCAATTCTGACGCCATTTTTTGTTTTATTTTAATTTTTTTTCATCATAGGTGGCTGCGACGTTGTCTAAACCATATACAATTGATTTAAACTTACTCCCTATTGTTTTTTCAAATTTCATCGTTAACAAGCTTCATTAACAAATACCATCCAATTCTCCCATCAGCCCACCAAAAAATTACCTAGACAACTTTCCAACTCTAAGAAAACAAAACTCAAAAGAACAGGCCAACTCAATTCAAGTACATGAAAGAAGATTAACAACAATATCCACAACTCCCGAAGTAGCATCTTATGTACAAGTAGCCACAACACCCCCAAACAGAAAAAGAAAAAGACAAACAGGCTACGACAAAGCCGCACATACCAAATTCCTAAATAATCCAAATGGCAGATCAGAGATAGGTAACAAAACGACAACACATAGTGAACAACCCCAACAATTAGCAAGAAAAGAGGAAGAATTAAAACTCCAACTCGATGTAGTACAAGCAATATCATTCTCATCAGAATCCCACAGAGAGCTTGTGTTAACGTTTATAGGAAATTTGATTTCAAATAATTATCTTACACCCCAGCAAGAAGTGGGTCAGCTAACAGAAATAAACACAGCACAAACATGTACACCTCCATCACCATGCACCAAAAAACAAAATACCTCAGGGGACTATACGGACCTGTCCGACACGAACATGTTCTGATCTGCTGTGTAATATTTGAATTTATTCGCATTCACTCCACTAACTGTAATCCAGTGGAATATACGTTCATACAACTCCAACACAGATAATTTGAATATCTGCAATTAAAACATTTACCAACTCCCCTACGATAGAGAACATTATAGCAGTTAAAAGGAACGTTGCTTCTACTGGAAAACTCCTCATGTCCAAAATAAAGAACAGTTTTCGCAACTTCTGTGCAAAAATAAATCGTAACTATCCATTAAAAATTATTTGGAATAAAATCAATAAAGCTTCAAACCGTACACCTCACAACAACCTATCAAATTAACTTCCACCTGGCATTCTGGCTCAAGAAATTTTATCCTCCGTATGCCCACCGATCATTACCGAAAACATACAAACATCCATATCAACAGAAATTGAACCATTCTCCTATCAGGAATATAAATTCACAATAGAGTCAAAAAAAGACTCTGCAGCAGGTATGAACCAAATTACATACTCTATGATTAAGCACATGCCAACATCTTTGTCTAAGGATCTACTACAATTTTTTAATGATTGCATGCAAACTGATACCATTCCACACACATGGAAGCAAACAATTATTATTCCTCTCATAAAGCCCTACAAAGACAAATCAGTAGCAACGAGCTATAGACCCATTGCTCTAACTTCATGTCTGGGTAAACTTCTAGAATCATTAATAAAAAAACAGGCTGGAATGATATGTAGAAAACAAAAAATTAGTCAATCCCCTACAGTTTGGATTTAGAAGGAATAAAGGTTGTATGGACTGTTTAACGTTTCTAACCTCTCATATCCTTATAAATTATTCCGCCAATGAATACACCATAGGCGTTTTCTTAGACCTCTCAGCTGCATATGACACAGTTAATATCCAACTTCTGTACAAAACTTTAATAAACCTAGCCCTACCTAAATATATAATAAACTTAATTTATGCTTTTATAAATAACAGAGTCATATTCGTCCAAGACAACTTAGGACAAACAATAGGACCTTTGCCAGCTAATCAAGGTCTAGCCCAAGGATCTCCCCTTAGTCCAATCCTGTTTAATCTCTATACCCTACCTATTTATGATATCCTCCCCAAAAATGTTAATCTTGTTCAATATGCAAATGACATGGTACTGATAGTTGGTGGATCGAATGTGAGCCAAATGGTAAATAATTTAAATACATCTTTAGAAAAACTCAACACATGGTTAGACACACATAATCTCAAACTATCAACCAATAAATCTCATGCAGTAATGTTTAGTAAAGGAATCATAAAAAGATCTATCCCCAAAATAAAAATAAACTCGGAAACTATTGAATGGGTGGATAAAGTTAAATACCTAGGTAATACATTCATCAAAACCTAAAATTGAATGCACATATACAATACATAAAAACAAAAATATGTAAAGGACTAAACGTTATGCGAGCTCTCTGTGGTACTTGGTGGGGCTGTGGTCCCCTCACACTGCGAATACTTTACAAAGCAATAGTACTAAGTCACATGGACTATGGTAGCCAGATTTTCAGCCTTACAATAAAACAACGTTCGACAAACTTCAAAACCAGGGATTAAGAATAATTAGAAACAACATGAATTCAATCCAATCCCAGCATTATTATCAGAAAACGTTGAAATACCCCTCAAATATCGGAGGGAATGGCTGAGCTCCAAATACTTAATAAAAAACCTGGCAATATCCAATAACCCTATAATCAATATTCCAAAGAAGCTTAATAACATAAGCAAAAACTCAAGATATTGGACTAACTAAGAAAAACCAACTCTAATACAAATCCTTGACCGGCTACAACCATCTACTAATATGATGTACACAAAAGAAATGTTGCTTTGCTATGAATTTGACCTCGAAATTCAGCTAACTCCATTAAATGTGGCAAATCTTCAATCTAATCAAACTGATGAACTAGCACAAATTCGTGTTTTTAAATGAAACTCAAGGTCTCTAGTTAATTCCACAATATAATACAAGTTATTGCAAATTCTAAAAAATTGACAATTGTTTCGATAAATCAATAGAATTTGCAATAACTTGTATTATATTGTGGAATTAACTAGAGACCTTGAGTTTCATTTAAAAACACTAATATGAGCATATTCCACGAAGTAAGGGTCGAGACAGTCAATTTCATAGCACAAATTCAGTACCAAAAAAGTATATCCAAATTTCCGGATCATATAAGAATATTTACAGATGGATCTCTCTATTCCAATGACACTGCAGGGTTTGGAGTTTACAGTGAAGAACTCAACTATGCATTTTCATCTAGGCTACCAAAATTTACACAAATATGGTTAGGAGAAATTACTGCTATCAACCATGCACTTCAATACATCTTAAAAACTTACACTACGAAGCCATAATCTTCTCAGACTCTGGGGGACCTATTGGCGGGTATGGTCTTTTTGGCGCGCGCGGTGCGTGTGCCGCTGGCGGGAGTAGTAATAGAGATGGGACGTTCGATATCCTGCGATATTTTAGGAGGGTGATTGTTATTCTTGGCGCAGGCCATGGTGGAAGGGGGTGAGATGGTGTCGGAATGGGGCGGGTGGAGAAGACGTTTCCAGGTTGATGGTAATCTCTGGCTGTCGTCCCTGGTATTTGAACAGTTTGGACGTTTTTCTATTTCGATAGCTTCTCGAATTATTCGGGACTTAAAGGAGCGGATTGGGGCGATAGTTATGGTTTTATCGAAATTGATTGTGTGCCCTGTTTGGACACGATGTTGGGCCAAGGTGGAAGAAGGATCGGAATTTCTGACAGACAATGAGTGTTCTTTTGCTCTAACCGAGATACGTCGGTTGGTCTGACCTATGTAGGTGCGAGGACAATCTAAGCAAGAGATTTCATATACTCCATGCTGTTCATTGGGAATTTTATCCTTGACAGACCTGATGAGGTGGGAGATTTTTTGTTGGGGTTTGAAGATTGTTCGAATGCCGTGGGGTTTGAAGATTTTACAGATTCTGTCTGTCACGCCTTTTATGTAAGGAAGGGATATTTTCAATTGACTGTCTAAGTCGATGGTGGAAGGTGATGGAGTGGGAGTTGAACATTTCTGAATGCTCCTGTTGATTTGGGATTCTTTGTAACCGTTTTGAATTAGAGTTTGTTTTAGGAAATTGATTTCTGATGGTCGATTGGATTCGTCAGATAGAGATATGGATCGGGATACGAGTGTGTTGATGACAGAATTAAGTTGGGCCGGATGGTGATGGGAATGGGCATTGAGAAAACGGTTGGTGTGAGTGGGTTTGCGATAGATGGAGTGTGAGAAACCATTTGGTGAAAGTTTTTAATCATGACATCAAGAAATGGTAGAGATGCACTTCCATCGTGAATTGTATACAGGGATGTACACTGTTCAGATGGAGTAGGAAGGAATTCAAAGTATCTCTTCCATGGGGCCAAATGACGAAAGTGTCATCAACATATCGTAACCAACAACTTGGTCGGAGGGGAGAGGAAGATAGTGCCGAATTTTCGTGTTCCATGAAAATGTTGGCCATAACCGGAGAGATAGGGGATCCCATAGGGGCACCTTTCAGTTGTCTGTAGAAGTTACCTTGGAATATGAAGTAGGTGTTGGACAAACAGTGTTTGATTAAGGCAAGACAATCTGAGGGGATGTGGTATTTAGTATCTAAGATAGACAAAGTTTCATCGATAGGGATGTTAGTAAATAAGGAGACAATGTCAAAGCTGACAAGGATATCTGTGGAAGAAATATCAAATCCTTTGAGTAGATCAATGAAATGGCGAGAATTTTTGACATAGGATTGGGACCGTTCAGCAATTGGTTGAAGGGTTTCAGCTAGATGTATAGCCAATAGTTGGGTGGGGCAGTTGAATGCACTGACAATGGGTCGTAGTTGGATATCGGGTTTGTGGATTTTTGGAAGACCGTATATTCGAGGAATACGGGATGATTTTTCTCGTGGGATGAGCTTAGCTTTTATGTCGGAAGGAAGTTGGGACTTATTGATGCAAGTTTTTGTTGTCTTTTCCAGATATGTGGTAGGGTCATTAGGGACAATTTTATAATCGGAAGTGTTGAGAAGAATATTCATATTATTCAGATAAGAAGAGGTATTGAGAACGAACGTGGCATTGCCTTTATCGGCTGGGAGGACCACGATATTTGGGTTATTTTGAATATCTTTGAGAGCCAGTTTTTCTTTGAAGGTAAGGTTAGAAGGGGGAGGTTTTGATGTTCGGAGGACCTGGGCAACATCTTGCCTAATATTTTCGGCTTGATTGGAAGGGAGATGAGAGATAGTTTCCTCAGTTTGGCAAATGATCGTTTCTATTGGAATGGATTCGGGTGTGACAGCGTAATTAAAGCCTTTGGCAAGAGCCTATTTGGCGTGTTCCGAAATAGGGGTGTCGGAGTAATTGTGGACAAGAGAGTCAATGTCAAGGGTTTGTGGAGGAGGTTTTTGAAGTGAGATAAGATGAGATAGTTTGTTTTTTTGGGTTTGGGTTTTTTGGTCAGATATGTATTGGGCTTTTTGGTTAGATAAGCGGTCGAACGTATCCCATAATAGTGGATGAACTCGGAAGGAGTGGATTTGATGAAAAGTATTGAGAAGACGGAGATTGGTGGTGTGAAGATGTTGTCTGGTGGTATGTATTCACGAATAAAATTAAATTATAAGCATATCTTATAAATGACTTTTTCTGTAGTAGTTGTGCTGAAGGTAGTAGTGAATTGTTAGTAATCCATGTATTCAAATAATACAAACATAATGTGTTTGACTAATTCAATTGGATGTACAGGGATGTGACAAAAATGTAGACCCTAAATTAAATTAATTGATTTCATGGTAGTACTAAAATGAGTTGGAAATCCGTGTTTCTTAGGTTGGTATATCTCAAGATTTCTCTATAGTCTATTTGTGATTATTCTGATGTATAGTCTATACATCTGAGATAGTAAACTGATTTACTTGTAATTTTGCCGATCCATTGGATCACCTTTCTTGTAAATGATAACATATTGCTTACAAATTGTGCTCTTAAATTATTGTAAATTATAAGGCCATTAGCTCCTCATAAAATTAACACCTGTAAATAAGTAAAATATTTAATGAAAATTGAACATGTTAGAGTTTAATAAATATTTTTTCTATTGTCAGGAAAATAATAGTGAAAATCTTGACGGTTAATACTATCAACAATTGAATAAGAACTGTAGTGATTGTCATGTCAGAATTATACTTTCTACTGTTCAATAAAAAACTTGGAAATACGAGGTTGTCCGAATAGTAAAAATGAACAAATTCAAATAAAAATTTTAAGTTACGGTTCTACAAGATGACAACCACTACAAACTTTAATTCTTCGAAAGTAACGAAAACACCGAGCGACTCAGTTTCAGTTTCTTGAAGGTAAACGCAATCGTAAGTAATACGACAGATTTTATAAGGGATTTAGATGGTATCTATAGCGAGCGTTTTCTCAATATACGAGTCAGTGTATAAAAGCGAGTCTAGACGTTTAGTCCCCCAATATTCTTCTCTAATATGGCCTTCCTCCTCACTAGAATGTAATACTCAAAATCCCGAGCGGGTCCACGAGGCATGTAAATTACCTCTATGCATCGAAATTTACCCCTAGCGTCAGTTGCTGAACCGTAAGGGCGAGAAATTTTTTTGTATTATTTACGTTGAAGGGTAACGACATAACTCAATTTTAATTAGTTGCATTATGTGGTTTTAAATACAGGGTGCTGATCATTCTTAGAATTATACTCTGTTTCGTATCGTGATAGAAAATGGATGTACATAAGCATAATATCACATCAAGCTTCAAAAAGGGTAATTGAAGAATATGTAGACACTACTGAAGTATTACTGTGATGTCATTAAGAGGCAGAATGTGCCCTAAAAATAGAACAGAACCCAACATAGAAGAGAAAATGGATTTATTTACGAGGGGAAGGATAGAAGAGAAAAAATTATCACTCTGAAAAATCAATATGCTACTAGCTAATTACAGTTGAAATAAGACTAGACTAGTCTGATTTACTTACGAGGGGTCTAAATGGGTGAAAGGGGGTAGCAGCCATATCCAAAATATTAAAAAAGATAGAAAGGACAAAGTTATCTCCCAGAAAATTGATATACGACTAGATAGTTACAGTAGAAATAAAACGACACTAGTCTCATTTACTTACGAGGGGTCTAAATGGGTGAAAGGGGGTAGCAGCTATTACTAAAATATTAAAAAGGGTAGAAGGAAAAAAAGTTATCACCCTGAAAATCGATATACAACTAACGAGTTACAGTAGAAATAAAACGAGACTAGCCTGATTTACTTACGAGGGGTCTAAATGGGTGAAAGGGGTAGCAGCAATTTCCAAAATATTAAAAAGGGTAGAAGGGAAAAAAATATCAATCTGAAATTTCATATACAACTAGCTAGTTATAGTAGAATCAAAACGAGACTAGTCTGATTTACTTACGAGGAATCTAAATGGTCAAAGGGGGTAGCAGCCATTTCCAAAATATTAAAATGGGTAGAAGGAAAAAAGTTATCACCCTGAAAATCAGTATGCAACTAGCTAGTTACAGTAGAAATAAAAGGAGGTTAGTCTGATTTACTTAAGAGGGGTCTAATGGGTAAAAGGAGGTAGTAGCCATTTCCAAAATATTAAAAAGGGTAGAATGGAAAAAGTTATCACCCTGAAAATCGATACACAACTAGATAGTTACAGTAGAAATGAATCGAGACTACTCTGATTTACTTACGAATGGTCTAAATGGGTGAATGGGGGTAGCAGATACTTCCAAAATATTAAAATGGGTAAAATTGAAAAAGCTATCACCCTGAAAATCGATATACAACTAGATAGTTACAGTAGAAATGAAACGAGGCTAGTCTGATTTACTTACGAGGGATCTAAATTGGTGAAAAGGGGTAGCAGCCATTTTCAAAATATTAAGAAGGGTAGAAGGGAAAAAATTTCTCCCTGAGAATGGACATACAACTAGTCTCGTTTTATTTCTACTTTAACTACTGTAACTAGCTAGTTGTATATAGATTTTCATGGTGATAACTTTTTTCCTTCTATCCTTTTTAATATTTTCAAAATAGCTGCCACCCCCTTTCACCCATTTAGACACCTCGTAAGTTAATCATACTACTCTCGTTTTATTCCTACTTTAACTAGCTAGTTGTATATTCATTTTCAGGATGATGACTTTTTCCCTTCTACTCTTTTTAATATTTTGGAAATGGCAGCTACCCCCTTTCACCCATTTAGACCCCTCGTAAGTAAATCAGACTAGTCTCGTTTTGATTATACTGTAACTAGCTAGTTGTATATTAATTTTCAGATTGATAAATTTTTCCCTTCTACCGTTTTTAATATTTTGGAAATGGATACTAGCCCCTCTCTCCCATTCAGATCCCTCATAAGTAAAACAGACTAGTCTCGTTTTATTTCTACTGTAACTAGCTAGTTGTATACTAATGTTCAGGGTGATAACATTTTCCCATCTACCCATTTTAATATTTTGGAAATGGCTGCCAACCCCTTTGACGATGTTATTTATATCGAAACAGCTGTCAATTTCATGGAGTTTTTAAATTTTTTTAAATATATTGTGGAATTACGTAGAAACAGTAAGTTTCATTTAAAACTAAAATGAGTAGATTGCACGAAGTAAGTGTCGAGACAGTTAATTTTATCAGTTAAGTTAGTTGCCCCCCCCCCAATCGAAATTTTCAACAAAAACATATATGGTCGTAATGCACCAATATGCTCAAGAATAATTTTCTTTGCACCACATTCCCGAGAGACTTTAGCTATTTGTTTATCGAAGGGGAGGGGGGCAAATAAACGCTAGCGCCCTCGTTCGAATTATAGGCATCCAAGGTTTGAATCCTTTTCTTAATTTTAATTCCTGTACTGTTCATTTGGTGTTCATAAAAATTTTAGCATATTTATAACGTATGTGTATGTTTATTATGGTAAGCTAAACATATTTACCATAATACCTTGAAGCCAGGGACGGACTACTCGTAATGGTTAGTGATCCAAATATGTTGCAGGGAAGAAAATATCGAAAATGACTTCCCCACACCTTTAGCTAACGGAAAAGGTACTCTAGTTGTAATTTGATAAAATGAGCCGTTAGACTGATATTTACCATTTTATTAATGCGCTTCGTACAGATTTGCGCATTCACCATTTTATGAGAATATCTTACGTAACTAGTTGAAAGTAATTTATTAATATCATGTCCATGATTCACCTACTGTATTAGCTAGAGATAGACTAGAAATGAATAACTTCGTAGATATATCTCGATTTTTTTGCAAAATAAGTTTTGTTTGATGATGTGACACTACAAACTCATAGGAATTTATAGTTCTTGCATGATGAGGCCCCTCCTCATTTCAGTTTAGATGTATGACAACATTTGAACAAAACGTTTCCTAAAAGATGGATTAGCAGGGAGGTCTTTTTCAGTGGCACCTCGATTACGAGACGTCAATCCTATGGATTTCTTGTTCTGGGGTCATCTCAAAAATAAAGTGTACATAATACCTGTGCATAAAAGGCAAGATTTGTTAGTCATAATTCTGTTAGTTAGCAATTGTATTAGACATAATATAGGACTGCTCTTTCAAGTGCAAGAAACAACCTTCGTAGACTTAGAAAATGCGTGGGAGTGGAAGGACCTCACATTGAACATTTATTAGATCAACTTTGTGTGTTGGTTAGCGATTAATTTGAGTCTAATCTTTCATAAGTTGTATTTTTGACGTTTTCTTAATGGTTCAATAACTTTGCGTTTGTTATTTTTATTTAAAGCAACTAATTAAGATCTTTGCATATCATTCATTTCTTCTACGATGGGTGAATCTTGGACATGGTATCAATACACTACTTTTAACTCGTTACGTAGGATGTCCTCCTAAAATCGGTACGAAGTGCATTCATATAATGGTAAATACCAGCCGAACGGCTCATTTTCTAAAATTCCTACAGGAGTACCTTTTTGTTAGCTTAGAGTGAGGGGAAGTCATTTTCGATATTTTCATACAGGGTTGTATGCAAAAATTTTAGGATTCCTAACCACTACGAGTAGTCCGCCATGGCTTGAAGGCACTACTGCAAATTTGTTTACCTTACCAAAATAAACATACATATACATTATAAATATGCTGACACTTTTATAAACATCAAATGAACAGTACAGGAATTAAAAATAAAAAAGGATTCGAAATTCAAACTTTGGATGCCTATATCGAAAAAGGACCTGTATTGGATAAATGTATATGAACATTATTTTGGCTCATACTGTATATATATACATATATATATATATATATATATATATATATATATATATATATATTATTATTTTTTTATATATATTTTTAATTAATTTAGTTTTGGATATTTAAGTTTATATTTATTTATGGGCGCCATTTAATAATTATTTCCTTGATTGACTAGCTCAGATTTTTTTTAATTAATTATTTATTTATAATGTTTAATTAGTCGGAAGCATGAGAATCCTCCCTTTGAGTTCTGGAGATACTAATCAAAGATTGAGGAAATATATTCTTAATCTTACCTTTAACTTACAACCTCTGAAAGAAACAATATCTGTTAAATAAAATGATTGAAATACGACAACAAAGATATTGAGAATTTAATCATGGATGTGAGAATAAAGAAAAACCAACACATAAATGTAAAGCAATTTAATAAAATAATTTGAAAATTTTTTAACCTGATTGGAACATAATAAAATATTTTTGAAACTATTAATTTGGTTTATACATTTATTCTTATGGAATTGTGCCACCCTATATCATAAATGTATTCTCTATAACAAAATGTTCCCACTACTGCGTCGGCGCTAAATCTCCAAACGCATGCGCTACTACAATTTACATGAAAGAAGGAGGTTTCCCTTCCATAAACAACGTTTCACAGTCAACACGACGCTAGCGTGCTTGCGATAAATAAATTTGTTATAATAATCAAGTTTCTACAATCAATTACATATACGTGAGAATTTATAAACTATATATGTGTGTGTTTAAAGGTCAAGAAAGTGATAGTTTAAAGTTATGCATGCAATAGCTGGAAGGAAGGTATAGGATTTAATGTAACATACATCATACACGTGATATTTCAAGTGGATAAATTTACACAAGGTGAGTACATTAATTTTATAGATATTAAAGATCTAATTCTCTATATATAAATTTAATGTTTTTGGCCTTTTTATGTGTTATGTGATTCGAATGTTCAACTAAAAATTTGAGTGTACACTTTAAAATGTTAATTGGAATTCCAGTTTAAACAAATTACACAGACCTTATTTCTGCTATCACTGCTGGCTGCACTCGCATCTTCAAATTTTGAAGATATCTCATAAGAGACACGCTCCTACTACACTATTCACTCCTTACACTTTATAGGATACTCCTATGATTAGTTTTATTTAACTTATTTTTATAAGTTCAACTTTTAAACACATTTATACAATTCTATACAGAGAGCAATCTTCTAACGACGCATCCTCTATCACCACCATTAATCCACCTCTTTTGTTTTCAAAATCAACAAGTCTCTTGGCTTCCCTAGTCCATAGCTCACTTATTTGTTTTTTTATCACTAAAATTGTTATTCTCCAATCTTTTAGTTACTATTTTAAAAAAACATAAATATATTGTCCTGGAGGGTAATAACACTGATACACTTAGATTTCTATTGTATTAAGGAATTTTAATTAAGTCCTCTTTTCCTCCTACAATAGTCAATTTTCTTATATTCATGTTATTTAGCTAATATGAGAAATGTTTATTTTTACAAATATTACAACCTATATTATTAATTAACCTATATGTAATTGATTCTAATTTAGTTTGAGTCCTGTTTTATCATTTATTATACATAAACTCCTGATTATTTTTGTTTTTGTAATTAAATTTCATATATAATCAATAAGCAATAATTTTAAGTTGGTAATGAAAATTCCCTAGCAGGCATTACTTCTTGTAAATATTCATTTCCTTTTTATACGTTTGGGCTGTGTTCCAACTATCTTTTCCATCTAGTTTCAACCCTTTGAAATTAATGAATGAAATATGGTATTCTAAACCTTTGCTACTACAAAAAAAATTATTTAAACAATGTTAAGTTATAGTTAAACTAATTATTCTTTTCTCTTAATTTAGGTTTCAAGCTATTATATGACGTTTCGTCCCGCAGAAATTGCTATGGCTGCGTTCAGTGTAATACGGAATTCCGTGACTTTGACAACCAATCAGAATTACTGGTACAGGTAATATTTACTATCTATTTAACTAATATAGTGTTGGAATTTTATTCTTCATCCCTTTTTAAACATTCACATCAATATTTCACCCGATTTATTTATATTTCAATCTTTTTATATTTTAATATTTGACTTGTTATTGAGTTTATTCTAATGGTTGTGTCTACTGACACTCCTTCCGTTATAATAAGACCTTTTTATTATGTTTATTTATTTCAACATATTTGCAAAACTAGATGACTAGTTCAATATATATATATATATATATATATATATATATATATATATATATATATATTGTACAAGCGCCTTAATCGACACGTATATAACAGTATTCAAACAATGACACTCAAAGTCAAAATATTTGCCGGCTACTAATAATCTCTTATATCAAGTGAGTTCAGTTAATTATAAAATATTTCTTTAAAATTTAAGTATTATATAAATTAAAATTTTTATTATTATTCCGGATTATTTACCCAGTTTCTATCTGTGACTGTATACGTTTAATTATAAAAGGCTATTTAATGATACTCTGACAATTCTAATATATTTCAATTTAATATCTGTCACCAATAATCAAGATATGTCACTGTCACAAATTGAAATCTTCCTATTCAATTAAGTGAATTTATTTTATATAAAACATTTCAAAATCATTCATAAATAACCTATTCAGTATGGTAAATTCACATCTGTTTGTATATCAAACCTACAAATCATCAAACAACCCCTAGTTTTTTTACAAAATACAATACCTTGTCTATAAGAATACAAAATAAAATTAAATACATAATCAAATGGAATCTCATATCTCAAGAAACGTAGAAAATTTATCGTAATTGATGAATATTCCGATAATTGCTAATGAATTTCCCAAAGGTTGATCACGATACTAACGTACTCCAATATAGTTCTTCAAAATTATACAATCATTCTGTAAGTACACCTCTTTATGTTTTCAAGTTAAAACTTTACTTTTTTAAAAATTATTTAATTACAATAATTACACTTTATTAATATTTATTGAAGTTAACAATATGAAGTCTATAATCATTCTGAATTTAAAATATGTATAAAGAAGCTATGCGGTGTCCAGTAGTGCAATTCAGCATTATGACGTAGTCGATCGTCCGTTGATGGTTCGATGTAACAATGCCATATAAGGTCACGAATTCAACTGACGGGACATCTATCATTTCATAACTACCTACTTAAATTTTCTTCTTTAAATCAAATTCAAAATTTATAGATATTAATACCTTTCATGTATCTTATCATTTATATTATAAACGCCTGTTAATTTTTTATGAAAAAATGCATTATTTTTAACAATTAATAATTTGGAACAATATCACCAATGGTCTGAATTTGGAGCTGGAATCTGGATCAACTTTAAGTAAAACTCAGAATGTCAGGATCATTACACTTTCCGAATTACGAATCGTTTCTCGAAAACACGCACAGAATTTATCTTGTTTGGGACAAATTTTTCTCTCTTTTAAACAAAACCAAATTTGGATTAGGGGAAGGCATATCCTTTTTATATTTGGATTTGGTTTTTATTGGTGGTGCATAATAGTGCACAAGAAGTGGATACTGCTGCCATAATTTTATTTCGGAATTTATCATTGGGGGGGTAGGCCACTTTACTATGTATAATGAGGATTAACTAACTAACGGAAGGGGGGATTTTGTTTTAAATTAGTTATTGGTGTATATGAGTGCATTAGAAGTGGATGCCGCTGCAATATATTTGTTTCGGAAATTGTCATGAGGGGGGGGCAACTTTACTATGAATAATGAGATTTAACTCATTAAGAGGAGAAGAGATTTTGTTTTTGTGGGTGGTGCATAGGAGTGCATTTTGGGTCAACTTCACTCTGAATAATGCAATACTACTAACTGAAGGGAGGGGTGCAAATTATTTTTTCGGTGGGGCATTATGGTGCATTACAAGCGCTTGATTATGCAAAGTACAAAATTTGAAAATTCCGATTGAGGGGTGGACTAGCGTTTATTTGACCCCCCTCCCCATAGACAAATAGCTGTAGTCTCTCGGCGAATGTGGTGCGAAGAAAATCATTCATGGAGCATATTGGCGCATTATGAGTCATCATTACTTCATTGTATATTATTTTGAAATTTGGTAGTTATTGCCTGAATGCTCCATCAAAGTCCGGTTTAACAAAAAAATTTCAAAACTCGTCTTTCCTAAAAACAACACCCTGTATATAAATTTTTCTAAAATTGTTCATTCATTCATTTTTAGTTACCACGTAGAAGACGTACCGCGAATTATGTTTCAGTTTCAGTGTCTAGCCAGGGGCTGGAATCTGGTCTTCAAGTTTTTCTAATTGCCCGAACTTCTTTCGAAAGACGGATGAAAACCCTCGAACGTTCTTGAGACGTGCGGTGATGTTGTATGCCAATGAATAATCTTCCGGGAGAGTGAACAAATCTTGTCGTTGTTCTGAAGTAACTCCATATCTAGCTTTCCCGGTACCTCCATACGCGCCCATAAATTCATCGAAGGTAGGGTCAGGTACATCTCGAATATGGTTTTCACCTTTCTCTAGGTCATGGTTTCCTTCGAATGGCGCTAGTCGGTTTTGGTGAACTACTTTTGGTTTTCCGTTGGGGATCTTGCTTATGCGATATATAACATCATTGATCCTTTTCTTGATTAAGTATGGACCTTCCGAGGATTTTTGTAATTTTGGAGAAAACCCTTTTCTCCTCGTGGGGTTATGTAACAATACTTTGTCCCCTTCTTTAAAACCGCCTTCTGTGGCCTGCGTGTCGTACCGACCTTTCATTCTGTCGCTGGCAACTTGAAACTTTGTTCGAACTAATTCATGAATATCGTCCAGCCTTCTTCTCAATTGGATCACGTAGTCTTCGCCTGCTAGATCTTCTCCAGGCTGGCAGCCAAATTCCAGGTCACAAGGAAGCCTCATTTCACGTCCAAACAGGATTTTCGCAGGTGTTTCACCTGTGGACTCATTGATGGCAGATCGATAAGTCAATGCGAATAGGGAGAGATACTGGTCCCAATCTCTCTGATGGCTGGAAACCACTTTGGGCAGGTATTTTCCAATAGTCCTGTTCATTCTCTCGACCATTCCATCTGACTGTGGATGTAATGCTGTTGTCCTGGTCTTCTTCATTCCCAGCTTCTGGCAAATCTCCTGGAATAGAAGACTTTCGAAATGTCTTCCCTGGTCGCTGTGGACTTCCAAGGGCACTCCATATCGGCTGATAAATTCTTTCACCAATACATCCGCGACAGTTGTGGCCTCTTGATTCGGGATCGCGTAAATTTCCACCCACTTTGTGAAATAATCTATTACAACCAGGATGTATTTACCACCATTTTCTGTCGTCGGAAATGGTCCAGCGATATCTAAAGCAATCCTTTCGAAAGGGCTTCCAACATTGTACTGTTTCATGGATGCCTTTCTCTTGCGATGTGGTGGTACAAGTCGTACATTTCTTACACCAGTCCTTCACATCGTCGGAGCTGTTCATCCAATAAAACCTTTCACGGACTCGCTGAAGGGTTTTCTTCACTCCCAGATGACCTCCCGATGGTCTGTCGTGTAACTTCTTCAGTACCTCAGCTACTCTCGTTCTAGGGATAACTAGCTGTCTCTTCATCTCGGAACCCTCATCGTTTTCAAGGACTCTTTTCAACAGCCCTTCTTCCAGGACAAAGGGGTCCCCCTGAGCCCAATACGCCTTGAGTTTCGGTGAAAAAATTGATACTTCTTGCCAGGTAGGTCGCCGATTTTCTTCCATTGCCGGATTATCTTCAGATGAGGATCGTTCTCCTGATCTTCTCTGATCCTGGTGGGTGACCATTCCTCGTTGACTACTGTAATTCTTGAAACTGCAGCTTCCTTAGATTTCGACTTGTTGCATTGAGAATAGTCTACAGGGCATGACCGTCTAGGCAAATAGTTGACTTTTCGGTGATTCACATCAGCTGGATGTTCACCCCTGTCTGATTTCCCCTGTGTCTGGAGTTCTTGGGTTAGAGGAGTCTTGGGGCGCTTAGACGGACTGCGTACGTGCTCTAGCTCGCCACACTTCCGGCATTTGATCTTCTTCGGCTTCTTGTCTGCCATACCTTTCAACAAGTTGACGATCTGGTTAAGTTTGTCATCGTCACCTTCTTCTTGCATGGTCCTACCTTTGTTGTACCGCGAGCCCTTCGTGGCTGCTTTGCATTTAAGAGGTTCTTGGTTTGCAGGAGTCGTAGGACGCTTGCACGAACTGCGTGCATGCTCTAGCTCTCCACAATTACAACACCTGATTTTATTCGGCTTCTTGTCTACCATTCCTCTCAACAAGTTGACGATCTGGTCAAGTCTGTCATCGTCACCTTCTTCCTGTATGGTCCTACCTTTGTTGTATCCTGAATCCATCGTGGCTGCTTCATATTCAAGAGCAGCAGTCAATGCATCCACCAATGTTTTAGGATGAGCTAATTGAAGCGTCTTCTCCATATCGTGGTCACATAAGCCGTCAATAAAGGCCTGGATGCCTAAACATTCCATCATGTTATCTGGTGCTGATGGATAAGCAAATCGAACTAGTCGGGTAATATCCATTTCATACTCTTGAAGGGATTCGTCACGATTCCGCCTTCGGTTCTTCAGCTGGAATCTGTACAAATGTTCGTGACCATATCGCATGTCCAACCCAGCTGCTCGAAATTATCCGTTTCTTCCAGAGGTATCGTCTGAAGTACATCTAAGGCATCTCCCCGAAGTGCGATAGTTAAGTTCACTGCCTTCTCCTTATCGGGCCAATTATTCACTCTAGCGGCTGCTTCAAACTATTTCACATAATTGGTCCACGACATTTTTCCATCGAATGTTTGAGCCTTGACTCGGGCAAAACTGCTAATATCTTCTGTCTTGGATTGTGTTGCTGGCTTGCATATCTCGATCTTCTTTTGTTCTGCTGGCGTGTCTTGTATTCTTAAATCTGTTATCTTACTCTCTAACTCCTTGATTTTTCCGTCCATAGTTGTCATTTTATTCCCGATTTTCTCGTCCATCGTTGTAATCTTATTCTCAATCTTCTCGTCCATCGTTGACATTTTATTCTCGATTCCAAATTTTAGAGACGAAATTTTATTTTCAACGGTTTATTTCATATTGTAAAAGAAAATTTTATCCCGATGTGGATAAGCAACGTATTCGTTCTAATTTAGGGGAAAGGTGGGATACATGATCACCAGGGATACTTGATCATTTTGAATTTTTTTTGACAAGCTGCTATTGGTTCTTGCTAAATAAATGGAAATTTACTTAATTATATTGAATCTGGCAACCTCGCCACCTTGGGTACTTCACATATGCGGTTAGTCAGTTGTTATTGTGAATTTATGTTTGTGCTGAAGAAAAGTAAGTATCATCCTTTTTTCTTTTGATATTTTTAATTTTTTTCTGTTACTTTTTTCATTAAGAATTTTAAGGAGAGTGGTTAAGGTAGGTATTAAGCTATATTAAAATGAACAAAGTTTATTGAAACAGTTGAGGTTATGTGGAAATAATTTATAATCTATTAGTTTATGCATGAGAGGGATACTTGATCACTACTGTAGTGGGATATTTGATCATGATCAAGTATCCCTTGATCATGTATCCCTCTATTAAAATAAACGATTTTATTTGGAAATAAAGGTTTTCCTTTCATTTCAGATGCCTCAATTTTACAAACGAAAGCCTGGTGCAAAACCTAGAGAGCCAATAGATGCAGAAAAAATGAAATTAGCAGTGGAGGAGGCCCTAAAAAAGGAAAAAGGGGTCTCAACGGTGGCTAAACAATTTGGAGTTGATCGTATGACTTTGAAAAGGTATCTACAAAAATTTGAAGACAACCCTAGTGATGAGATGACTTCAGACTATAAAAAAAGATTAATATTTAGTGTATTATAAGAAAATGAACTGGCAGAATACCTTAAAGTGTGTGCAAAAATGAATTGCGGACTTCATTATAAAAAAATTCGAAAATTAGCATATGAGCTTGCTGTAAAAAATAATATTGCAAGGCCAAACACTTGGGACCTGAAGCAAATGGCAGGAAACGACTGGATGAAGGGATTCATGAAGAGGAATAAAACATTGTCATTAAGAACTCCTGAAGCTACAAGCCTGAGTAGGGGAACTAGTTTCAATAGACAAAATGTTAGTGATTTTTTTAACAACTTGAAAGTTATCTTAAATAGGGAAGTGTTTGATGCATCTGCCATGTGGAATATTGATGAAACCGGATACACAACTGTTCAAAAACCAAAGAAGGTGGTAGCCACAAAAGGCCAAAAACAAATAGGCCAAATAACATCGGGAGAACGGGGGCAACTGGTAACTATTTGTTGTGCTGTTAGTGGCTCTGGAAACTCAATTCCACCTTTCATGGTATTCCCACGTGTAAATTTTAAACCTTTAATGATTACAGGTGCTCCTAAAGGAACAGTTGGAGTAGCTCATCCAACAGGATGGATGACGGGTGAAAACTTTGTTCAATTTTTAAAACATTTTGTATTTCATGTAAAGTGTAGTAAAGATAACAAAGCATTAATGATCATGGACAACCATGACAGCCACATTACAATAGAATCGTTGGATTTTGCCAAAGAAAATGGAATCGTATTGTTAACTTTGCCTCTACATTGTAGCAACATATTGCAGCCATTAGATGTAAGTGTCTTTTCTTCGTTTAAAAATTCATGCGACAAAGCTGCTAATGACTGGATGGATAAATGTTAGTTTAAGTGAACAGTTTGTGTAATAATCGAAATCTATTGCAAATTAGTACAATAAATGGACTTTGCGTTTCAATCCATTACAATAGCATCGACTTGTTTGGCTTTCTCGTGTTTATTTACTAGCTGCAATTAGTTGAATGCTGTTCCGCTATAAATTACGATTCTATTGTCACTTTCCCATTACGAATTTAATACTTTACCCTTATTTACTAAAAATGGAGCATATTCTCGGAAACGTTTGATGATCTTATCACTTTTGTTGTATAATTCTATTATTTTACCTACGACCACCCCTGTAAGTAGTCAAAAACACACAGTCGGCAATCAATGTAAGACGTCTATTACGCACGGTTAAACAAAACGCACGCCTGTAAAGTAAATCGCACGGCTTCCATAGCAACCACTTAGCAACTGTCAATAGACGTAGCCATTTTATTCAAAATGTATCACTTATTTCTTTCAATCCGCATATTTTAGCTGTCTGAATGTATCTCATATTAGTAAACAATAGTATATTACCCACCAAGCGACTAAAGTGGTCCATTTAATCCCGCGGGTGGTGTTTGATTCCTGACGGAAGTAATCCACCTAAGGGATTAATGTAACGTTAATCGAGAGGCGTAGGTATATGCTATTTTATGCAATTCCGGTAATTCTACATACATTTTTAATAAAAATAAATACTACTTATGATAGACTTTTACGAAACTTGGCTGGGCATCGAGGGTGAACCTCTAAGATGCTTGGCTGGGCATCGAGAAGCGACTTTTATAAAACTTGGCTGGGCATCGAGGATGTACGTTTTTACTTGTACTTTAAATACCTTAATAAGATTATAAACACAAGTACAAGTGGGTCGTAGGTAAAGTATAGTACGTAACTCGTGTTGTAACGCGGCTTCGTGCGTAACTTTTCAGTTCGTGCGTAAAATACTTCTTACAACACACGTTACGTAATATAGTATTACGTATATATCCTGATAAATGTTCAAACAAAAATAAATTCCATACAGCTATGGATATTGTTTAACCAAAATTTGATGGGCGCCATAAATTTATAAAAAATAATCGAGACCTATATAAAACGATTTTGTGCTGGTTGGATTATTTTTACATGAAAAGTAATGTAATTTATCTTTTCTTTGTTATTTCCGTTCTTTATTATTTTTTCTCGTATTCGAAAACTCTTCACGTTAGAAGCAGATCCTAAAAAAAGAAAAGATTCTCGAATAAAACTCCGTCCAACAATCACGACAAAAACATTTTTTACACTTATCTACAGAACCTGAAACTCGACAAACGACATTCCCTATTCTTGGAACGATCCATAAAGTTTGACGTACTGCGAAGCGCCATCCGCCGACTGATTGTTACCTTTGCGAAAATAGTCCCAGGATATCTTTTGTGTTAGGATTTTTCGTCCGGGAATCTTTGTATTTAACAGGCGAGTTTTTTACTGAATTTTCAATGATCTCATTTAATTGTTTTATATTTTACATAAAAGTGCAGTAGGAGTTAGATCTAATTTAAACCTCACAGGAATATTTTTTTAGTGACTCAATGATTCATTCTTTTAATTATCCCACATTTTTGCTCGGAAGTACTTATTTCCAAAAAATTCTTTATTGTACTTTTAATAAAAATAGCATCAATCAAAACTGTAAAAATACACGTAATTCAATGTAATAAAATTAAGAATTATAAATAAACGATAATGACGATGAATTCGAAAAAGTTTGTTTCCTATTCCTCTTTTAAATAAATGTATCTCATAAGGGTGATTACTGATTATCCCTTTATGTTTGTTTTAGTATACGGTATAAATTAAAACTCAGTTAACTTTTTTTTAATTATGGAATGCACAATAATGAACGGTGACCGCACAATAACGAGAGCAGAAACGCATATATGTACACTTCGCGTTAAAAATTGCTATTACGATCGATGATTTTCACTCTGCGACGTATTATTTGCTACAATTGCTCTTACGCA
Organism: Galeruca laticollis; assembly: GCA_963921935.1. Classification (NCBI taxonomy): domain Eukaryota; kingdom Metazoa; phylum Arthropoda; class Insecta; order Coleoptera; family Chrysomelidae; genus Galeruca; species Galeruca laticollis. The sequence continues at coordinate 219,738,795 of OY998179.1, forward strand.
TGATCGACATACCTTCAAAGCTCAAATGCAAAATGGTATTCAAGGTACAAAGGGCTTTTTCAATATAGTTAAAAGTTGTATAACTCTGTTAATAAAAATATGGATATATGCAATGGAAGCGCTTAAAAATAATAGTGTAAATTCTTATAAAAAGTTTAAAGGTTTAATTAATAATTTAGTAGATACCTATAGATTTTTTTTCACAAATATTTTCAAAAACAAAAATAGAGTTCGTTTCCTGTAAAACATTAAAATAATACAAACTTTATGATTCTGCTTAATTATAAAACATTAATAATAAAAAATATACGAGGGATGCTATTTCTATATTGAGAATAGAAAGAAGAAACAAATTAATTTTATCGAAAATATTTTTTTGCTTCTCAATCTATACACTTTTACATGTGATTGAACCCCCCTCAAAAGCATTTTATCCACTGAGAAGATTATAGCTCTAAATATGCGTTTTGAAGGCATCAGCCTCTGTTTGGGCGATGAAACTCGGTGTCCGCCCAGTTTATATGTAATTTGTAGGAACAAGGAGAAATCGTTGGGTGCCAAATCGTTAGGTGGATAACCTTTCAATTCGATCTTTTGTATTTCCAATTACTCGCTTGTTTCATGCGATCTGAATGAGCTTCCATTGTCGTGATTCAAAATGATTCGTCATTTTGGATTAGTTTCTGTTAAACAAATGGTCGTATACCACGCTAAATGAACGATTTCAGGATTTTTGACAGTCGCAGTTGACACATGACATCGAAACAACCAAACTGCCGATTGTCCTTTTCTTTCTGGCTCACATGCACAAAACACGACTCGTCGCCTGTGACGATTTCGTATACGGCTTTGAATGAATCACAGTTGTATCATTTTACGGCACACAATTTTTTGTGAAATACAACGTGCACATAGCTTACGAACATCCAAATATACAGGTTAACTCAATTTTTTAGCTGGGATGAAATTTTAAACTCACTATAAACTGTGTAATTAACACAAATTTTCCCCGCACGTCAAAACTATCTGAGTACGTATACTTTAAGATGACATTCACAGAGTTCACTGGCAATACCAATGTTGACAGTTCTCCGTATATAAATAGTCATACTCCAATTCATTCAAAAATTTAAATTTAGGTAATGAAGAATAAAAACAGAAATATACTAAAAAATTTGCTTCATCTATTATTCTAGCTCCACAAAAGTTTACAAATATTTTTTAATTAAGACAACTTTAATTTTCTGCCATATTCACTAACATCTTGACTATTTTTTCCAGACTTTTTCTGATGTCGAGAGGCTCTAATTTGTGCAATATCGTTTTATGGAAATGTGTCTATTACTATTTGTATATAAGTATATAAATATTTTCCTTCGCCTGTCAAAAAATCTTTAGAATATAAACAATTAAAATCACAGTCTTCTAATATTTCTTTTCCGTTTCTCCCATTTATTAATAATCTTTCGTCAAAAATTGATAAATGCATAAATGGTATTTTATCAGAACTGGTATTAAATTAATTTAATATTAATGAGACAATTAAAGTATTATAGAGATAAAGTTAAGTAACATAGCCCACACAATCTACTATAAATTATTCTTTTCGACGTAATCATAGACTATAATAAACATTCACTTATTTCAAACATGGTTCAAAAATATCAACGAAATTATCCTCATTAACTGTTGCTATTACTGCATGAATAAATGGAACTATTTCAATAACGTATCTCTGTCAGTTTTAAGTTCATTAAAGACGTCTCAACGATATTTTCAATATTTATTACGTATCCTTCCTAAAGATGTAAATAAATAATAAATAAACCTAGATATGGTAATATTCAGTCTGACGACATGCTATTCATTAAAACAAACTAACGTATATCATTTCCCGTCTATTTACTTTATAAAGCTATTGCACACCAATGCTATGTAATTCACAGGAATACTTTATAAAAGAACTTGAATCTGCTTAGAATTACGCAAGCGTTTAGTCGATTAGAGCATGAGAGTGACAGTACAACTATACACCTCGATATCAATAAAAATTGTATAATATACAATACATTAATTATTCTCCATCGAAGATGAAACATCCGCTTGAAAGGGATTTTATTTCAATTTAATCCCTTCATCTGCCTTTGACATTATTACTATACTCTGATTTCTGATATAAGAGAATGATAAAATATGAATATGCAATAACATGACCTATTAAACAGAAATGGCAATTTAATAGAAAAAAATTTACTATATTTTTTGACAATTCCAATTTTTTACGACCGACTCCCCGAATCTGCCCTAACTTAGTGTCACTGTATAGTCTATATAGAAAGGACAAGGAGTAATAAATCATTCATTTAAGTAGATTTCATAGACGTACCAAAATATATTTTAAGAGGGTATACCGTAAGGTACATTTTGTATTGAACGAATGAGTTGCAGCTATGCTAAAGAATATACGATTTAGGTCAGAGGTAACGGGATGTACTAATTTTCATAAAAAAAAGTGATAGAGGTAGAGGTCATTCGGAAGCAAAAAATGTAGTTCATTATAAAAAAATTCTACAACTTCCTCAGGACTAAGATACATAATACCGAAATGTACTTTTAAGTATTCGCCAATTACAGAACCTTTCTGTCTGTACTCTTGTACCAAATGAAACTCCTGAATCTTACGAAACCAAGCTTGACAGAGATGAAATTTACAACCAAAAAGAATTTGATCTCTGCCAAAACATTCGTATATAGCGTTATGAATGCTTAGTTCAAAATCTACTACGACTTCTTTAGGTTGAAAATTTAAGCCTACTTCTTTACATTTTTGTCTTAAAATTAAAAACAAATTTGAATATGTTTGACTTGATTTGTCCGGCAGCAAACAAAAAACAAGAGGTACGTAATAGCCGTTGTTAAAACCATGAATGGTAAACATTTGGTAAAAAAAGGTTGAACAGTATTTAAAAGTCCCATCCATCAAAATGCAATCCGAATTACATAAAAAATTAAGGTTGGAAAAACAGGAGAACACAATAATTTTAAATACCTGGTCTGCTGTTAATAGAAATTCCTCTTCTCGGTTCGTTCGTAATTGTAATTCACGAACACTATTAAATACTTCTTCCTGATTTTTAGGCAATAGTGTAAGTGCATCAACATCCTTCCCCTAATCCCCTAAATATCTATCAAAACAATCAAGATTTCTTCAAAATATTTAATTCAAGAAATCTTTCAGAAATATACATAATTCTATGGGCCTCCGATTTTATCTATTATAAACCCTAATGACTCTAATAGGATTAAACTAAATGGTTGCGGCACAGTTTGAATATTTCAGTAATCCTCAAATTGATACAAGTCAGGTAAAATTTTATTTTGTGGCAGAGTTCGGATATGCCCGTTGATTCATAATATTTTTTATTTGTATTACTCCTATATGTAGTGTTTGGGGAATTTTTGTCAGAAATTTTAAATGGCAAGTGGCCTACTGTAATCGGCTTAATACGATTACACCTATTTACAGATTATTCGATTATTGGGAGGGATTTTCCAAACAACCCAGTTTTCTTAGAAACATTATCGGGAATATTATTTTAAAAGAAAGTAGGTACATTAAATCAGTACTTAGTATTAGTTCTTTGAGTAAAGTTGTATGAAGTTGTATGGTTGTCATAATATTGTAAATAGTTAGATTATATTTAAAACATTTGTTGAATGTTAATTGTGCAAGTACCAAACAATGTCGATAAGCCAAGGACCATCTAAACGACCAAAAACAGGTCCATTATCTTTAAATGAAAAAACTCTGATATTGAATTGTTATATATCATTGAAAAACAAGGATCCAAGTGCAAGTGTTGATGATATTGTGGAATTAACGGCTGCTATGTTGTGTGTTGCTAAATCAACAATTTATAGATTACTAAAAGAAAGCAAGAATGGAACTCTTCAACCCCCTAAAACTCCTTCAGGCCGAAAACCAATTGAGATCGATGAGTCATTAAAACAAAGACTAAGGCGTAAAGTCCATGGATTTTACTTACGAAAGGAAATTCCAACACTTGACAAAATTATGACATCAGTGCAAGAAGATACGGACTATCCAAAATTCTCCAGAATGACATTATGCAAACTTTTGAAAGATGTGGGTTTCAGATATACAAAACATAATAGAAAATCTCTCTTGATAGATAAACCGGAAATAGACTATTTAAGAAACATTCGACATGCCAGAGAACAAAATTTGAAAATCTTCTACTTAGACGAAACATGGATAAATGCTGGATATACAGTTCCCAAATCTTGGCAAGATGAAAACATTAAAAGCGGAAGGCAGGCATTCGTGGAAGCTTTGTCGTTAGGTTTGCAGCCACCATCTGGAAAAGGAAAAAGACTTATCATTGTCCATGTTGGAAGTTCTGAAGGTTTTGTTGATGGTGGATTATTAACTTTTATTTCAAAACGCACGGGGGACTATCACGAAGATATGAATGGGGATGTCTTCGAGGAATGGTTTGTTCAAATGTTGGATCTGATTCCAAAAGGGGCTGTTATTGTTATGGACAACGCAAGTTACCATTCACGGTTACGAGAAGCATTGCCCACAAGTAAAGGGCGTAAAACAGAGCTTTTGGAGTGGCTTATTTCGAAAAATATTAAGTTTCCAAAAGATCCACTAAAGAAAGAACTTTACAGAATTGCAAAAATGAACAAGAATAAATACAAAACCTACATTGTAGAAGAAATGGCTTCTTCTCGTGGTATATCAGTTCTTCGACTTCCCCCTTATCATTGTGAACTTAATCCCATAGAATTAATATGGGCTCAGGTAAAGGGGGAAGTTGGAAAAAAAATACTACTTTCAAAATAAACGATGTTGTGAAATTGTTTGAGAGTGCTGTAAGTCATGTGAGTAAGGAAAATTGGACAAACTGTATCGAGCATGTTATCAAAGTAGAGGCAAATATGTGGAAAATTGACAATATTTGTGATGATTTAATCGACCCTATTATTATTAATGTCAACAACGATTCTTCCTCTTCCGAGTCGGATATAGAATAAAATGTAAGTAATAAATGTATTCCAATAATTATTTCTTTTCATTTTTTATTATATTATAATTTAAAACGTATTTTTTTCCCAAAATACACACCACTGCATTGCGTTATTGCTTATCTGCTAATCCTTTAACAATGAATAAACCCTAAACTTTGCTACAACTGAAACAAATACGGGGTCGATCTACCTGGTTTTTAGATTTACGGAAGAAATGTAATTTAAAGTAAGAGATTTATCAAAAATTTCATGGTGCTCCCTGTAAAGGTTTTGCATACTTAATTAGGGTTTATTACTCCTCGTACTTTTTGTGCATACTATAATTGCATACAATAGAAAGACGAGTTTGGTGAATGAAACTAACGTGACAGCTATACTACAGGTAGTTCATTGGAATAATAATTATAATAATAACTGTATTCTTATGTTATTAATCATGTTGGCTATCGTTACTTTATTTACAGCTGTTCGGAAAAGTTGTGTATGTCAGAACCATTGTCTCAGGGTTCTTAGTCAGGAGTTCCTTCTTATACCAAGTCCACGTCTTCCATCAACTTTTACCTGGATAATCAAGAACAACATATCATAATATACTACTGGATGTCTCATGACATGGCCGAAGAAAGTCAAATTTCTTTCTCTATCATTCCTCATTGATCACATTTCAAATGCTTCAAGTCGCCTCCAATTATAGTTTAGGTACTGCCCTCAATTAAAACGACCTATAACTAAATTAAGAATATAGTATATTTAGTGTTTTAAATGAAACGCACTGTTTCTAGCCAATTCCACAATATAATAAAAACTGTTGAAAATTCTAAAAAATTGACAATTGTTTCGATAAATCAATATCACCGTCAATTTTTTAGAATTTTCAAAAATTTTTATTATATTGTGGAATTAGCTAGAAACAGTGAGTTTCATTTAAAGCACTAATATGAGTAGATTCCACGAAGTAAGGGTCGAGACAGTTAATTTCATAGTATATTTGGTTGTGCTCTGGTCGCCGAGTAGTCGTAGTAGTCGTGCTAAAGTTTTTTATGCAGCTTTCTTTGTGTGTTGGCAATTCTGTAGATTCCTGATTGGTCAGATGACAGATGCTTTTATTCAGCACTTTTGACATATTATGATCGAATAATTGTGTAATGTTACGAACTCGCACACCGAAGCAGATACTAAGTACGGCCCTGTAACCTTATGTTAACGGAGTTGAGAAAAAGGCGAGCGCGCCGAATTCTGAGAAGGTCTATTGGGATCTATTGTGACCGTCCTTTTTAAACATGTTCTCGAAAGGCATTTTAAGAAATATCGCGAAAGGCATGTCCCATCCCGAATGTTCTAGTAAAGAAAGTTTTTGATATAAATACAGGACCGATCAGCGGATGAGTTCAGTATATAGTTTGCCATAGTGAGTTAAACAGTAATTAAGTGAATATAAAAGTGTTATAAATTAATAAGTTAGTGTGCATATAAATTAAATTTAAGTGACTAGTTAAGTACATATAAATTAGTGTTAGTGAGTTAGTGTTTAAATAAATTAGTAAGTAGCAATACCGAGTGTTTAAAATTTATCCCACCCGTTTATTGTTTAAATAAATAACAAAAACATTACATTGGTGTCAGAAGTGCGATAATATAAATAAATTGCTACGTAAAAATGGCCATGAGACTATGTGATCTGAAAGTCACGGAATTAAGAGCAGAATTGGAAGATCGTGATTCAATGACGAGGCTTCCACCTTAATCTCGTCAATTTCTGCTAATATTTCTGCTGATATGGACGAGCAAATTTCCACTATGAAGAAGGATATTTCTACTAATATGGACGAGAAGATTTCCACCATGAAGAATGACATTTCTGCCGACATCTTATCATTAAAAAATGTCATTGCTGCTGACGTCGAGAATAAAATTACGTCTCTAAAATCAGACATTGAAAACAAGATAACAACGATAGACGAGAAAATCAAGGAATTGGAGAGAAATATGGCAGATTTAAGAACAGAAGACACGCCAGCAGAAGGAAAGAAGATTGAACATATAAAACCCTGCAAGCCAGAAATAACTTCCAGGATAGAGGACATTGGCAGTTTTGCACGAGTCAAGACCCCAACATTCGACGGAAAGACATCGTGGACCAATTATGTAAAACAGTTCGAAGCAGCCGCTAGAATAAATAATTGGTCCGATAAGGAGAAAGCAGTGAACCTAACTATCGCGCTTCGGGGAGATGCCTTAGATATACTTCAGACGATACCTCTGGAAGAAACGGATGATTTCGAGCTGCTGAAGAAGAGGTTGGACATGCGGTACGGTCACGAACATCTAGAACATTTGTACCAGTCCCAACTGAAGAACCGAAGGCAGAAACGCGATGAAGCCCTTCAAGAGTATGAAGTGGATATTGCCCGACTCGTTCGATTTGCTTATCCGTCAGCACCAGAGAACATGATGGAATGTCTGGGCATCCAGGCCTTTATTGATGGCTTACGTGACCCCGATATGCAGAGGACGCTTCGTTTAGCCCATCCCAAAACTTTAGTTGACGCATTGACAGCTGCTCGTGAATATGAAGCAGCAACGAAGGCTTCAGGATATAACAAAATCAGGACCATCCAAGAAGAAGATGACGAAGACAGATTTGACCAGTTTGTCAGTTTAATAAAGAATATGATGGACAAGAAACCTAGAAAGATCAGATGCTGGAATTGTGGCGAGCTAGGGCATGTACGTAGTTCATGTAAGCGCCCCAAGACTCCTGCAAACCAAGAGCCCCAGTCACAGGAAAACTAGAACGGGTCGGCTACGAGGGGGCAGCACCGACCCATGATTGTTTTCCTGTGACTGGGGGCGCTTACATGAACTACGTACATGCCCTAGCTCGCCACAATTCCAGCATCTGATCTTTCTAGGTTTCTTGTCCATCATATTCTTTATTAAACTGACAAACTGGTCAAATCTGTCTTCGTCATCTTCTTCTTGGATGGTCCTGATTTTGTTATATCCTGAAGCCTTCGTTGCTGCTTCATATTCAAGAGCAGCTGTCAATGCGTCAACTAATGTTTTGGGATGGGCTAAACGAAGCGTCCTCTGCATATCGGGGTCACGTAAGCCATCAATAAAGGCCTGGATGCCCAGACATTCCATCATGTTCTCTGGTGCTGACGGATAAGCAAATCGAAAGTTGGAAGGAAAAAACAGAGTGAATTACTTCAGCAATTGTTGAAGCCCGAAAGAGATACTGAAGATGATAAAAAAAACTTTCTTTACTAGAACATTCGGGATTGGACATGCCTTTCGCGATATTTCTTAAAATGCCTTTCGAGAACATGTTTAGAAAGGACGGTCACAATAGATCCCAATAGACCTTCTCAGGATTTGGCGCGCTCGCCTTTTTCTCAACTCTGTTAACATAAGGTTACAAGGCCGTACTTAGTATCTGCTTCGGTGTGCGAGTTCGTAACAGTAAATTGTAAACAAACTTTCATTTAAACAAACAGAGGATGATTATTTGTTTAAAAACGAGCTTCTTCGTAATGCTTGCGATCTGGTTATATTACATCAAAAACACAATCTGTAGTATATCTTGACATGCGTTATCTCGTAATTTATCCCCAAATTTGAATGTTTTGTATACCTATATATTGCTCCTATACTATATAAAAATAAACAATTGACAAATCATTGATGAATAAGTGTTAGCGTACTTTATTTATTAATATTTTTAATATATAATTTATTCAAATTTACCTTTAAGACCATTTAATAAATATAATAATTTGCTAGTTAGAACAACGCTACACCATTTTATAATTTGTTTCAAGATTAAAGTCAAATGTCAAATAAAAATATATACTACATACAATAATCAACTGTATGACACTAAAAATTACTAAAAAAGTGTTCAAAGAGACTTTCATTGTAACAATGTTATAATGAAGTCTCTTTTATACGCGAATTATAAAACCTCTTTTTTTGTACCCTTTTCAACTCGATACACAGTGTATATATACACAGACACAGTGCATTGTAGCCCCATGTAAAACATTGAAATACACCATTTGTTAATTAATACTGTTACGCTTGTTTTTAAAAAATAATGATGGAATACTGATAAATTTAAAAAAAACAGTGTTTCATAAATCGTCACAATAAATATTTGTTATCCATTGATTTGAATATTTTCGTTACAAATTTAATTACCTTGTACGTATAAAGCGAAAATATTGTAATTAATGAACTTGATAATAAAATTATATAGATTCTTTTTCCGTTCCACGACATACAATAAAAATAGAAAACTTTTTCCAAAACCTAACAAACATTTATATTGTTTATCCTGTTCCTGTTTTAAATGAAACTGTTTCTAGATAATTCCACAATATATTGAAAACATGTTAAAAAATCTAAGAAATTGAAAACTGTTTCGATATTAAATATCATCGTCAGAATGACAGAAGTTACATTTCATTTGATGCCTACCAGATGTTAGACCAAGAAGTGACCTACCTTGTGATTGACTTAATTTATATTAATATAAAAAAGAAGAAGATATGATATTACAAATATTAAAGCTTAGATATTATTAACCGTATGGGGATATCCTGGGTATCTTTTCCCCATTTAAGATCAGTATAACTACGCAATGATATATAAAACCAGGAAAACTATATCTGCTGATCTTTACAATTATCACTTAAGAAGACAGTTTAAAAGTGGAGAATTCGATAGATTTATCTGTTCATTGACAACTTCATATTGTGGGTTTCTTAAGCGTTTTCTAATTTCCAATTCTTCAAGGAAATCCAGTTCTTGTTTCTTATCACAAATATGTAATACTTCTAGCTCTGTGTTAGGTGCCAATGAATGTTTGGTGTCAAGTAGATGTTTTGCGATTTTGGGATTTCTCTGGTTATTTTGATCTGTATGCTCGTAAGTGTTCACTGTATCTGATTTCAAAATTTCTAAGGATTTGACCCAAATAGACAGCATTACATTCTGAACATTTAAGTTTATATATACTTAAGATATTATCTTTGAAGTATTATTATAAATATTACCTGAATATTTCAAAGATAATGTCTTTACCAACAATTCCAACAATTTCTTTTAAAACACAGAATCTTTCTCTAGACATGAACATTCTATATTAATTTCTTACTAATGAAAAGACAAATTAATGTTGTTTGCAAAAAGAAGTATATTGAAATGACATTGAAGCCAACAAATAGCTTCTAGGCCCAATTATATAAAAACCATTAGTTCAGCCGAATGTGTGTCAAATTTACAGTCTTAAATTCTACATGAATCCATCAAAAAGACTAGGTATATTCATGAACTTTATCTTCAAAGTGGCTAAAAACTTAATGAACCGTAAACAGAACATTGATTAAGTCTATTTTAATTAATTTGATTAATGTCGCTGACTCCAAATATTGGTGAAATGTTATTTAAAATAACGAGCTTCACCATTGTAGTTCCATTGCCTGGTCTATAGAAATGCCTTGGCAACATCACGTTCTAAAGAATATTGTGTGGCAATATATAGCTATGTACATTATTGTTTATTAAATCATCATCAGATTAAATATTATAGAAATTATACGTTTTCGTTCCTTTCAAATTAGCATTAATATTCTATAGTATTAATTGCCGTTGTAATTGTCTATCTATACGATTTTTCTGTTGTAGTGGGTAAGTCTGACACGGATATTAGTTTCATGTTGAGTTTTTAAATAAATAACATTTTCTTGTAGGCGTATTGTGCTTTTAAAGTGAAATATATTAGAAGGTTGGTTCTACAATGTTACAAGCTTGTTAACTGAATAAAAGTTAGGCATGTTATTCTCAGAGTCACTTGGATAAAAACCAGTTAATGAAAAGGAAATTAACTTTTAGATATAACTAATTTACCACAGGAGTGATACATCATGGGAATGGGTGGGCAGTTATTTGTATTTCGAGAGTAGAAAACAAAAAACAATGTTTGTTGTCGACAATGGATTTATTGTTTTGTAAAATATTTTTCATTAATACCAATATTTTCCTTTCGTTTTAATCCAACGCTTTATTCTCCCTTTTCACTAAATACCACTAGTTAGGTTAGGTTGAGCGAATAGAGACCCCAGTATTCATAGTAAATATCATTAAGTACAACACAAAAGAGCAAACGGAAGTTAACAATCATTAAACAGTTTAAGATTAAATAAAACTGTTTCCTTACATCCCTTAAATGTTTCTACATTTATTAAAAATATAATAGGTGGAATTTACTATCTCGACCCTTACTTCGTGTAACCTACTCATATTACTGTTTTAAATGAAATTCACTGTTTTTAGGTAATTTTACAATATATTGAAAAAAATGTTAAAAATTATAAGAAATTGACAATTGGTTCAATTTTAAATATCATCGTCATTTCATTTCATGCCTACTTGATGTTTAATAATTATTTTTGGCTAGACCAAGAAGTGGCCTACCTTGTGATTGACTTAATATATATTAATAGAAAAAAAAAAGAAGATATGATATTACAAATACTAAAGACTAGATATTATTAGCCCTATGGGAATATCCTAGATATCTTTTTCCCATTTAAGATCAGTATAACTGTGCAATGATATAGAAAACCAGGAAAACTATATCTGCTGATATTTACAATTATCACTTAAGAAGACAGTTTAAAAGTGGAGAACTCATTAGATTTATCTGTTCATTGACAACTTCATATTGTGGGTTTCTTAAGCTTTATCTAATTCCCAATTCTTCAAGGAAATCCAGTTCTTGTTTCTTATCACAAATATGCAGTTTTCTTTTCACAAATATGCAGTACTTCTAGTTCTGTGTTAGGTGTCAAGTAAATGTTTTGCATAGTGGGATTTATCTGGTTGTTTTAATCTGTATGCTCTTAAGCGTTCACTGTATCTGATTTCAAAATTTCTAAGGGTTTGATCCAAATACATTCTGGACATTTAAGTTTATATATACCAGACTTCGTTAATGGGAATATTTTGTTTTTACATTTAACAATTTTGTACTCGCATCACTTTGTGTTTAAAAAAAATTAAAAATTGTATTTGTTGCTAAAGGTATTCTCTTTGAAATATTATTAGAAATATTACCTGCATATGTGATGGTTTTGTAATTTTTTATCTCTTTAGTTTGTTTAGGAAATATTAGTTGTAATGCCACTTTTTTTTTATTAATTAATTTATTTACCACATGTAATGGATAACCGTTGGATGTTGTTATGTATTTAATTGTATCAATTTATCTATCAAAATTACATTTGTTCATAGGAACTGAAAAAGCTCTATGTATCATTGAATGATATGCTGCTAATTTATGTGGCATAGGATGATAAGATTTATATGGAATAGTTACATCAGTGTGTGTTGGTTTTCGGTAAATTGAATAATCAAGTACATCATTAACTTAAATTAAATTGATTGAGTTATTTTCTTCAACTTCTAATGCAAATTTAATTTTTGGGTGTAATTTATTAATATGGTTGAAAAATACATCTAATTGCCGTTCACTACCTATAAGACAAGCTAATATGTCATTTACATATCTATACCAAAATAAGATATTTTTTGAAATATTACTTTCAAAGATTTTTCTTTCTAAACTAACCATAAAAATGTTTGCCAAAATTGGTGATACAGGGCTTCCCATTGGTAAACCTTAATTTTGAATATATATTTTATTGTCAAAAGTGAAATAATTCTGATTGATACATACATCAAATAAATTAAGTATATCAGATATTATTCCTGGATTAATATTTTTATCTTCTACTAATTTTCTTACAAGTTTTAGACATTCTTCAGAAGGAATTTTAGTGAACATATTGGTAACATCAAATGAAATGAGTTTAGAGTTATCTTGCAAGTTGAATGTGAGTACAAAATTGTTAAATGTAAAAACAAAAATATCCCCAATAAAGAAGTTTGGTATATATAAACTTAAATGTTCAGAATGTAATGCTGTCTAGTTGGATCAAACCCTTAGAAATTTTGAAATCCGATACAGTGAACACTAACGAGAATGCAGATTAAAACAACCAGATAAATCCAACTACGCAAAACATCTACTTGACACCAAACATTCGTTGACACCTAACACAGAACTTTAAGTACTACATATTTGTGATAAGAAACAAGAACTGGATTTCATTGAAGAATTGGAAATTAGAAGACGCTTAATAATGTAACGAATATTAGCTTCCCAGCAAAAGAGAAGAATGAAATTTTGTATAAACGTGAAGTACATTATTATAGAATAGAATATATGTTTCCAAAAAAAGTAATAAAAGTACATTCAGCATTATTGGGGAACCAAATCGACAAATTTTTCGAAATTGGTACCAAAAAAACCGCCATTTAAAAATCAATATTCGTTCCCAATATCATGTACTTAAGGATTAGGATATTGGGTCCTAATATCATAGCTCCATTCTTTATTAAGGGAAAAATTAATGGAGACCAATATGTAGAATGATTAGATAATAATATCGAACCTGCAATTGAAAGTGTTGCTGGTGAGTATGTTATTTGGTTTCAGCAGGATGGACGTCTGGCTCATTCATCCAATGCAACTAATTTACAGTTAAAAACGACTTTTGGTAATAGTGGACCAATACATTGGCCAGCTCTGGATTTGGCACCAAATGACTTTTTTTATGGAGACATTTGAAATATAAAGTAAATAAGACACCCCAATATCGATTATCTCAAGCGGAAAATAGTTGAAGAATGTGCGAAGATTTCGAATAAGCAATTAGTAAATGTGCGGCGAAATTTTTACGATAGACTTGGTTTTTGTTTAGCGACTTATGATGATTTATTTGAACATTTACTCTAAACGCATTTATTTGTTATTATTCTTTTTTCGGTTTTTAGTGATGTTCATTAAATCTGTTTACTGTGATAACATGCTTAATATATTTTATTGTTTTCAATTGTTAATAAGGAATAAAATTATTCTATTAATAAGAAATTAAGGAAAAAAATCATAGCAAGAATAAAACAAATGGCAGTTCGCTGGTTTCGAACCCTAACCTACGGCGGGAAAGCCAAGCGCTCATACCATTGCGCTATAACCCACGAATTTTCAAATTGAAGTACACGAATGACATGTTGTTTTTTTCTTATACATTTTCCTAAATTTTAAACTTATTTGCTAATAAATAGCGATTATTTTATGGCTAAATTGTCAGATCTAATGTACTTCACGTCCATATAAAATTTCATTAAGCTCTCTTTTGCTGCCAAGCAAATATTCAGGATTTTCTGATTTCCCATGTTAAAATCCTATGGTCCTAACATCGAGTCACCATATGTATATATATATATATATATATATATATATATATATATATATATAAAACCAGAAATACTGAGGTAACGGCAAGGTTATTAAAGAAAATTCTTCTTACAGTTTTTCCAAGCATTCGGAAAGCCACCACCCGACAAAGAGATTCATGGGTAATTCACGCAAAATAAGGGCTACTGAAATAGACTGGTAACCGTGGACATGCATGTTTCTTGCTCATTTTGCCTCTTCAGCACGGCATAACCAAATAAGGATGTGAAATTTGGGAGCAAAGATGTTGATCGAAACATGGGAAAACACAAAATAACGGATTTCAGCAGGGAAACCAAACGCTCACTTGTGTCTTCAATTGGAAGATCCCGAGTTTTCAGGACAACAAAAAACATCGACACGGAGGCGCATATAGCCCCCCGCCATGAACCTTCCGACCCATAGTAAATAACAAAGAAGATGTAGGAATATCGCGTGATATGTTAACAACAACAACAAAGAGATTCATGGGTAATTCTCGCAAAATAAGGGCTACTGAAATAGAGTGGTAACCGTGGACATGCATGTTTCTGGCTCATTTTGCCTCTTCAGCACGGCATAACCAAATAAGGATGTGAAATTTGGGAGCAAAGATGTTAATCGAAACATGGGAAAACACAAAATAATGGATTTCAGCAGGGAAAAAACGCTCATTTGTGTCTTTAATTGGAAGATCCCGAGTTTTCAGGACAACAACCAACATCGACACGGGATCTTCCAATTGTGACCAGTCTTATCTAGAAAATGCCAGAAATCCAACTGTTTTGAGTAGATTTCTCTAGTAAAAAAGGCATTAATATATATATATATATATATATATATATATATATATATAATTCGATGAGTACAAATTCTGTAACAGGCTTCAGAAACGTGTCTGCCTCTCTTAACTGCAAACTTCTAACAACCAAATCTTCGATAATTTTAATCCTACAGAAAACAAAAAAAACTTAAATATTTTGTGACAAAAATCTAACTTTTTTTACTCTTTCCTATTTTGCATCTTTTTTATTTTGCTACTTATTCACAAAATTATATAATTTGTGATAAAATTGAACAATAATTCAGTTATAAGTTGATATTTTCAAAAATAAGCATTATAAACCGCTCAAATTAATAGGACATATTGTTAACGCATAAACAAAGTAAATTGTTGAAGGATTGTAGTTATCAATTTTAGTACTGATTTCTTTTTTCAGAAATAAAAATTAGGATGATCGTATTTTTGTTAAAATTCGTAAATTTTTTATTTTACGTTAAAAGCATGTAATTCAATACCCGCCAAGTGAAAATTATTTTAAAATAGTCATAACTCGGTACCTATTGCATGTGTGTAAATGGAAAACCGCTAAAACGTTTCCTTTTTTTATTAGCTTCATTTTCTTTCCAATACATTTTTTAGTAGGATGTAAATTTTCCGACTTATTCGATAAAAACTGTTGAAAAACGTGTTTTTTAACGAAAAAAGAGAATTTACAATCACGAATAACTAAGAAAATATTAACTATTCGAAAAATGTTTGCTTAGAATTGACCAGTTTATTGATTTCAGCAGCTATTTTTAATATTATACATTTCACACTACTTACTGCCTAAATTTAAGGTAAATTGGACCATGTTGCTAGAATTCGGAGGAACTATATATTTTTGTAGACTATTTCACTCACCTACGAAATGTACCAATCAGAAGCTCTAGTCAAGTTCGGCTTACCGATAATATCAAACTTGACTCTTGACTCTGATTGGCCTATCAAGTTCGGTGTTTTCAGATTTGTTTACAGTGCATGTGACAGTTAAACGTCAAATATAAGTGATTACGCTGTGCACGCATTCAAAAATGAGTAGATTTGGGATGAATTCTATCGAATCAATCAACGAAAAAATCGATGAAAATGTACCGAAAAATACGAGGAAATCGAAGGAGTACATTTGGAAGCAATTTACCAGATTTTGCGATGAACGAAAATACCTATTAGATGAAGCAACGCCTGTCGAGAGACTAGCTATTATTTTGAAGGACTGGGGCTTCAACATGAGGAAAATCGATGGTTCTGATTACAAGGAATGTGTTGTGAAGACGATTTGGAATGTGAGTGCTAGATTATTGCAAGAAAAATTCTATAATGAATATGGACGAAGTTTCGACCCATTCAAAGATATTATTTTTCAATCGGCCAGAAATGCGCGAGATACAAAACGCAAGTTGCTTCAAGGTAACGTACAGAAACGAAAGATCAGTTCGGCACCGTTGACCCATGAAGAACATCAAGCAATATGTACATAATGGGATGAAGATACACCCACAGGACTCCAAAAGAAATTTGTCCATATCGCAGCAGTAGAACTTGCTTGGAGAGGAGGTGAAGCTGCATATTGTTTGTTAGATTATTTTAAAGAAGAATTAGATAATAAGGGGGCGCCTACCGGCAGAATCGAATATAACACAGTTTTTTCAAAAACTTGCCAAGGAGGTGGTCAGCGATGTGCGAACAGCAAATGGTTGATTGAAAATGTGCAAAATGCAACAATGTGCCCCGTGAGACTTTATAAAAAGATGATTTCAAAACGAGGTAATAATGTAGTAATAATCTAATAGGTTGTTTCTCACCGTGAATGGACATTGGAAGCCTGGTGATCATTGCACTCCTTGGTACAAAAATATGCCTCTAGGGATCAATACGATCAGTAAATGGACCAAAACATCAGCTCAGAATATAGGGCTTGATGTGAAAAAGCAAAAAATTACCAACCATTCAAATCGAGCAGCTGCAGTCAGTGAACTTTTATGTAGAGGAGTAGGAGAACAGGAAACCATAAAAATTACTGGACATTCGAGCTCTAATTCGCTGAAACCCTACATCCAACTTAGTAAACAACATCACGAAAAACTTATAGCAAATGTCAGAAATTATAGCAATCAAGATGTAACAAATATTGCAAGTACAAGCGCGTGTTCAAATAATCAAGCTCAAAACATTTTATATAATAACTGTACCATTTATAATAATTATAATTGAAAAATATTTCAGTATGTTATGGTTATTGTTGGTAGTGTAGTATTTCTTTCGATGTCAATGTTTTCTGTTCATTGAAATTTATTGATTTCTCAGGTCAACTTTTTGGCCAATTTCCTCTAATCTTGCCGAATTTCAGATTTTTTATCTTTCACTCTGTTTGTGAAATAGTCTAATAAAATTCCACTCGTGATTGAATTTATCTCATAAGTCTGTCTTTCATTCATGATCTCAACTGAATTGATTCTCGAAACAATTCAGTTTCGTTCAAAAATGAATCGACAGACTTATCGCGAAAATTCAATCACTTGTGGTATTACTACTGAACATTTCACAAGATACGTTTTAAATTATACTGGGTTAAAAGAATCGACTTGGTAGAATCTACAGAAAGTCAGCTTCTTTCTTTTGACGATTGGGTTCCCTTTCAACATTGGCATTTTAAGCCTGCATTGCAAATATATAACAGCATATCTTAGTTTAATTCCGCCACACAGTGGCCGTACTCAAGAAAATTCGAGAGTTTGCTTCTCACTCTGTTCCACGATATAATACCAACGTTAATATAATGTTTTCAAAAAAAGTCAAGAATTTTCTTCAAAAATCCGCAATTTACTGCTGAATTTTGATTTTTTACCTGGCATTCCTAACCGCCACTGATATAAAGTTACAATGATTAAGCGCATAAACCGATGTCGGTCAATCCGCGCGAGTCCCCCTTTCACCATCGAGAAAGTGTTGAAATTCAGCTATCGCTTGCAAAATCCTCTTAAGTCTATTACGGGAACTACCGCAACGCAGCAACAAATCCACTTGAATATGCATAACTTGTTGTGTCAACTTCTGTCTCCCTCTGTATATCTTTTCTATCTCTCTCTCTAGATTATAATCTGATAAAATTTTGGCGGAGGCCAGTCCTCCGGAAAATTACAAGCTGCTACCACCTCTGCATCGTATATGTTTCGTTTTTCTCCAGAGACGTACTCGAGAGAGAGTTGTCAAGGTAGTTATACTAGTTCAGATCAGTGTATTATACATGCAAAACGAGGGCATTTTAATCACATCGGAATTATATTTGGGAAAATTAGGCAAATCTTATTATCTGCTATGAACTCTTTAAACTGATGAACCAATGAGTTTCAAATGACTATATGTTGGTATTATGTATGTATCCTGCTTACTCCTCATTAATAAACAAATATTTCTTTAGCATGTATTTTTTTATTTGATTAAATTCCATACGTACAGTTAGCGTTAACATGCTCTTCGGTTATTACTATTTTTTAAATTAAATTCATTCTTGTAAGTCTGGATTTGAGAAAAGACGATAGAACCAATATATTACTTGAATTAGTGCCATTTTCTGGAATTACAAGAATATGAAATTACAGAACTGCTGATTTTTAACACACTCCTTACTACCACTGTTTCGACACTAAAGAGAGAGAGAGAGAGAGAGAGAGAGAGAGAGAGAGAGAGGGGGGGGGGGAGAGGGAGGGAGGGAGAGAGATTAACCAGGCCCTTTTGCGTATACGTCAACGTAGGTTTTAAACCTTGCGCGTGCGCCGCGACGGCAAATTTGCGTTCACATACGCACGTGCTCCGTGAGCTTACATATCTTTACGTACAGACAGAGCCAAATACGCCAATCGGGACTAATAGGGAACTGAAAGGGAACAAACATAACCAAAACAATACTATTTCCTTGGTTTAAATCTGGTTTAAATTAAATGAAATAATTATTGCTCTGTTTAAAAATAAAATAAGATTTTTTTAGAAGATGATTTATAGTTGATACGGAAAAAGTATGGACAAAATGCATACGAGGATTCAAAGAGGTAGCAGATTATTCAGGTTTTTATTCTGCAAATTGCCGGCAAGAGCATTTCCGTGAGAACAATAAGGGACAGAGTGGCAAATGTAAAAAAAAAATTCTGACAAATGCAGAAATAAACCGTTACAAGTAAGTACCTACTTATTCGTCAAGCTTTGGTTTTAATATTTACCAGCATTTCCCCTTACGTATTTTCGTGTTTAAACTGTGGTACTTTACGCTACTAGTACATACATAACTCCACGTTTACGGGATCTTAAGGTACGTGTTTAACCCTCCAGCGGGCGCGCCTTTTATAATCCCATAAACAGGCGCGCCGCGGCTATTGCGCCGCAAATGTTTTTTCTTAAAAAATACTTTGACATGTATTTAATGAGTGAAAGTGAAACATATAACCAAAAACAAATGTATTTCTACAAATAATACTTGAAAAAATGCTAACAAAATTAAAAAAAATAACCAAATCATATTCTTACAAAAAAACGATTAAGAAAATGAATTAAACACAAAGAAATCTTTCTACTTAAAAGAACGTTTTATTGGACAAATATTCCGATTAGCATTTTATTCTACTTCCATTTCCTCTTCTTTACATTTTGCGCATGTAATATGTATGGAACTATGCTTTTTACAAATATTTCTTTCACACTTATTACACTTTTGTTTGGTTCTATTGTTCTTGTGAGTGCCACAAATGAAACAAATACCAGCCTTCACTTCTTTCAGACCCTTCTTCATTTCTATATTCGGATAAAAAGAAATGAATCTCCTTCGGCAACGATTGTATCAGAGCCCTCCCTTTCAAGTGATCTTTCATTAGTTCAAGGGACAGTTTCTTCAAAAATACACGTCTATTATCTTTGTTGTCCAAATTGTTAAATTTAAGTATGACACGGGCATTTATTCCAGCTATATCGAGATGTCTAAAAAATACAGCGAGAGGCCATCTTCTTGTAATTCTGGATACACTGTATGAAGCACACATCTGGTCCACTGTATCAACACCCCCTTTTGTGGAATTGTAGTCCAAATTCACCAACGACTTCTTTGAATCTTCGTCCACATCTGAGGTATTGTGCATTGTTGAGAGAAATATGACTGCTTTGTTTTTCTTTGGGACGGAAGAAGTTAGACAGAAATTTTCTTGGAATCCAAAAATATGAGAATTGACAGATCTAGTTTTACTGGGCAGAAATTCGATTGGTATTTCTCTCTTATTTTTCTTCATGGTTCCCAAAAATGTTATACCTTTTTGCAACAGATACTCAGCCAGCGAAAAGCTGCTATAATAATTATCAGTGGTGATATTTCTTTTTTTGTTCTCTATAGGTACAATCAATCTTTTCACAATGTCGTCTGGTTTGTTAGAGGTAGCATAAGGACCTGCTGGTTGCTTACCGCAGTAAATTTCAAAATTAAGTGTATAGAATGTTTTTGCGTCACAGAGCCCATATATTTTTATTCCGTATTTTGCAGGCTTATTAGGTATATATTGGACAAATGAGCATCGACCTCGAAAAGAATGAAGCATTTCATCGATGGTACCAAATTCACTTAGATTATAATAAGTAAAACAATTGGTAACAAATCTTTGATGAAAATGACGTATCGGAGCAAGTTTATCCTGTAACTTCCGTCCATCTCGAGTAAATATGTCGTCAAATCTCAGAGAGCGAAACAAAAAAAGGAAACGTTTATAACTGAAGAATGCGCGTAAAAGAATTAGTCCCGTTCCATCTGACTCCCAGAGCTCCAAACAATTTGTATGACTGCCTTTTTTGATGCCAATTAAAATTAATGCACCTAGCAGTGCTTTGATTTCAGATTTGGTGGTGCTTTTGCAGTCTCTTTCCCTTGAATATATTATAGACGATTTCTTATTTTCAATATAGATATTGGTATACGTCACGATATCATCAACCATTTCATCAGTAATGTACAAACTAAATGCATCAATTTCGGTTTTCGCCTTTTTGGCATTTCCTTTTGGACCGGGTAAAATTTTTAAAATGTTTTTGGCTTTTATTTTACCTGAAGAACTAATAGGCTGACTAATCCACAGAGTCTCATTGTCTTTTCCAATAAAAAACCGATAGTCTTCATCTTGTAGGCGTGGTTCAGATTCTGCTTCTCCTTCATCTGCTGATTGTTCAGAATCACTGTTATAATGGTTCCTTTCAATAATTTCTGGCTCCTGGTCTGAGTCGCTATCAAAATCATCATCAATCACGTTACAATATTGTTCACGTTGATGTTCTATTGTAGATCTCTCTTCTTCTAATTCACTCACCACCTTTTGCAACGCTTTTTCTAATTCGTCCGGACTCAATATATTTTTCGACCTGTAACAAAAAATTGAAAATATATATAAAAAATGTTTAGCTAAAACGACATATATGTAAAAGCATACATACACAATGCGTAAACATAAAGAATCAAACACAATAAATGTGCATCAACACATGTTCAATTCGTAAGTAAAAACTTCATAAACATATCATCATACTTACATAACCAGGCGCGCCGCGGTAAATCAGCCGCAAAAATTGCACACTGTAACTAAACGCCACACTGCAACTAATGCCGACCGAAATAGGGTCTGTTCGATATAGGAGTGGGGGGACGAATATATCGCGTACGAATATCTGGTAGGACGGCGGCGTCAGTTCTTAATGCCCAGTATTTACAAAGAAAAATCTAAAAAATGCGGCATTTTGCCGCGGGCGCGCCCGCCGGAGGGTTAATCTCTCTACTCACATTTACACTGTCTGACGCGCGTTTCGATAACCAAGCTATTGTCTTCAGACAGTGCAATTCTGAGTGTTGGTGTAGTGGTAGTATGAATACCACCATCAGTTCCAGTAATTCCATCTTAGAACTGTTTATCACAAAATTAAATTATTACTGACGCAAATGAAACTGCAGAAAGAATTTATTACAAGAGAAAATTAAAATTAGTAATAAAATTTGAAAGAAAAATTGTATTCAATTAAAGTGGCTGCAGAATTAAATTACTTTGGTAAGTATAAACTAGAGATGGGCGTTTTCGGATATTTTTGGAATCGATGCGCATCGATATTTAGATTTTGGCATCCGTTATCGGCATCGTTATCGACATCGTTAAGAAACATTGTTGATTTCGTTTCGAACTAAACTTTGCCGGCAAAAAGCAAGAGCAAGAATGCCAGATTAACTGTAATTCGATATGGGTACCTATCTAATAAATAATAAAGTAAAACAGGAGGAGATAAAACAATAATAAAATTTGATGAATATTACAACAATAGTCAATTTATGGAAATAAAAATAAGTAAACCTAAACAACATATAAAAAGAAACAGAAAAAACAAATTATGAGACAAAATACAATAATTTTTTTTATAAATTAGCGTTTTAAAAAATAAACTGTTCTAGCTTTGTACTAGAAAGTCTTGTTCGGCGGTCACTTATTATATATCCCGTTCTTGAAAATATACGTTCACATGGAACAGATGTAATTACTATGTTGCATTTTTCACGATATATTCGGGACAAAACTGAATATACCTTGGAATGTTGCTTCCACCACTCTGTTGGATCGTTCAATTGCCCCGAATTTGATTGTCGAGGTAACAGTTCGTCCTCCAGGTTCAAATTTAACTCCCGGATTGCTTTTGATAGGGGAGTCCCAGGAGTTTTAGAGTCCTGAATCAATTGGTCTAGAGTATTCCACACTCTTCTTCAGTTCAACCTTTTCCTCGATGGTACTTGGATGAAGGTGCATGTTTTTGTTAATATAATTTACCATTAATTCTTGGCAGTATTTTCTTATTGCAGCTTTGTCGCTATCATTGTTAAAACCCATTAATTTAAATCGTGGGTCCAAGAAGGTACAAAGTGCAAGAGTTTTACTTTTTTCTATGTTATGAAATCTTTCTTCAATGCCCGTTTTTAATTTAAGAATAATCTCTTGAACTACCGTAAACTGGACATATTCGTCTTGATCTAAAAAGTTTTGGCAAGCATTACTAAGACAGTTTTTTTAAAAAAAAGCTAGTCCTCCAGTAATATATTTTTCACCGCTTAGAGAAATGGCCATCTCTTCAAATGGTGCTAGCACATCCACTAAGAGTCGAAACATAGCCCATTATTCATCTGTTATAATAGGCCAGTCGCGATTAGTAACAGCCATTGTTGATTTTATAGCTTCATAGAGTTCTACAAATCGTTTTAACATATAATACGTTGAGTTCCAACGTGTAGATACATCCTGGATTAATCGTTTGGGCTCTTCAATTTCCATGTGCTTTATTTGATAGTCTAGCAGTTTTTCCAGGGCTTGCGAGCTTTTCTTAAAATGGGAAACTATATTTTTGACATTTTCTATGGAATGTTTAACTAATAGAACAGCATCTTGCACATTTAAATTTATGGAATGTCCAAAACATCCATAGTGTTCCCAACCAAGCTCAACTTTTATCGCATTGACGATGTTAGGGGCATTATCTGATATAGCAAAATTAACTTTATTTGTTAGTTCCGACTCACACAATATTTCTTAACTCGCTTGCAAGATTTTTAGCAGTGTGACTTCCTGGAAAACCTTTACAGCTTAATAAAATAGACTTAAATATGAAGTCTTTGCTTATGTAGTGGCCAGTAACCGCAATAAAACTTTCATTGGCTTTAGACGTCCAGCAGTCAGTGGTTACACAAATAGACTCTATATCACTTTGCACCATTGTTTTGCACTCGTTTAAGGTCTTTTGATAAAGTGCAGGCATTAAAGATGCCGAAATTGTTCTTCTTGAAGGAGGATCGTACCCTGGAATCCATCGTAATAAATTTCTAAACCCAATATCTTCCATTATACTAAAAGTTTGCATATCCTTAATAAATAAATTCAGCAGGTCACGGTTTACTCGTTTTTTTCTTCAAGAGATATTTTTTTGGGGATAAAAGAGTGAATCGTTCTTTGGCGTTTAATTTTGGGACCAGAAACACTTGTTGAAGGTACTTCAGTTTCGATATCAGGTTTTATTTTATGAGTAGTTGTAGATGTGCTGTAGATGTAGGTGCTGTAGATGTAGATTCTGTAGATGTAGATGCTGCAGATGTGGATTCTGTAGATGTAGATGCTGCAGATGTGGTTGCTGCTGATGTAGATGCTGCTGTAGATGAAGATGCTGTAGATGTAGACTCTTGTATGAAAGACATATTTTCGTCTGCTGCCAAAATATGAGCGTGTTTTTTTTCATATGTGATCGTAAATTGCCTGTGGTTGATCTGTAATTAATTTTTTGATTGCAATAATTACAAATTGCAATGCCTTCATCTATTTTTTCATAATGTTGCCAAAGAGGGTTATTACTTCTTTGTCTTTTCATTATTCTAGATTAAAATAAAAACTAAACTTATAAACTCCAACACTACTTAAACTCTATAACCACTTTTTTTTACTTTTTACTGATGCAGTATGCAGTCAACAACCTTCTAAATAATTTTAATTTGGAATTCACAAAATAAATGCGACATCTAGTGATTAAGTAATGAATGAGTAGATAGATTCCATACTTACCAACAATAGCAAATAGCCCTATGCTAAAATTACGTATAAAATTTTAATAAGATAGGCAACACATAGTACACTATCAATCGTTCTACAGTGTAGAACTACACGTATATATCGTTCATCGTTTCGATACGAAGTTCCTTGTAATACTTGTGATGCTATTTACATAAGACAAACACACAATATTTAGAAATTAGATTAAAGAGTGATCAATACGATAAAAAAATAAACAGCTTTAACAAACCACGAAATAGTAAAAAACACGTACATTTAATTTATAATAATAACAAAAATTATTGAAACAGAATCGAACACAAAGAAAGAGAACTTTCAGAAATAGTTTATGTACATAAACGCTCATTTGTGTCTGTACACACAAATGAGCGTTTGGTTTCCCTGTTGAAATCAGTTGTTTTGTGTTTTCCCATGTTTCGATTAACATCTTTGCTCCCAAATTTCACATCCTTATTTGGTTATACCGTGCTGAAGACGGCAAATGAGCCAGAAACATGCATGTCCGCGGTTACCACTCTGTTTCAGTAACCCTTCTTCTCTTTGCGTGAATTACCCTTGAATCTCTTTGTTGTTGTTATATATATATTATTATAGAGTGAAACACCCTGTATATCAAACAATAAAGAATTAAGATTGTGCATTGTAATCTAGAAGAATTTTTTTTAAGTCAAAAATTTTTTTTAAACATTTGAATGGAGACAATCTGTACGATCCACTATTCGATAGAGAAGGCATCCAGAAAGGACAGACTGTATAATGTAGGGATAATTGCGAATGGGTGTGATAAACAATTTATGTGAAATAAATTAACCAAACTTTTATTAAAAAGATCAAGTATCAGAATTTGTTCATGATAAGAAACTAATAATGCTTTATTCTGTAAAGTCAAGCTAATCTCATAATATTTGTTGATTAAAACATTAAAGTAAGTTAGTGTAGCTGTTTAGACATAACAGAGCAGAAAAGTATATAATAATGTGAATTTCAGAGAACATGACTCATAAAAAAAAACGAATTTTCATTTTGCATATATATTTAAAGGTAACAGCTGTCATCTATTAAAACATTAAGAATATTCATTTGACATACATACTTAGAGGTTAGGAAATGTCATTTTAACAATACTAGGAAATATTATTGAATGAAAATAATATAGGAAGTCTAAGCAATTAAAAACCTTAGAATACAATATCCTGATATAATGGATGAACATTTCACTGGTTGAAATGAAGAATTTGAGTGATAAAATAAATAGTCAAATTTGATTGGTAAATAAACATTTAAAAAGGATCATATCGGCGACAATTATGTTGCTAACGAAAAAAAAATCGGAATGTAAAAAAGGTTGTTGATTATGGGGTCTATTGACTAGAAGTTTCTTTTTTGGGAAGAAAAATTTGTAAGCAGAAAAACTCTTTGGTAAAGAAAATCATTTTGAAATTATTTGGAAGATAAAAATTTGACTATAGAATTCAAGAACAAATACATTATACTTACAAGATATACATCAGTGTAAGTAGTTAAGTTTATA
Organism: Galeruca laticollis; assembly: GCA_963921935.1. Taxonomy (NCBI): domain Eukaryota; kingdom Metazoa; phylum Arthropoda; class Insecta; order Coleoptera; family Chrysomelidae; genus Galeruca; species Galeruca laticollis. The sequence goes on from OY998179.1 coordinate 219,765,164, forward strand.
TTAATAATTAAAAAAGGAATTGTCGAATGTTGTACAGTACTAACCATGATATTTATTTTATAATATGGTGTCTTGTGTCTTGTGGAAGTAAAATAGCCACAATAGCTTTTGGAAAACACTGAATAATGGAATTTATATAAACTGCTTGGACTTTTAAATGAAATACAGCATCGATTCCTGTTCTGGTAGAGACGGAATGCCAGCATGGAGTTTTTCCAGGAGGAGAATCTGAAACAAATAAAAGAAACGGATCATTGAGGTGAACAAACAAAACAGTGAAGTGAATAAGGTAGTAAAAGTTAATTTATTAATATATTAAAAAGTCAAGCGTACTTACCAATTTATGCAAAGAACTAAAATTTTGTGACGCATAGACGCTTTTAGGAGTGTATTTCGCCATTTTCTAAAAATCATATGTTTATGAAGTTGTATAATTGTATTTCACTCTTATAATAATATCTCACCAGAGTGCGTGTATGTTGTATGAAAGAGTCATCCTTTTAGATAGTTGAATTTCTTCAAGAACACTTGTAAAAGTGTAATGTATTTATTTTCATTAAATTAAATATCGTTTTTCCTTTGAAGAACGTTTTAAACTATTTTTGAGTTATTCATTTCATCTGGTGACTTGCGCACCATCTACTTACCATAGGCAGAAGCTCTGAATGACATCTATTGAATTATGCAGATTTGTTTTAAGCAGGACAGGACCGTATTTAGTTTGGAATCATTGAACAAGTAACATATTCTGATTAACAAATTTAATTTTGAAATATAAAGCATTTATTAACTTTGGCGCTAATATATATAAAATTCTAAAATCATTTTATCCTAAATACTTGAACTCTACCCTGAGATGAGAAGTTTTCATGTTAGTAATATAAACTGTTTATCATATATATAAAATCATCAATATACCGGGCAAACAATAAACTTAAAGTAAATTTAAACTAAAATAAAATAAGTATAACATTCTTATTACACCATAGCCAATTCATATTAATATATATATATATATATATATATATATATATATATATATATATATATATATATATATTGATATGGTCTAATATTATGTGAGATGTTTTTTTAATTGTTTAATTTTATTAGAATTGCTGTACGTTGCAGCGACAATTATTGTATACGTAGCTTAAACAGCGTATTATTATTATTATATTGCAAACAAAGCTTAAACAGCATATATTATGTATATCAAAGGTTGACAGTAGTTGTCAAAAATTTCACGGCTATCAAATTGTAATTAATTGAATAATAAATTTAAGATAAAATACTCGAATCACTCTTACCTCAGGATGGGTTCAATGCGCTATTGAAAATAAAAATTTTATATAAATTTCTTTGTTCTGTTTGATCTATCTAATAATATAATGTGACTGTTTGTTCAAAACTATAAAGGCTATTCAATTTCTTTTTTGGCATTCACAATGTATAAATGACTTGTATGTCACCAATAATACACAATTGTCACTTTTTAAAATAAAATTTCTAAATTTGATAAAAATGTTTAATTTTTATCAACGTTCTTGAATGGTTTGAATGTTATAAATGTGAGTAACAAATTTACAAGTATTTACAATTATAAATCAGATAAGTTTTAAAATTTAGTTTTCCTTTTCTTACAACAATAAAGAACCAACTCGTACCTTTCCAGATATAAACTAAATGAACAACCTACAAACTATAACGCCTTATCTCTAGTACCAAAAGTTTTATAAAGAATTTTTGAAAGAGTTCAATCAACTTCAAAAATTTCACTTGACTTGTCAAATATCCGAAATGTCTTTATTTTATTGTATCTTCAAATTATTTAATATTCTATGCGAATTGAAAAGTTTAGATGCATCTATAATTTAATTTGTTTTTAAGGCCTGAATCTTTCAAATAAATAATAATTCTGGAGTGGACTCACCAGTTATTTTATTTAGCGTATGGCATACATGAATTTAGTTATAATTAGTTAAAATTGTACACATTCACATTACGTCATAAAAAACATAGTGTATATCTAAAAGTAGAAAAGTAGAAATAAAACATAAACATAAATATAGCACGATTTGAAGTTAAATTTTAAAATCTAGACCATTGATCCAGTCCAGCACAGAGTTAGTGGCCTTATAGAAGTCGCTCATTTCTCCTCCGTATGCAGTAAGGGGGTGTAATATGGTGGACAGTCTGGCGAGGCTTTCCGCAGTCACAGGTTGGTGTTTCGGTGAGTCCCCACTTATAGAATGAGTCACGGCAAATACCGTGAGACGTTCTTATCCTGTTAAGTGTCTTCCACTCGTGGCGAGGCAGCTCCATACCTGGTAAGGACACTGTAGGATCAGTTATATGTACAGCCTGGACTGGTTTCGAGGCTTCCCAGTATTCTCTCCATTTATTGGTCAAATTGAAATTATCTCTCACAAGTTTTTCTGCTAGCAATATTGGGAGAGATCTAGACTTCAATCTATGCAGGCCGGCTTCGGGAAGGTCCCTATGTATTGGAAGTAGGGGATTTGTTATTATTTTATTATATTCTCTAACTAGGCTCTCTTGTCTGCGGATGGAGGGAGGTGCAATGTGGCTTAGAACAGGGAGCCAGGGCAGAGGTGTGCTTTTTAGACAGCCACTAATTAGTCTCATTGTCACGTTGAGTTTTGGTATCGATGTTCTTTACGTGGCAGCTGTTTATCCAGACTGGGGCGCCGTACTCAGCTACTGAGTAGACAAGGCTGAGCGCTGAGATTCTAAGAGTGGATGCGTTCGCGCCCCAAGTAGTGCCGCAGAGTTTGCGGATTATGTTGTTTCTGGTATTCATTTTAGCTGCGGTGTTCTTTAAATGTGTTTTGTATGAAAGTGTTCGATCCATTGTTACCCCTAGATATTTTGGGCAAGGATTATAGCGTAGTAGATTATTATTGAAATACACTTGGGGCTCCACTCGTGCTTGTTTATTGTTTAGGTGGAAGCACATCGCTTCAGTCTTGTTCATATTTGGAATTAGCCTCCAGTCGGCGAAGTATTTTCCCAGCATGTTCAGGTCTTCTGACAGTACGTTACTAGCTTCTTCGATGGTTTTACTTTGGGATGCAAGGGCCAGGTCATCGGCATATACAAACATTCTTGACGATATCTGTGGGGTGTCGGAAATATATAGATTAAACAGGACAGGTGCAAGTACAGAGCCCTGGGGCAGCCCATTATTGAGATGTCTCATCTTGCTTCTGCTTCTTCCTGTTATTATTTGGAAGGGTCTATCGCAGAGCATGTTGTTCAGTAGAGATGCTGTTCGGCTGCATGGTATCACGTTGAGAAACTTGTAGAGGAGCCCCTCTCTCCAGACCGTGTCGTATGCTGCTGTCAGGTCGACATACACTACAGTTGTCTTCAGCTGTTTTTGAAACCCCGCTTCGATGTGTGTTGTTAAGCTGAGCACCTGGTCGACACAGCTACGGTGGGGCCTAAACCCAGCCTGTTCAACAGGAATATGCTCCATTATCAGAGGACTCAGTCGGTTTAATAACATCCTTTCTAGGAGCTTATAGCATGAGCTTAACAAAGCTATTGGGCGAAAGCTTTCAGGTAGGTTCTTGGGTTTGTTTGGTTTTAGAATCGCAATTATTTTTGATTTCCTAAGCTCTATTGGCATATAACTTGTCAGTAAAATGTCAGAGTAGAATTTACTCAGCCACATTCGAGTGTGTTTTCCACAGTTCTTGAGGAGTTCGGGGTGAATTCCGTCGAATCCCGGAGCTTTGCCAGATTTGGTGTCTTCAAGTGCCTTATCTACCTCTTCTGCAGAGAATGGTTTGGAGAATTCTGGGTGGGGTGTTGTCGTATGGCGGAGGAGTGTCAGTTGTTTCTTAATATGTGTATTCTGTTGTCTTATACTTGGGGCCTTAGAGAGTGTTATGACTCTTGTAGCGATTTGGTCAGCTGATACTTCCGGTGGTTCGCGGGTTGGTGGATTAGAGCTACCCAGCTTCTTCAAAAGGCTCCAAGCTTTCCTGCTAGATCTCTTAAAGTCCATGCTGCCTGATGCTTCTTTCCATTTATTAAGGCGTTCTGTGTCCAGGCGGTTGAGGAGTTCGTCGGCTATTTCAGAGTCTCCATTGTTCTGGAATTCCTGGTAAAGCTGCTCCGTCTCAGCGTTCCAGCCCGGTATATATTCTCTGCGGAATCCTCGAGGTATATACTTTTTCGCAGTTGTTATCACGGCTTTTACGAATCTATTATAGTTGCTGCTCACTGGAGGGATCCATCTAACGACTTTATCCAGCTGAACAGCAACTTTATTCCATTGGGCCTTTCCAAAATTCCATCTGGGCCTGGGTGTAGAGTGGATTATCGGAATTTTAATTCCAATTTCGAGGACTATAGGACGATGTTGGCTGTGCGGAAAGTCGTCTAGGACTTTTCTTGACATTGGAATCGGGCGTTTTAGAGCATTCTCGGAAGCAAAGCAAATGTCTGGGTTGGTTTCAGTGTTCCACGCAGCTGATCTGAAAGTATTTCGTTCTTTAGCATCAAAGATTAGGTGGAGATCGTGTGAGTCTGCCCAGTTGGCAAGGCGCTCGCCGTTCTCATCTGTGGTACGGTATTTCCATTCAGTGTGGTGACTGTTAAAATCGCCTGCGTATATTGCAGGGTGTGGGTAAGTGTCTAGAACGTTATCAGGCCAGGGTGCTTGTGGTGGTTTGTAGATGTTTGCGACCGTAATGTCCGCTATTTTTGTTATTACTTGGTGAACGTTTGAATTTATGCTGGAATTTAGTAGTATAGCGTTTTCGATGTCTTTTCGGACATAGGTCGCATTTCCATAGGACCGATGATAGGTGGCTCCCAGTAGGTCGAATCCCAGGATTTAGCCTCTTTGGCGCTGTTGGTCTGCATTCTCGATGTGGGTTTCTTGGATAATGGCCATGTCAATGTTTTGGTCTAGCAAGAGCTTTGAAATGTACTCACTCTTGGCTCTGCTAAGTCCTTCGGCGTTTATTTGGCAAATTCGGATCATTTCTCCGAGGTTTTTTGTCGTTTGGCCCTGAGAAGGGCCATGGTTGAAAGATTTTGAAGTCTGTGAATCCATGTATAGTAGCCAGGAGATCCGGAGATATTGTCTGGCTGCCGAAGATCGCTCTAACTCATTTATCATTACCCAGGGTGCACGTGTAGCTTTCTGCCACGGACGCGAGTTAGTCTACACCTCGACTCACCAGTATTCGATGATAACAGTCAGCTCGTACAATTCTAAAAACTTTAGAATTCTGGATCTTACACCTCTGCTTCAATCTTGACAAAGTTTTTTTTCACTCACGCACATAATTTAAATGGGTTACCGAATAATGCTTTCTATTATTAATCACTGTTGAAATTATTATAATACAAAATTTGTGAATAGATCTAAAATTATATGTTACTCTTTGGAGAGCTCCTACTTAGAAGTTCTCTCTTCGGAGGATTCAACGTTACTGAATATTTTTTTCAATAAACAACCCAAATTATATTGTGGTTACCAAACTTTCTCTTTTTTCAAAAAATTTTTATCTCCTTACTATAAATAGATTTTGATTTCTTTTATTAACTGAATACCTTAAAATGACTATTTATTTCTCTAACCTTGAATATCTTTTGAATTGTCATCGGAATGTCATCAGAAATTAAATAGTGTCAAATTTTATATATACAGGGTTTTTTAATTATATTGAGTACATAGACAAAACAGGGTATTCCAAAAGTATTGCCTAAGAATATATTAAGCGAATTCTTTATAATTTGAAATAGGAGTACTGTATTAAATTTTATTGTAATTTATCTTATATGAATTTAATTATATGTTATATATCTTTGATGTCAATAAGGTTTTTTTTTAATTTGCCCCGGTATATTTAAAAAAAGTATTTAGGTTCAATAATGTCACACAGTGACTCACCTTTATATCTCTTTTAATTATTAAATTTTTAAATGAGCACTCAGCTTCTCAGGATGTTGAGTTCATAAGATTAAATATTCATATGATTCCTTTAAAAATAAGCGCCAGATCTTAATATTGAATTTTGATAAATAAAATTGTGATCTAAAATATTTGTATTCAATAAATTTTAAATTTTTCTCTTAAATAGTTTGAATTCTTATTATATCGGTGTCATGTATATATGTACAAGGTACATTATAAAGTTTAAATGAATTTCTTTAGTTTGATTTAGTTTAAATTTGACTCTCGAATAGTTTTCCTTTCAATAATCTTATACTCGTTAATATATTAAATTGTAATTGACTCGTGTTAGATATATATACAGTGTGTAGCATCATTTTTCCACATTAATATATATATTGTAATATAAATTATGTTATTTTGATAATTTTATCTATGATTTATCTATGTTTTTAACTTTGAATTGACTAGCTCAGGTTATATGATTTATATTTTTATTATTGATTTATTGGAGAGCATGAGAAACTTACTCTCGTTGGGTTCAAGATAATTAAAATATATGTAATTTGTATTTACCAAATATTACCTTACCATTGTTTCCTACAAAAATAGTGTGAGTGTTAGCGCGGAACATACCCATTCAACCTCTATGATATCATACCTTTGTCTATCATCAATATATGACATAAATAAAATGCAGAAGAGTCAAGCTTTAGTTTATATAATTACGACTAAGCATCAAATTGAAAAACATTAGAAATATGAAAGAAAACCTTCAGTTAAACAAATTATTATTACAAACTACTATACAAATTGAATATTCTTAAACTTAGAAAATAGTTATACGTGAAATTTGGCCAAATTAGTTATATATATGTCTGAATTGTTTTAAATGGTACCATATAAATTATATATACACTGACCTGTTCATAACACTTGGAAGTCTCTTTATGTGCACTCTATTCCTGTTCTTCCCTCCTGGAATGAAGCTGGACTCTCTTCAAATCGTGGAAATAAATTCGCTAGTTTGTATCGCAGGTAAGTCAATATTATTTATTAAATTGTTCTTCTCACTTGACTTAAAATGTTTTGCAATGATCCTAAATGCTTTTAATCAAATACATGAGACTATCATGTAGGAATTTACTTAAAATTTACGCATAGCGTCCCTTCTCAAATTCAATAGTTGATAATTTCCACAAATAATTGTTATTTAGAAATATTTTCTGCTCTAAATGTTTCTTAGGTTATACTTTATCATTTATATTCAGTTTTTACTTAAATTTCAAACAATTTTCACTTATTTTAGTTAAATTTTTAGAAAGATTTTCTTACATGTCCATTTTCCTAAGCATCACACCACACACTCCTTTGTTTTTTCAATCAACAAACTTTTGTTTCTAGTCTTGTTATTTGAAACAAAACACTACTGAGTTGCTAGATATTTCATAGTCTTTTTATTGAATGTTTAATAGTTAATTTAATTGTCTTCTTCTTATTCCTATTGTTATTAATTATTTGTGTCAAAATAATTAATTATACCTATTTACATGTGAACAATTTCCAAAATATATCTTATATTTATTTACAATGATAGTATCTATCCCACTTTAAATTTTAAATATCAATGAATTTACAATCATTACGTCCTTAAAATCTTTCATAATGCCTTTCAATTCATTTCTTATATATAATTTACCAATTATCTCCTATGAACTTGTCCTATCATTTAATACAATTACATATTTTTAAACATTCCATCCGCTTTGCAAATATTCAATATTTCAAAATTCTAACTTACTCCTGTGGTTGAATATATTTCTATGTTTTAGTTCTATGCTACATGACGTGACGTTGTATGTAGTGACAGTTCAATAATTTCATTTCAACAAATGTGATAACTTGTCTGTATATGAGTATCAAATATCCTGTTTATTATCATCGAATAATAATAATTTCATGTTCTTTTCAGATTCATTTCGATATTCTAGATAAAATATACAGATGATCAACTATGCTGCTAATAAAAACAATATGAATTTATAATTTACCAAGGATGGATTAAAATTTATGACTCATTGTTTACAACTGAAATCTAAGGTAACGATTTTCAATATTATTGATGTATTTATATAGTTATAAAGGATAATTGATATCATAGGTGTTTGATTTGGTATGAGATATATTTCTTACTTATAATTATACGTATAAATGATAATTCTATCTGAAGAAATTAATCTCTATTCACCATCTGACAAAGTTCAAATTTCATATATTTGTGTCTCATTCTCTTTAATATTTACTACGATAAGCTCAATATATATATATATATATATATATATATATTCCGTATTATTATAGAGGAATTGGGAGTGCTATATAGAGTGTATTACGTGATATGACTTATTTTATTACAATTTGGCACTCTATGTATTATGGTAGAACCATATTTTTTGCGGTGTTTTTACTGCTCTTGCATCCATTCAGTAGAAATACATGATGATACTGTTTTAGTTAATTTGAGGGGTTACGAATTAATGGAAGATATTTTTGGTAGAATGATGAAAATCGATAAATATTTATATTTTATAAAAATTTAATATGTACTCGTATATCAATATTTTTCTGTTTGCCTTTTATTCTCAATTTCTCTTCAATTACCAATCGATTATACGATATAGTTACAATGAAAATATATTTTCAAAATAAAAATAAGTTCTCTAAATAGGAAGGAGCAACCTTTTCCCGATTGGGCCGTAATATTCTCCAAAACATCTCACGTTTCCACAAATTGCCTGAATTCTAGAACTTTTCACGTGCTTGGGACTAAAAATCGCTGCGTTTTCCCACAGTTTTATTACTATCATGACCAGGTCTGAAGAAAATTGAAATAGAAATCTGATGATATTGTGTATGTCTCCCATCTGAAAATTAAATGTTCAATGTAGAGTTCAAATGAATAAAAAATTAATTTAATTCAGAAAATGTCGAATGATATAAAGTAGAAGTGTTTTATTCACAAACTTTTTATTTTCATTACTAATTAATCACTCTCATAGGTCATAACCCAGCAAATTTTTAAACGAATAAATACTTTTGTCATGCAGTCGACGTAAACCAAGCATTGTTATATTTGAAACCAGACTGTAATTTTTGATTTGTGATCAGTAGAATAATAATAAACATAATTATTGGTTATGAATATAAAAAGACGTCAGGGACGGCATATTTTAATTTAATAATAATTTGCCTTCGGGTCTTTGCTCATTTCCTTTTTGTGGTTGCTGAAAAATAATAACCTAAGTAGTAATCGATCATGATTACAAAGAAATAATTCTCAGAAAAAAAACATTCATGTTGTTTTTTGACAGTAATGAACATTGTAAGTACATAAACAATGCTGCCGATACATTATTAATATTGATACTTTCGACCACAAACATTTGTCAATGAACTAAAATAGGCACCCACAATAAATAATTTCTTATTCATCGAAAATGTCTACAAGAAACGTAAACATTTCATTGGAAGTGATGGTGCTAAAATTTTTTTAATATTTATAAATTAATACAAATCAGATATTGTTTTACGTCAATTACGGTTGTATGGAATTTAATTATCGTAAGTCTGGCTTCTGCCAGCGGTATTACAATGAGACTTAAACAGGGTGGACGTTAAGTTATTATATTAAAACACACAATATTTCACGAACTTTTAATGAAAAAATAGAAAAGTTTTACAAACAAGAAACTGCTAAAGTTACATTTTTACTTGTCATTTTATTGTTAAAGTGAAATATTATTAACAGGAAAATGAACAAATAAAATTTTGTATATAAATGCCGATTTGCAACCAAAAAGAATTATAATGCTCATAGTTACATGATATTTAAATTCATGATAAAAACAATATTGATAAACGAAACTATTAACATATAGTTGTGTGTTGCACACACGTGAGTCAATTATAAAAAGATATTATTCATTCGTAACATAAATTTTAAAAAAACCAACTTCTATAATTGTATTTTTCCGATTGCTATAACTTTTGACACACCCTGTATACGATAAAGTATTTTTTTTGACGACGATTAAAAAAGCAAATAGACATGAATAGTATTATATATAAAGTGACAGCTTTATCAATATTTAAATTAACTGTAAATAAAGTGACATTAGTGCAATCGCGGAGGTATTTTCGAACGGAGTGAATAATTGAAAAAGAACAAGACGCGGATAAATAGTTTTTTTTAAAAACAATAACTGTTTACAAGTTAATAAAAGAGGATCGGAAAAAACAGAAGGAGGTTGTTGATTGTTGAGCGTCGAGAGAGGGTTGTTAGGTTGAAAAGGTGGTATGGAAAGATGTGAGAACGAGAATAAAATAATACAATTAAGTTAAAAAAATCATAATTAAAGGACAAAATTTTGATTTTTTTACTGTGACAACGTCATTGGCAATAAATGGAATGATCCAGTTTCCAGTAATTGAATATCAAATAAAAAAAACTTTTCATTAATCGTCTTCTAGAATTTGGTGAGATAATTTAATTTTTACCTTATTTGTTCCTGGCTATTTGGTTACGTTTTCCTCGTAGCAGAAATTACTTATATTGAAAGTAATCCGAATATAATAAACTTTAACTCCTTGTCGAATAGAGAAGCTATTACACTTTAATCATCACAAGTTTCATTGAACTGAAATGAGTGGAAACACAAGACTTTTGTTATCTTCAAACTCATGAATTTCTGTATGTATTTACAAACATTTGGTTTCTAGAATTATTACTTAGGTTAGGTATAATATTATGAACATATCTTTTTGAATTTACCTAGTTATTTAAGAATAATCAATTTCCACTATCCTACTAATTCAATTTAATCCCAAACAACGACGAAATCGCTCACTGATTTTATTATTAAGGACTAAATATATTAATAAACTTTAAAAACTATTACTTCTAAACATCCATTTTGCGATTGACAAGCTATCTGGTCATATGACGTGATTCACGCCACCATCATTCTTCTGGTTTAAAATGCTAGAGGTGGGAATTGATTGCGGGTTAACGATGATATCATGGTTACACAGTATTTATTAGTTATTTTTGTTATTTTATCATAATAATTTCACTTCAAACATTTAACTATGAGAATTGTATATAGATGTTTGTAAATAATTATGTAATTTGTTCTGGCTTTATCATCAGTAAGTATTGAGGGAGAAATGTTAAGAAATGCATAGAATTTTTGATTAATTAAACAAAACTACATTCAAACCTCCTTGTTGTCCTTCAAGTGTTCTCAAAACCTGTAAGTTTCCTGTTACTGTTCAACGCTAGTGCCGGACACACCCCTGAGATCTAAAAAAAAGGAATGAAGCTTTTGGTATTAATATTTGAACTTGCATTAGGTACAAAATCGCTCTGTTGTAACGAGCATACCATACGAGTTCTGGCGCCCATAATAAAAAAGGGAAATACAATTATTAACAAATTTAATATTCATAATAAATAATAGAAAATTCCACAACAATATTGCAACTTGACAATAACATAATTAAAAATAATCATCATCGCATTCTTTTTAAAAAACCCAACCTGTAACTCAAATTAAAATACAGCACAATATATATATATATATATATATATATATATATATATATATATATATATTGGAACAGTATAAACTGTCCATAATTAAGACAAACCATATTAGTCCTTAACAATATTATTTAATGAAACATTCAAATAAACCTCAATTTCATTATGAGTTTAAAAACAATGTTCTTAATATTAGATTTCACATAGAGGAAGATAAATTATTGTCAATAATATTCAAGTTTATAATGTATTCTATATTACAGTCTAAATTGTTATAAGTAATCCATAGGGATGAAATGCATCGTACTAGGTATTCATATAATAACGTGTGTATTATAATTAATTATTAACTAACAAAGATGGATTAGATTCCTATTCTGGTATCCGACGAGTACACATTGCTTATCGGTACTTTAATAGCTCATTAACAACAAATCATAATATGAGTTTGTGTATCGTGAAAAAGTAGTAAGATAACAGTGAAAACATTATTAGTGCATACATAGAGGTGATCATCTGTAAGTTGCATGAACTTTTTCCTTTTCGCAAATTAAAACAAATTAAACAAACATAATTAGCTTAGTCTAATAGACAAAAATCAGTTTTGTACTGATTATATATCCAAAATATTCAAGCAGACGGATCCGTCCTTAGAACGTATGAAATCACCCACAGAAAATTTATTAATTGAAACATGAATACAACCTCTGACGGGGTTTCTGACTACAGGGGCCCCTCTCAAAGTGCAGTAACAAATCACCCACAGTCTCAAAGTACATCTTATGCATCCGCTCTCACTTAACAAATATTTCCCAGCAAGGAGCAAGCGATTGTGTTTCCAACAATTGATGGATTGTTCCTCCAGGATTACATATACGCACTAGGTTCTCTGATTGGTCCTAAATCTATTATTTTTTGCTTAAGAATCTCCAATGGTAGAATATGTATATACCTAATAAACAAAGACGCAGTGGACACTTTTATGAATAAACATAAATCTATTAAAATCGGTAACTCTATACTTGATAGTCGTAGACTCATTACTCCATCTCAACGATCGGTCTTATCAAATGTATGTCCGTCTATACCCTATGATGTCTTGGTAAATTAACTGAAACAGTTAGGTCTCACCCTACTCTCGCCTATCACCTTTTTAAAAGTGAATGTGTCGAACCCTGAGTATATAGTCACATTCTAAGTTTTCGCCGACAAGTGTACATAAAACCTATCTCAACTCCTACAGATATACCTTCCTATATTACTTTATCTTTTGACGACTCTCTCTCTCTCTCTCTCTCTCTCTCTCTCTCTCTCTCTCTTCTAGCCGTTTTCTATCCTTTGGATATAGGCCTCTCTCATATTTTTCCAGTTTTCCCTGTTCTGTGCCACTTGGTTCCAGTTAAGTCCGGCTGTTCTTTTGATGTCATCATACCATCTTTGCTGTGGTCTGCCGGTGCTTCTTTTCTCCCCCCAAGGTCTCCATCTTGTTATTTTTCCGCTCCAGTTGTTTTTATTTCGGGCAACATGTCCGGCCCAGTTCCATTTAAGACTGCCTATTTGCCTCACTATGTCCTCTACCTTGGTTCTATTTCTTATCCACTCATTGGTTTTATGGTCTTTAAGCGTTATTCCTATCATTTTTTGTTCTATTGATCTTTGGTGTATCTTTAATTTATTTAAGATTTTCTTTGTTAGGACCCATGTTTCACATCCGTAGGTTGTTACTGGGAGAATGCATTCCATGTAAACCTTGGTTTTTAGTTTGAGGGGTAGGTTGGAGTTGAAGACGTGTCGCATCTTCCCGTAGGCCGCCCATCCTAGATGTATTCTGTGGTTAATTTCAAGTTCTTGATTGGCTTTACCCAATGTTAACTCTTGACCTAGGTAGACATAAGAGTTCACCTTCTTTACCTGATGTCCTAGCACATTTATACTCTCTATGTTTGTCCGTTCGTTTGTCATGAATTTGTTTTTAGAAATGTTCATTTCTAGGCCTACTTTTCTTGCTTCTTGTTGTAGTTATATAAGCATGTGTTGTAATTCTTCACTGTTTGGGGCAAAAATGGCAATGTCGTCAGCAAATCTTAGGTTACTTAGTTTATCTCCCGATATATTAATTCCTCTGTCTTCCCAGTGTAGGCTCTTGAAGACGTCTTCTAGCATCAGTGTAAACAGTTTGGGTGACACAATGTCTCCTTGTCTAACGCCTCTTTTAATTGTGATTTCCTCGGTGTCTTCATATAGCCTTACTTTCATTTTTGAGTTGTCATTTAGTGTCTGTATAATGTCAATATATCGTTGGTCTATTCTTGCATTTTTCATTGACCTGATGATTGCCCAAAATTCAACTGTGTCGAAGGCCTTTCTAAAATCTATGAAGGCGATCCATAATGGGATGTTATATTCCGTTACTTTTTCGTTCAGTGTCCTTACGGTGTGGAGATGTTCTATTGTACTCATGCCTTTCCTGAAGCTCGCCTGCTCATAGGGTTGGTATGCGTCGAGTTTGTATTCAAGGCGGTTTGCTATTATTCTCATAAAAAGCTTGTAGATCTGTGATAGTAGGCTGTTTGGTCTATAGTTTTCTAGGTTGCTTGGATCACCTTTCTTATATATCAGTATGACTATCGCGGTGTTCCAATCCTGTGGTATTCTTCCCTCGGTTAGGCATGTATTAAATAATGATTTAAGCTCCCTTATCAGTAGGCTTCCACCTTCCTTCAACATTTCCCGTATGATGTTATCGTCGCCTGCCGCCTTTCCGTTTTTTAGTTGATTTAAAGCTTTTTCAATTTCTTCCTCTACAATCTCTGGTAGATCCTCGGAGCCAACGTTACATATCTTGTTTTTCTGGTCATTGTTTGCTCTCCTAACATCCTCATTGTCTATTTTGGATTCGTACAGACCTGTGTAGAACTTCTCTGTTATCTCGAGTATCTCTCTTCGATCTTCTGTTATGTTACCTTGTTCGTCTCTCAATTTGATCATTTCTTTTTTATATGCGTTTTCCTTTTTAAAGATGTTTAGACCTCTGTTTTGCTGTATCAACTCCTCTATTCGATTCTCTTGATGCTTTCGTATGTCCTGTTTGGCCATTTTCCTTGCTGTTTTGTTTAGTTCGGCATACTCTACTGTGTTTCTTTTGTTGTCTTTAATGAGCTCTCTCCTTCTTTCCAGTAGCTGTTTGGTTTGTGTTGTAAACTTTTCTATTCTTTTAGTTTTTGATGTTACTAAACTTGCGGTTGTTTCTTTCAATGTTTTTACTAGTCTATTGTTCGTTTCGTCCAAGCTCTCGTGTAATGATGTTGTTTCCTTTGTTAGTCGTTCTGTCAATCTTTTGCTATATATTGACTTGTTGTCTCTTATTGTACCAGGATCTAGACGGTATTGCGTGCTGTTGAATTTTTTTGCTCTTTCCAATTTGACGACACACCTTATCGTATATACATATCACAAGACGGTATTTCCTGTTACAAATGCAAAAAAGATGGTCATATCGCCTCTCAGTGTCCTGATTTTTACCAGATATTACTCAAAGTACAATGACAAATCAAAAAAATCCGTAATCAAATATTCAAAATACAAATACTGACATTGAAACACAACTTCCACTAACTAACTTGGGAGCAACGGGACGGTATTTCCAGACAGGAGGGCTTTATGCGCCTCCGTGTTGATATTGGTTGTTGTTCCAAAATCGGAATCTTCCAATTGAGGTCACAAATGTGCGTTTGGTTGTCCTGTTGAAATCCGTTGTTTGTGTTCTTCCATATTTCTTTCAATATCGTTGCTCCCAAGTTTCACATCTATACTTGGTTATACCGTACTGATGTCAGCTAATGAGGTAGAAACATGCATGTTTACGGTTAACTCTCCTCTTCAGTAGCACATTAAAATGCTGAAGTGAAGGGTTGGTCTTTCTTAAAGATGATAATGATCCTATGACCCTTAGAAGAAGGGTATAGGTAGGGTAGCATTAAAAATTACGCATAATGTTAGTCAAAAAAGGTCATCGTAAAACTCATAAGGGACAGTGGGCTTGTCAGATAGGGCGACAGGATCCAGAATTCAATGGATACAGATAGCATGAGACTGAAAAGAAAAATATTCAACAATGGATGATAAACTGCAGAGAAAAGATATAATCGCATGCTCGACGCACTGTCTTTATTCCGAGATTCTCGACGTCTCTCATTTTAAAATTATTGTTATGCACGTCCACACCAATTCACAATGATAAAAAGGTTTATTCAACATTACAAAATACAGAAGCAATATGTAATTTTTCGGATTTCTTTCAGTGGTAACTGGCATTATTCATGACAGTAACAGACGAAAGAGGACTAAAATCTATCATTCTCGTAAGTATTCTTCAAAAACATAAGTGTTCATGTATGCATGATTTTCTCCACTCCATTTTGATTAAACTATTCCCAGCGACAATTCAATTTATGCAACAAATCTAATTTTTAATCCTTCCATGGAAGCTTATAACACATTTCATATTTCTAACCTGATATGTTTTACCAACGGTATATATTTCATTTAACTCAGTTTCCTCCATATACTAGATACAGAATCTTGAACACACACAACATAAAATTCAATACTCAAAACATCATGAAACTGTAAGTACCTACATACCAACACACTTTGCACCACGATTTGAAAACCTTTCAGACACTAATTTTACAAATAGTGAAATAGAATTTTTAAATAAAGGTTTAAAGTACAGCATACCACCTAAATTTACGAATAATATTAAACAAATTATAGCTACAGAGTCAGAAATAGCTTTAAAATCTAATTCAAATAATTTTCTTTATGAGAAATTAAAAATTGCCAATTTAATCAAAAATATTGAACCTTCAAAAGTTAAACGTCAAACAAAAAATGACATTTCAGTTTTAAACGCAATAAAAAAGAACATTGAGAATAATAACCTAACAGTTACAAAATCTGATAAGGGGAACGCTACTGTCATTTTGACGACTGAAAATTACAATTCCAAAGTATATAACTTTATAGAATCCAGCGATGTAAAAGTTCTTAAAGCAGACCCAACAAAGAAGATTTCTAATAATGTAAGGGATATTGTTAATAATTCAAATTATCTTTTAAATGATTACGAAAAGAGGTCTATCATACATAAGAATCCTCATTGTCCACAATTATATGGAACAGTTAAATTACATAAAATAACGAAACCAATTAGACCTGTAGTCTCTTATGTTAATGCTCCTAATAATATATTGGCAACAATATACTCAATACTTACGGATATGAATCTCAGTACTCAATTAGAAATTCAATAGAACTAATCAAAAAGTTGAAAGCAATCCACTTACAAGATAACTATAAACTCATATCGTTCGATGTAACTAACATGTTTACTAAAATTCCTCCTAAAGAATGTCTAATACTTGTAAGAAAATTACTAGAAGATAAAAATATTAATCCAGGAATAATATCAGATATACTTAATTTATTTGATGTATGCATTAATCAGAATTATTTCACTTTTGGAAATAAGATATATATTCAAAATGAAGGTTTACCAATGGAAGCCCTATATCACCTATTTTAGCAAACATTTTTATGGACAATTTAGAAAGAAGAAAGATCTTTGAAAGTAATATTTCGAAAAATATTTTATTTAGATATGTAGATGACATATTAGCTTGTTTTATGGGTAGTGAACGACAATTAGATGTATTTTTCAACCACATCAATAATTTACACCCGAAAATTAAATTTACATTAGAAATTGAAGAAAATAGCTCAATCAATTTTCTTGATTTAAAAATTCAAAGAGTTAATAATGTACTTGATTATTCAATTTACCGAAAACCAACACAAACTGATGTAACAATTCCATTAAATTCTAACCACCCTGTGTCTCACAGACTAGCAGCATATAATTCAATGATACATAGAGCTTTTTCAGTTCCTATGAACAAATGTAATTTTGATAGAGAGATTAATACAATTAGACAAATAGCAACCTCTAACGGTTATCCATTAGATATGATAAATAAGCTAATTAGTAAAAAAGAGGAAAAAGTGGCATTACAACTAATATATCCTAAACAAGCTGATGAAATTAAAACTTATAAAACCATCACATATGCAGGAAATATTTCTAAAGATATTTCAAAGATAATATCTTCAGCAACGAATACAACAATTTCTTTTAAAACAGAAAGTAACGTTAGTACAAAATTGTTAAATGTAAAAACAAAAATACCACCATTAAAGAAGTCAGGTATATATAAACTCAAATGTCCAGAATGTAATGCTGTCTATTTGGGTCAGACCCTTAGGAATTTTGAAATACGATACAGTGAACACTTACGAGCATACAGATTAAAACAACCAGATAAATCCCACTACGCAAAACATCTACTTGACACCAATCATTCATTGACACCTAACACAGAACTAGAAGTACTGCATATTTGTGAAAAGAAACAAGAACTGGATTTCCTTGAAGAACTGGAAATTAGAAGACATTTAAGAAACCCACAATATGAAGTTGACAATGAACAGGGAATTCTCCACTAATAAACTGTCTTCTTAAGTGATAATTGTAAATATCAGCAGATATAGTTTTCCTGGTTTTCTATATCATTGCACAGTTATACTGATCTTAATTGGAAAAATGATATCCAGGATATCACCATAGGGCTAATAATATCTAAGCTTCAATATTTGTAATATCACATCTTCTTCTTTAAACATATATTAAGCCAATCACAAGTTAGGTTACTTCTTGGTCTAGCCAAAAATAACTACTAAACATCAGGTAGGCCTAAAATGAAATGTAACTTCTGTCATTCTGACGATGATATTGATTTATCGAAACAATTGTCAATTTTTTAGAATTTTCAATAACTTGTATTATATTGTGGAATTAACTAGAGACCTTGAGTTTCATTTAAAAACAATACTAGATATTCTTGTTTTCTCTGATGAACTTCCTTCAAATATTGTCTACAGCAGGTTATTTCGTCTTTCTCTATTGAAAGTAACTTTGTGTTTTGAATCATTTTATAACGAAAATTCATTTCCTTCAAAGTTTTTCACGATTTTCCTCACTTATGGATGGAACCTCTCTGTGGTGACCTGAAGTGACCGCATATATCCTTGTAAACAAGTCGGTATGTTGTTGAATAACTCCAGTCACAATGGACCACATTTCAATTATTTTTGTAAATCCGAATTTTAAATTTTGGTGGCGAACAGCGTTGAATACTTTGATAATAATAATTCTCCCATTTTTGGAATGTGCAGGTTTACTAATCCATTTTACAAAAACACTACCCTATTTTCAAGAACGAACTTTTCCCACACCAAAAAAGGTATCTTACACACTATACTTCTAACCTAACCTAACCTAAGTTTGTAATCGTTATTTCTATTTGTGAAACAAAACGACCATATTGTTATTTATCTCATCAGACGAACGGATTTATATCAACATAATATGGACAAAGTATATTGTTGCATTTTTTGTTTCCCCGTATATCTAGATATCTTCATGTATGATGTCTTTTACTTATATGCAGATTTCCCATCTTATTTTTGTCGTGAGCTCTCCAATTTCAGCAACCTCCTATCCATAAGAAAACAGAGTCTACCACAATTTCATGGTAATGACCTCTCTATATTCTCTTATAAGTAAGTTGATAATATAGTCGTCAGTAGCCTGTTGGCTTTGTCAGTGCCATTAATTTAGAGAAAAAATATCAACATCTACGTGTTGTGCATAAATAAATACTTTTCGATGTCAACAAACTTATCAATATTTCTAATCGCTAATATTTATAGTACTTCACAAGCTGCGTCCTATTAATTTGATTGAAAATCTATTTATAAATATTTAAGAGATACAAACTTTTTTAACTGAAATTTTTAAGTTTTAAGAAAATAAAAGTCTTCTTGTTTATTACTAATTAAATAGGAAATACCACATCTAAAATCGATTTTTACTTACAACATAAACTACGATTTCTATTTTCATCAACTTCCCTGCTTTTCTTTAAAAATATCGAAATTATATAGTATCTGGAATAAAACCCAGAAGTTTCCCTTTCTCGTTTTTTCTGTAATATATTTTCGAAAATTACTTTCAACTCCTCAAATTACGTAGAGTTTAACACCACAAAACCTAATTTACAACAAATTTGGACGAGACATAACCCGAGGCGATGTCACCCTCAAATTTCAGAAATCCCTAAGAACCACAGAGCTGCCGTGTGGAAAAATAATGTGCAGTCTCTAGGCAGTATTTGCAGTAAATTCTAAATGGAATTTCTAGTTCTACACTTTAAAATAGTGCTACGATAATAATAATTCCACTGAAATTATATTTATTTCACAAATAGACTACAAGTAAACATATTTACGTTTTACATAGATGGTTATGATAAGCTGAAATGTTTAACAGTAGTACCGTTATATTAATAATAATAACATATAATAATATTTGTTGGTCCCCATATTCAAGAGTCGATTATGGACTCGAGCTTTAATTCAAGGTTAAATAAAAAAGACAAATGTAAGGGAGATGCTTTTATATATTTGTGCTTAATTTTTGGGAAATTAAAGATCGTTTTATAGAAGCTTATGTCATTAAAAATTCACTTTATCGCCTCACATCTTGATTGCCCTCTCAACTTGTAAGATATCAATGTAGAGCATTAAGAGCGCTTGTATTAGAATATTCCCAGCATGGAAAATTATGTCGAGGAAAATGGAGCCCTAAGAAGCGGGCAGACCACTCTTGGATTTTAAAAACAGATACATATAAGTTGTTTGAAATGACTTTTACCAAAAACTTCTTTTAACTCGAAAAATATGAATCATAGAAAAATTCTGAACACACGTTCGGAGTCCGGATGAAAAGTACAAAAAGAATAAGATAGTTTAATATATATTACTTTTTTTTGACTTAGACCAATGTTATTATATAGAAAGGACAAGGAGTAATAAATCATTCATTTAAGTAGATTTCATAGACGTACCAAAATATATTTTAAGAGGGTATACCGTAAGGTACATTTTGTATTGAACGAATGAGTTGCAGCTATGCTAAAGAATATACGATTTAGGTCAGAGGTAACGGGATGTACTAATTTTAATAAAAAAAGTGATAGAGGTACATAAATTTTAGTAAGTTTGATAAAGAAAGGCAACACAGTTTATTCCGGAGTATCCGAACTCTGCCACAAAATGCATGCAACCGTTTTCACAAACATAAAGCGAGAAATAACATTTTTCCTATATTGATCCAAATGATGATTGACATAATTTCGGAATTCTATAACTCTTTCGTCATTCGGAAGCAAAAAATGTAGTTCATTATAAAAAAATTCTACAACTTCCTCAGAACTAAGATACATAATACCGAAATGTACTTTTAAGTATTCGCCAATTACAGAACCTTACTGTCTGTACTCTTGTACCAAATGAAACTCCTGAATCTTACGAAACCAAGCTTGACAGAGATGAAATTTACAACCAAAAAGAATTTGATCTCTGCCAAAACATTCATATATAGCGTTATGAATGCTTAGTTCAAAATCTACTACGACTTCTTTAGGTTGAAAATTTAAGCCTACTTCTTTACATTTTTGTCTTACAATTAAAAACAAATTTGAATATGTTTGACTTGATTTGTCCGGCAGCAAACAAAAAACAAGAGGTACGTAATAGCCGTTTTTAAAACCATGAATGGTAAACATTTGGTAAAAAAAAGTTGAACAGTATTTAAAAGTCCCATCCATCAAAATACAATCCGAATTACATAAAAAATTAAGGTTGGAAAAACAGGAGAACACAATAATTTTAAATACCTGGTCTGCTGTTAATAGAAATTCCTCTTCTCGGTTCGATCGTAATTGTAATTCACGAACACTATTAAATACTTCTTCCTGATTTTTAGGCAATAGTGTAAGTGCATCAACATCCTTCCCCTAATCCCCTAAATATCGATCAAAACAATCAATATTTCTTCAAAATATTTAATTCAAGAAATCTTTGAAACCTTTCAGAAATATACATAATTCTATGGGCCTCCGATTTTATCTATTATAAACCCTAATGACTCTAATAGGATTAAACTAAATGGTTGCGGCACAGTTCGAACATTTCAGTAATCCTCAAATTGATACAAGTCAGGTAAAATTTTATTTTGTGGCAGAGTTCGGATATGCCCGTTTATTCATAATATTTTTTATTTGTATTACTCCTATATGTAGTGTTTGGGGAATTTTTCTCATAAATTTTAAATGGCAAGTGGCCTACTGTAATCGGCTTAATACGATTACACCTATTTACAGATTATTCGATTATTGAGAGGGATTTTCCAAACAATCCAGTTTTCTTAGAAACATTATCGGGAATATTATTTTAAAAGAAAGTAGGTACATTAAATCAGTACTTAGTATTAGTTCTTTGAGTAAAGTTGTATGAAGTTGTATGGTTGTCATAATATTGTAAACAGTTGGAATATATTTAAAACATTTGTTGACTGTTAATTGTGCAAGTACCAAACAATGTCGATAAGCCAAGGACCATCTAAACGACCAAAAACAGGTCCATTATCTTTAA
The DNA here is from genome assembly GCA_963921935.1 of Galeruca laticollis. Taxonomy (NCBI): domain Eukaryota; kingdom Metazoa; phylum Arthropoda; class Insecta; order Coleoptera; family Chrysomelidae; genus Galeruca; species Galeruca laticollis. The sequence goes on from OY998179.1 coordinate 219,787,318, forward strand.
ATGAAAAAACTCTGATATTGAATTGTTATATATCATTGAAAAACAAGGATCCAAGTGCAAGTGTTGATGATATTGTGGAATTAACGGCTGCTATGTTGTGTGTTGCTAAATCAACAATTTATAGATTACTAAAAGAAAGCAAGAATGGAACTCTTCAACCCCCTAAAACTCCTTCAGGCCGAAAACCAATTGAGATCGATGAGTCATTAAAACAAAGACTAAGGCGTAAATTCCATGGATTTTACTTACGAAAGGAAATTCCAACACGACAAAATTATGACATCAGTGCAAGAAGATACGGACTATCCAAAATTCTCCAGAATGACATTATGCAAACTTTTGAAAGATGTGGGTTTCAGATATACAAAACATAATAGAAAATCTCTCTTGATAGATAAACCGGAAATAGTTTTTTGGAGAAGAGACTATTTAAGAAGCATTCGACATGCCAGAGAACAAAATTTGAAAATCTTCTACTTAGACGAAACATGGATAAATGCTGGATATACAGTTTCCAAATCTTGGCAAGATGAAAACATTAAAAGCGGAAGGCAGGCATTCGTGGAAGGTTTGTCGTTAGGTTTGCAGCCACCATCTGGAAAAGGAAAAAGACTTATCATTGTCCATGTTGGAAGTTCTGAAGGTTTTGTTGATGGTGGATTATTAACTATTATTTCAAAACGCACGGGGGACTATCACGAAGATATGAATGGGGATGTCTTCGAGGAATGGTTTGTTCAAATGTTGGATCTGATTCCAAAAGGGGCTGTTATTGTTATGGACAACGCAAGTTACCATTCACGGTTACGAGAAGCATTGCCCACAAGTCGTTGGCGTAAAGCAGAGCTTTTGGAGTGGCTTATTTCGAAAAATATTAAGTTTCCAAAAGATCCACTAAGGAAAGAACTTTACAGAATTGCAAAAATGAACAAGAATAAATACAAAACCTACATTGTAGAAGAAATGGCTTCTTCTCGTGGTATATCAGTTCTTCGACTTCCCCCTTATCATTGTGAACTTAATCCCATAGAACTAATATGGGCTCAGGTAAAGGGGGAAGTTGGAAAAAAAATACTACTTTTAAAATAAACGATGTTGTGAAATTGTTTGAGAGTGCTGTAAGTCATGTGAGTAAGGAAAATTGGACAAACTGTATCGAGCATGTTATCAAAGTAGAGGCAAATATGTGGAAAATTGACAATATTTGTGATGCTTTAATCGACCGTATTATTATTAATGTCAACAACGATTCTTCCTCTTCCGAGTCGGATATAGAATAAAATGTAAGTAATAAATGTATTCCAATAATTATTTCTTTTCATTTTTTATTATATTATAATTTAAAACGTATTTTTTTCCCAAAATACACACCACTGCATTGCGTTATTGCTTATCTGCTAATCCTTTAACAATGAATAAACCCTAAACTTTGCTACAACTGAAACAAATACGGGGTCGATCTACCTGGTTTTTAGATTTACGGAAGAAATGTAATTTAAAGTAAGAGATTTATCAAAAATTTCATGGTGCTCCCTGTAAAGGTTTTGAATACTTAATTAGGGTTTATTACTCCTCCTACTTTTTGTACATACTATAATTCTATACGAACCGCCTATCTTAGAAATATGGTGTCAGGAGGTTTACTTTGGAAAAGTCAAATGTTCTATACTAATTTATTTTATTTTTATCTGTTTCAACTGATTTCTAACAGTAATGATCATTCTTTCTTTATCGTTTCCTAAGGCTTTTGATTAGAATTCTAAATTATGATAAATTTAGTCAAATCTATAAACCCTATTTTACCAATATATTGGAAAAATTACTAGTAACAAAAAACTAGTTCGGGTTACATCATTTGATATTCAAGACCACTCTTATTATGCGAATCTTTTACCAAAACAGTAATCCTGTCCAATTTTCTTGAATGTTTTTTGATGGTGTAGAGTGTAGAGATCTTTTCCTTTTTCTGTTACATCAAATAATACCGAGTCACTTTTAAAATGATAGTTGTGAAGAGGGATATCATCCCAGACAGTTTCAGTCTTTTTGTCCTTCTAAATGTATTTATTTTATCGTTTGGCCTGTCTACTTGAATTGTTAGAAATATTTGATATGTTTTTGCACATCTAGTTCGTTTGTATAGACGGACCACCCACTCAGAAAGCACTTGACGTTAGGCAGATGGCTGTTTTGTTAATGAGATATTCAGTTTTATGGCGATAATATGGAAATCTTCATTTTATGTTATCGTTTTGTACATAACGTTATTAATTAGGCTTTGTTATGTTATGTTTTAAAAATAAATTCTCTATTTTAATTGTAGAAATTTCCTATCATTGATGAATATTTTATTATCTGAAATCTTTTAATCTATCTAGAAAATAATTATTTCGAAATTGATTTATTATCCAATCTACATAAACATTTTTAGCGACTTAGGTGGTATACCGATCCCAAAAGAATATTCAATGACAATTGAAATAGTAATAAGAGGATTATTTATTAATTATAGCAATTTTTGTAATCGAGAAAAAACATCTTAATGGGTAAATTACATATGGATCACATGGAAAGTTTAAAATTTGTAACAAAGTGTAAAGTATTTAAATTGTTTTTTAGTTCATGTTTGAATTCACGAATTGTTCTTTGTTTATATTGTGGAGTAATATAAAAAAAATTGCTGAAAATAACTTTCTATAGTCCTTTAGTTACCAGAAATTGATAAAAAAGGTCGCTTTCAAGTATTCTTCTTTTTGTCGCTGATTTCGCACAGCTGTTCTCTATACTCACGTGGAATTTTAACGTCAAGAGAGTGAGATTCAGTTTGTTGACAGTTCTCCTTCTTCTAAATTTATCTCAAGTGTGTTTTGAGATTTTTACCATCGATGAAAACAACAAAGAATCTGCATTGCTAAAGGAATCTAATGTGTGCAAAAAGCTAGAGTGAAATGGGTGAAACAAAGCCCTTCCAGATATTTGGTGAAAGATATGCCTTGCTCTGGGCGGCCATAAATGTCTTCAATTCAACTTCACATCCCTAAAGTAAAAGAAATGGTGGCTGAAAGAGGGAGGGAGGGTGGTAGATAATCTCATAAATCAATTCGTACCATTTTAAACAATTGATTCGGCACCATTTCACAAGGCTATTTATTCGTTATGAACGAATGTGTAGTCAACATCTCAACAAAGCTTATCAAATAAACACAATATTCTAATAATATGACTACAATCGACACACAAATTACCACTCGTTTTCAGTTAATGTAAGACCTAAAAAAAATTAGCGATTACTGAAATCGATTGCTGAAAATTGGCTCAAAAATGTGATAAATGAATTATTTTTGTCGTAATTGTATTATTTCAGATGGGTCTAGTTAAATTTGGATGAATGGCTTTCATTGACCTATAGTTTTTTGTCATAGTACGGAAGAAAATCTGTTCAAATAAGAATATTGAAAACAAATTATTAATTTCAGAGGTGGCATATGAAATAAAAATTCTATTTCGATAAGTCTTCCTAGATCAGATTCATTCATCTTGAGACAGGTTTGTCAAGGAAATGCAGCAATTTATATATGTGATGAGAAACACTTTTGAAAATTACTATAATATATTATCAGTCCAAAAACCTCTTGACGGGGTAAAAATAGGTGGCGCAAGTAGACCCCTTATAAAAGATGTGATATCAAATCATACGATGTATGAGGTGACACAATTACTATATCTACTTATAATCTTTTTAAAATATCGGTAAGCTATGGCTACATATTCACACTTTCTTCCTTATTAATTTAAAAGTTTCAAATGATTGTGTACTTGCGTTCAGCCCCGTTTAAATATTGTTAGTGTTTGTTTGAAGTTGACTTTTTCCTTTTCTTTTGGCTCCACAAGGGTACACTCAATTATTATATACCGTCTTGCATAGACATACAAAAAACATTTAGAGAGTTTTTCTCTTCCTGAGGCCCAAAATCGTATAAATTGGAAAAAACTTAAAATACCCATATTTTCAAAATTATAGATGGCTATTAGGACCCCTTAAGGATTTTTCGGAAATCATGGTAAAATATGGTCGTAATAACTTTTCGAGGTCTATAATCCTGCAAAGTTTCATTGAAATCGTTAGAGCTGTTCGAACATCTAAATACTTTTTATTCAGAATGACAGACCGCCAAGTATTTTTTGAAAGTTAATTTTTTAATTTTGACGTTAGAATGCCAACTGAATGAAATTCGTTAATGTCATGTTGTACCACTGAAATAATTTTGTATTTCAATTAATGAGTAAAGTATATTTTCATGTTGATGTGAATGCTTATTTCATCGTAGATGTTACGATGTACATAATTTTGGTCCTACGAAGCCGATATGAACTGGTTAAGTGTAAAAGTATCTACACTTATAGTATGTACAAAAAGTACGAGGAGTAATAAACCCTAATTAAGTATGCAAAACCTTTACAGGGAGCACCATGAAATTTTTGATAAATCTCTTACTTTAAATTACATTTCTTCCGTAAATCTAAAGACCAGGTAGATCGACCCCGTATTTGTTTCAGTTGTAGCAAAGTTTAGGGTTTATTCATTGTTAAAGGATTAGCAGATAAGCAATAACGCAATGCAGTGGTGTGTATTTTGGGAAAAAAATACGTTTTAAATTATAATATAATAAAAAATGAAAAGAAATAATTATTGGAATACATTTATTACTTACATTTTATTCTATATCCGACTCGGAAGAGGAAGAATCGTTGTTGACATTAATAATAATAGGGTCGATTAAATCATCACAAATATTGTCAATTTTCCACATATTTGCCTCTACTTTGATAACATGCTCGATACAGTTTGTCCAATTTTCCTTACTCACATGACTTACAGCACTCTCAAACAATTTCACAACATCGTTTATTTTAAAAGTAGTATTTTTTTTCCAACTTCCCCCTTTACCTGAGCCCATATTAATTCTATGGGATTAAGTTCACAATGATAAGGGGGAAGTCGAAGAACTGATATACCACGAGAAGAAGCCATTTCTTCTACAATGTAGGTTTTGTATTTATTCTTGTTCATTTTTGCAATTCTGTAAAGTTCTTTCCTTAGTGGATCTTTTGGAAACTTAATATTTTTCGAAATAAGCCACTCCAAAAGCTCTGCTTTACGCCAACGACTTGTGGGCAATGCTTCTCGTAACCGTGAATGGTAACTTGCGTTGTCCATAACAATAACAGCCCCTTTTGGAATCAGATCCAACATTTGAACAAACCATTCCTCGAAGACATCCCCATTCATATCTTCGTGATAGTTCCCCGTGCGTTTTGAAATAATAGTTAATAATCCACCATCAACAAAACCTTCAGAACTTCCAACATGGACAATGATAAGTCTTTTTCCTTTTCCAGATGGTGGCTGCAAACCTAACGACAAACCTTCCACGAATGCCTGCCTTCCGCTTTTAATGTTTTCATCTTGCCAAGATTCGGAAACTGTATATCCAGCATTTATCCATGTTTCGTCTAAGTAGAAGATTTTCAAATTTTGTTCTCTGGCATGTCGAATGCTTCTTAAATAGTCTCTTCTCCAAAAAACTATTTCCGGTTTATCTATCAAGAGAGATTTTCTATTATGTTTTGTATATCTGAAACCTACATCTTTCAAAAGTTTGCATAATGTCATTCTGGAGAATTTTGGATAGTCCATATCTTCTTGCACTGATGTCATAATTTTGTCAAGTGTTGGAATTTCCTTTCGTAAGTAAAATCCATGGACTTTACGCCTTAGTCTTTGTTTTAATGACTCATCGATCTCAAATGGTTTTCGGCCTGAAGGAGTTTTAGGGGGTTGAAGAGTTCCATTCTTGCTTTCTTTTAGTAATCTATAAATTGTTGATTTAGCAACACACAACATAGCAGCCGTTAATTCCACAATATCATCAACACTTGCACTTGGATCCATGTTTTCAATGATATATAACAATTCAATATCAGAGTTTTTTCATTTAAAGATATTGGACCTGTTTTTGGTCGTTTAGATGGTCCTTGGCTTATCGACATTGTTTGGTACTTGCACAATTAACATTCAACAAATGTTTTAAATATATTCCAACTGTTTACAATATTATGACAACCATACAACTTCATACAACTTTACTCAAAGAACTAATACTAGGTACTGATTTAATGTACCTACTTTCTTTTAAAATAATATTCCCGATAATGTTTCTAAGAAAACAGGGTTGTTTGGAAAATCCCTCTCAATAATCGAATAATCTGTAAATAGGTGTAATCGTATTAAGCCGATTACAGTAGGCCACTTGCCATTTAAAATTTCTGAGAAAAATTCCCCAAACACTACATATAGGAGTAATACAAATAAAAAATATTATGAATAAACGGGCATATCCGAACTCTGCCACAAAATAAAATTTTACCTGACTTGTATCAATTTGAGAATTACTGAAATGTTCGAACTGTGCCGCAACCATTCAGTTTAATCCTATTAGAGTCATTAGGGTTTATAATAGATAAAATGGGAGGCCCATAGAATTATGTATATTTCTGAAAGGTTTCAAAGATTTCTTGAATTAAATATTTTGAAGAAATCTTGATTGTTTTGATCGATATTTAGGGGATTAGGGGAAGGATGTTGATGCGCTTACACTATTGCCTAAAAATCAGGAAGAAGTATTTAATAGTGTTCGTGAATTACAATTACGAACGAACCGAGAAGAGGAATTTCTATTAACAGCAGACCAGGTATTTAAAATTATTGTGTTCTCCTGTTTTTCCAACCTTAATTTTTTATGTAATTCGGATTGTATTTTGATGGATGGGACTTTTAAATACTGTTCAACTTTTTTTTACCAAATGTTTACCATTCATGGTTTTAAAAACGGCTATTACGTACCTCTTGTTTTTTGTTTGCTGCCGAACAAATCAAGTCAAACATATTCAAATTTGTTTTTAATTTTAAGACAAAAATGTAAAGAAGTAGGCTTAAATTTTCAACCTAAAGAAGTCGTAGTAGATTTTGAACTAAGCATTCATAACGCTATATATGAATGTTTTGGCAGAGATCAAATTCTTTTTGGTTGTGAATTTCATCTCTGTCAAGCTTGGTTTCGTAAGATTCAGGAGTTTCATTTGGTACAAGAGTACAGACAGAAAGGTTCTGTAATTGGCGAATACTTAAAAGTACATTTCGGTATTATGTATCTTAGTCCTGAGGAAGTTGTAGAATTTTTTTATAATGAACTACATTTTTTGCTTCCGAATGACGAAAGAGTTATAGAATTCCGAAATTATGTCAATAAAACATATATAACGCAAAATTCGATATTTCCACCACTTATTTGGGCAAATAATGCATCCTTTTTTAAGAGAACAACGAATTCTTGTGAGAGTTTTCATTGGAATTTCGGTGCTTCTTTTTACAAAGCACATCCAAACATTGTTCAATTTACTAGTGTGTTATTGGATTTACAAACGGAGGTATACGCGAAAATTCGTTCGCCAAACCAAAGCCAGAAAAAAACCAAAAAAACTATTAATGTTAAAATTAATTTCATTAATAATCATTTGGATCAATATAGGAAAAATGTTATTTCTCGCTTTATGTTTGTGAAAACGGTTGCATGTAAAAATCAACCACACGTTAAATTTTTTGTTTTTTTTTATATGTTTATGTATATTGAATATATTTTATTGTAATGTAGATGTAATTTTTTAGAAGTGGCAAATATACGTTGAAAATATATGTATGTTATTAATATTTTCTTATATTGAATTTGAGTACCTAAAGATGAAGGTAAATTGTTAAATCGGATTAGGCTATATGACCCCTACTGGTTTGGTAGTTAATCTCCAAAATTTTAAACACAGGCAGAGTTCGAACAACCCGTAATGACTACCTGCATTTTGTGGCAGAGTTCGGATACTCCGGAATAAACTGTGTTGCCTCTCTTTATCAAACTTACTAAAATTTATGTACCTCTATCACTTTTTTTTATTAAAATTAGTACATCCCGTTACCTCTGACCTAAATCGTATATTCTTTAGCATAGCTGCAACTCATTCGTTCAATACAAAATGTACCTTACGGTATACCCTCTTAAAATATATTTTGGTACGTCTATGAAATCTACTTAAATGAATGATTTATTACTCCTTGTCCTTTCTATATAGACTATAGTATGATCGATAAAACACAACTTAGGAGCTAATAACGGAAGCATGATTGTTAACTTCATGATGTACTTACTAGGTAGCTGAAACAGTTTTGAACAATGCGTGAATGCCAAATTCTATAATAATGTTTTCGTTCTCCCTTAAATTATCAAATCATTTTCTCATGCGAAATATCAACAGCTAATCGATCTTACAAATTTGGCTTTTACTTTTCTTCTTTGTCTATAGTAAACAAAATAACAGCCCCACTTTGTTCTTTTGGTTTTTCCAAATCCCTCTTTGTTGATTTCTATATTTTACAAACTAACCACGTATTTGAACATTAGAGCCGTCGTTTCATCACCTTCCAAGGTTATATTAGTAATTAAGTTATTATGTAAGGTTTGTTCTAACTGAACTGAATACCCTTTTTGTACCATACAATATCAGTAAGGACGGTCCTGACCGTTGTTGGGTTACTACCTGAAAGCGATCAACTACTAAGTGTATAGCGAATTGTGCGAGTATAAAATCGAATAAATTCAATCCAAAGTCATAATCTACCTTAGTTAATTACAACAAATAAAATACGTAAGTACTATTTACAACTGAATTAGAATAGTATATAGAAGTAATAAGACGAAATTTCATCAACAAACCAGCCGCTTATCAAAAGGAATTCCATTATCCACTTTTTACTTCTGACTCTGTCTCAGTAGACAGGGTCGGACCTGCACATGGTAGTGCAGAAGCAGAAAATAGTTTTAAAAGTTACTTAATTTCAAAATTATATCATGAATAATAACTCTAAAAGCAATTTACAACAACCCGGACTGTCATATTCAAGTGTATTGGGACAAAGTCAACAACCAAGGTACCCGCCAAAAGAACAAGCTATTATTTTTCCGTCAATAACAGGAATCAAATGCCAAGAATACTTGTATCAAGTCGGTCTCACCTAAAAATATACTATATGCTTCACGCATGGCTAATGACAGAATATCTATATATTTATCATCGAAACAGATTGTAGACAAATTTTTGAAAGAGCATGGAGGAGAAATTACTATTAATGGCCAACAAATCAAAGCTCGTAGGATGATTACTCCAGCAGAAAGACTTGTAATTTCAAATGTTTGCCCTTCAATCCCAAACGAAATTATCCAAGAAGCCTTAGAAAATATTGGACTAAAACTAATGTCAAATATAACATTCCTAAGAATTGGTGTCACTGATCCCGCGTACAGCCATATACTCAGTTTCCGACGTCAAGTATATATTGATCCACCAAATAACCTTACAGTACCAGACAGTCTCCTTATACCATTCGAAACAATCAGTTATCGTATTTTTCTCAACATGGATGGGCAAGGTTGTTATAAATGCAAACAACCAGGTCACACTGCATACAACTGTACCTCTTCCAGCCAAGTTAATAATACTCCTAACATGCCACTACACTCCCAATCAAATATAAGCGGCAGCAACATCACTACGTCTACACCCCAAGTTCAAGCTAACTTTACTACTCCTACACCACCAGAGAAAATCAATATTACTCCTACTACACTCCAACCTAAATCCATCAACAACACACCCGAACTTGAAACAAACCAAATAGACATAATAAATAATGATCACACTGAAACCAACAAAAGAAAAATCAATGAAATTGAAAGTCCCCCAATACCAGATAACACCACTGAAGAGGAAACAGCTTTCAAAACACCTAAAGAAAAAAAACCTAAGAAAGTTGGGCTTGACGAAATAATGAAAATGATGGAACCGGCCAAAAATTTCATTGAGGAACACGCAGACGAACTAATATTAAATTATGATCAACTGACTGATTTGATTACCAATATTCATGGTTCTAGTGATCCAATCAGTACCATAAGAAATTATACCTCAGATTTTGAGTCTCTTATTAATATGCTGGAAAAAGTGTACCCCCAAATCACGAACAAATCCCTAAAAATCCGCTTAACCAAGATAAGAAAACGATTACGACGATACATATCAGAAGGCCCCATTGACTCGGGAAGTGAGTCGTCGACACAATCATCATATTAGAAATGGACATACTTAAATGGAATTTAAATGGTTATTACGTACACTATGAAATGTTGAAACAACTATTGTCTAAGTACAAACCAAATTCTATTTGTTTACAGGAAACACATTTTAAAGACAGTAATGTACATAACTTGAAAAACTATAACATATACTATAAAAACAGACCCACTGGAGAGAGGAGCTGGGGGGGTGTTGCCACATACGTTAAAAATAATATCCAATCAAATAAAATTGACATAATCTCAGATCTAGAAGCTGTTGCGGTTACTGTTTTCTATCCATCTAAAATAAATATTTGTAATATTTATTTGGTGAACTTGATTGAACAAATACCTCAACCTAGTATAATTGTCGGAGACTTCAACGGTCACAATTTATTGTGGGGATCGGAGAAACGAGACGATAGAGGTGATCTTATTGAGGAAATTATGAATGACTACAACCTCACTCTGCTTAATAATGGATCTAACACAAGATTCAACTCATACAATGGGACATCGTCTGCTATAGACTTGGCAATATGCGATGTCGCTATTACTCCTCTCTTAAACTGGGAGGTGATGCCATATCTCTGTGACAACGATCACTTCCCAATAATAATTTCTGACATTAGAACCGGCGCAGAAAATAGCAAACCTTTACAAAAATGGCGTCTTAACAATGCAAACTGGAATCAATTTTCCCTAAATATTGAAACATTACTTTCTCAATACAAAATAACAGAGGATATCGACGAAACAGTCAATGAATTTACCAAAATAATTGAACAAGCCGCCAAAGACAGTATTGGGATGACAGAAACCATCAGAAGCCACAATCCGGTACCCTGGTGGAATGACGAATGTCGTCAGGCAATAAAAGCAAGTAAAGCAGCATTTAATCGCTACAAAAAATACAAGACTCCTGAAAATCTAGCAAGTTTTAAGAACCTTAGAGCTAAGACAAGATATACGCTAAAAAAAAGTAGAAAAGAGTGCTGGAAGACTTACGTACAAAATATAAATAGTTCAACTAATATTAGTACTATCTGGAAAAAAATTAGGCAAATATCGGGATACAACTCATATCAGAAAATTGCTGCCTTAGAAGATAACGGATAAATCATTAGCAATCCAAAACAAATTGCTGATTTACTAGCCAGCAATTACGAGAAACAATCTAGCGATGCTGCTTTCGAAGAAAATTTCCTGGAAGATAATGAAACCAGTCTACGCAACTTTCACATTAACAATATAGACACGGACATCAACAAGCCCCTCCTAAAGAGCGAGCTTGACGAAGCAGTTACTTCTTTTGATGATTGCAGCCCAGGGCCAGACAACGTGCATATTAGCTTTCTGCAACACTTCCCAGAAACAGCTAAAGCAACACTGTTAAAAATATTTAATCAAATATGGACAAAACATACGTTCCCAAAAAAATGGTCACAAGGAATAATTATACCCATTCAGAAGACAGGGAAAAATAAATTATTAGTCGATTCTTATAGACCCATATCCCTAACTTGCACCATGTGCAAATTACTAGAAAACATAATCAATAACAGACTTGTTTGGGAGTTAGAACGAAGAAAATTGATAATACCAGAACAGAGTGGATTTAGAAAACACAAAAGCACAATCGATAACATCATCGACTTAGAAAGCGACATGCATGAGGCTTTAGCAAACAATCAGAAATGTGTAGCTGTATTTTTTGACATAAACAAAGCATTCGATACAGCATGGAAACCTAACATAGTAAAAACCTTGCAAGAATGGAATATAGACGGAAACATGCTGGCTTTTATTTAAAATTTTCTAAATAATAGAAGTTTCCAAGTTAGGATAAACGGCTCGATCTCCGATCTAAAAATACAACAACATGGAACACCACAGGGATCAGTAATCAGCCCAACTTTATTCCTTATAGCTATAAATAACATTACAACTAATATACAGAAACCAATAAAAGTCCGACTGTATGCGGATGATCTGGTAATGTACATAAAAAGTAAAAATCTAACAACAATGAAATCGATTCTACAATCATACATAAACATACTTGAAAAATGGTCTAAGGACTCCGGTTTTCATTTCTCTGCAGAGAAAACCAAATGTATAATGTTCTCCAGGAGAGAAGTAGGCCAAAAGCCACTACTTGAACTAAATGGTAGTCCCCTCGGGTATGTTTCAAAAATCACATTTCTGGGAATGATCTTCGATTCGCAACTAAATTGGGATGAACACATTAAGAATCTAGTCGTTAGATGTCAGAATGGACTAAATCTATTAAAAGTCCTCGCAAACAGAGAGTGGGGATCTGATCGAGAAACTTTACTCCTAATCTACAGACATCTTATTAGATCCAAGATCGATTATGGATCCATCGCCTACGCCTCCGCTAAAACACGCATATTAAAACGTTTAGATGTCATAGCAAACCAAGCATTGCGCATCATTTCTGGTGCTTACAGAACATCCCCTATCGAAAGCTTACAAGTAGAGCTAGGAGAGCAATCACTAGATAAAAGAAGGCAATACCTGACACTGTCATATGCCAGTACTATAATGGGCAACCAAGAACATCCAAACTACAATAACACAGTTACAAATAGATATCAAAACACCTACGATTTCAGGAAAAGAGTCGACTACCCCTTCTATCAAAGAGTTTCCAAATATATCATACAACTAGACATGCAGATACCTTCCATACTAGAAGCAAATGTTGATATACCACCGCCATGGCTTATTAAAATTCCGAGCATAGACACCAGCTTAACCAACTTTAACAAGGCAGAAACTCCAGCCTCTATAATATATCAGAAGTTTCACACGAAACTTTCCATGTATTCTAACTTTCATAAAATATATACTGATGCGTCCAAAACCCCAAATGGAGTTGGAGCTGCTGTTATCACTTCCTATAAACCACCTTTGAAATATAAATTACCCGACGTAAGCTCTGTGTATACAGGAGAAATATATGCTATCCTACAAGCTTTAATCGAAATTCAATCGTCAAACCTGCAAAAAACTGTAATAATAACAGACTCCTTAAGTGCCCTAAGTACCTTGAAAAATATTTACACTAACAACCCTCTTGAACTACAAATCAAGACTCAACTGCATCTACTACAAAATAACAACTTGGATGTCAGATTCTTATGGGTGCCCTCTCATCAAGGAATACAAGGAAACGAAGATGCTGACAAACATGCAAAAGACGCTACAGTATGCAGAGATGTACGTATAGTGAACAGTGCGGTTTACAGTGACGTGAAAACCTACATCAAAATGAAAATTAATTCTCGGTGGCAATCGGAGTGGCAAGGATCACTCCAAAAATTGAGACAAATAAAGGAAAGTGTCAAACAGTGGCCGCGAATGTGCAGTAACCGCTCAAAACAGGTCGTAATAACCAGACTAAGAATAGGTCACACTAAACTTAGGCATGAATATTTAATTCGTAAAACTGATAAACCTATGTGTATAATTTGTAACCGTGAACTAAATGTAAAACATATAGTATTAGAATGTTCATTATACACATCGCAAAGACAACAATGTAATTTTCCAAATGACATGAATACCTTGCTAGGAAAGGATTGCGATGTGGATAATATTTATAAATATCTGTCAAATACCTCTCTACTCTATAAGCTGTGATTATATTATTAAAGCCTTCGCTAATAATCAACTTGGTTGATGCGAGAAACAAAAAAAAATATCAGTAAGGCAGCAAATTTGAAGTTAATTACAAACACATAATAATCGCTAATCAGCAGGTCAACTGGATTTGTATCATACATGTACGGTTTTCGTGTCAGTTGGAACAGTCCTATAATAAAACCATCGTTTTTCAGTTAAAGATGATACTGATGTTGGAGAAATACTCCTTATTTATAGAAATATCACAGCAGTACCAAATATTTCGAATCTGTTTGAGATCCTTGATGAATTTATGTCTAGAAATAATTTAGATTAGTATACGGCTTTTGTACTCAGATAAATAGTTCTATGTTTAGACACTGCGATGTATTGCATTATTCGTTTGAAGAGTATCCGAGTCTTTTTATTTATTGAAATGTTAATTTGATATTCCATGTACACCTTAGTTAACAAACAATCGAATATCTGGTCATAGTTTATACACGTTCTATATACAAAATATGCACCTCCGGAATTGTAATATCATAAATGCACACTGCTTAATTGTTCAGGAAACACGATTGAAAAATAATTTGAGGAAATATTAATACAACACGGAAGAAGTGTACAAAATTAATTTTTGATAATTAATATTCAGATATTAAGAACACTAAAAATTATGGCTTTTGTTAATTCATAAAATCCTGTTTATAAATGGTAGATTGGTGCATTGGAAAATTAATTTAAATTTTTAAACAGTGCATAAGAATGATTTCCATATACGATGTGTACAAAAATAAATGTTTAATAACTCGGTTCTTGATTAAGAACTAATATTTTATTTAATTAGGATGTTCTTAATGTTCTATTTAGCATCATCCAAGATCCAAGTCTTTTGTAAAACGCTTATATGGTACTACGCCATTTTTCGTTGTATTGCAACTCACTAGTGCAGAAAACATAAAGTTCAGTATCTCTAATTATTTCTAAATATCTACCAAATACTCAGTAAATAACATTTCTTTAATGTGATCTCACTTTTTTGCAACACCAAATTTTTCTATTATTGGTCTTAAATAGTGTCCGACCGAAGCTTCGACATCGGCCTCAGCCAGCTTCGGCTAAAATTAGCACCAGTCTTGTCCTTGCTTTCATGCTATATTGTTGGAAGTTTTGCCTAGTCAAAGTTAAAAAGATTAAGTCGTTTATTTTAATTAAATCTTTAAAAGTTCAAGTGTTTGTCAACGAAATCAACTGAGTATACTCATTGATTTCACAATACCGTCGCCGCCTCCCCCGGGGACTATTCCCTTCACAACCGAGTACACTCGCAGGCTCCGAAACAAAATTAAAAAACTAAATGCAAATATTCCTGAAATATTTCAAAGTGATAAATTATATACTAGTAAAATCGTGCGTGTTAATAAACCAATAGTGACCATCAAAACATCCCCCAAAACAGTGAAAATAAAAGGTACGTCTAAATTTAAGATTCGTAAAAAACCGCACCGTCGGTCAAAAATTTCCACTGACCAGGAAAAAAAAATCATAACAATAGAAAAAAGTGACTGGGAAACTGATACCACCAGTAACCTAAGTCAATCTCCTGACTACTCTCTGCACTTAAATGAAATAAATTCCCCTAAATACACTAATGAAATAAATAGAATTAGACGCAAAACTAGAGAACTCAAAAACAAAAATAAATTTCTCAAGTTAGTTTATATCGAAGACGAACCTACCACTACAGAATTAAATACCACAAATCCATTTAATTCTTTATTACCTTCTGAAACCTTAGAAATTGACAAAAATTGTTTTGACTCAATCGACGTAAACATATTAGCTAAAGCCATCGAAACATCAAACGCATTTAGCAATCAAACAGAAAAGTGTCTAGTAGAGACCGAAAAAAAGAGTCTAGAATTCAAAGAAAAGTGTAGAGGAAATGAAAAAAAGTGTATGGAATACAAAAAAAAAGAGTATAGAAAATTCCAAAATAAAGAGCACAGATAACTCCAACGACGAAACTAATAAAGAACATACCACACTAATCAGTCCTACGCTGTCAGTTCCAATTTTTAGAGGCGATAATACGAAAAATTCATCAACACCAGAAAAATTCGAAAATCAAAATAAACAAATCTCTCCAATGGGGGATGATACCATTGGTTCAACATCAGATGCGGAATCATCAGAAAAAGAAGAAAACGTAAATAATGCCAAAATAGTTGCTGCTGACATACATATGCAAAAAAAATCATGGGCTCAGGAAACTGAAGAAGCTGCTGCGAGAAACGCAAATTCAGACATTTCAAATTTCGTATCACAATACGAAAAAGTAGTTACGAAGAATAACAAAATCGTCGGACGTCACCTGCTAATGAAGGAAAAAACAAAAGCGACAACTACTCAACAAGACAACATAAATGTAATCGACACTATCCAAAACGAAGAGCAGATGGAAATATCACCCCACGAATTTCATAAACCCAAACACTTTACATCATTCAGCAATATAATAAAACGAACAAAGAAGCCAACAGCGACTGAAACTTCAAACCAATATGAGTCACTGTCAGAACTTTCAGAGGAAGATACATCCAAAAAAGGGGAAAATTTGCAGAAAAAGCGGAAAAAACTAAAATTTCGTAAATTTACCAATTCTGTTTCATCATCCGACGACGAACCAGAGACAACTCAGAACAATAAAAAGAAAAAAGAAAACCCCAAAGCGGCTGCAAGAAAAACAAATTCATCATGTCCACCTATAATCATCGACGGAAACGTGCCGGCGCATAGGGACATGGTGAATCGTTTAAAGGATGAGATAAAAAGCTCCTTTGAAATAAAGTACACTTCTAATTCATCAATTGTCTTCACAAAAACAATAGAAGATTTTGAAAAACTTAAACTCACACTACGACGTGAAAAAATTGAATTCCATACATACTCGAGAAGAGAGGACAAAATTCATGCCTTCGTCCTTCGAGGGTTGGCAGAAGGACTTCAGCTCCTAGATATCAGAGAAGAGATGGAGAAAATACACAAAATCCCAATAAAAGATGTATATAGAATGAGCACAAAAGGTCGCCCCCTGTACCTGATTGTGACCGACTCCAAAATAACTCTAGATTACCTAAATAAAAATGCTAGAGTTATCGAACACACCAGAGTACAGTGGGAATATCGCAGACAAAATAAACCTATAATACAATGCCATGTCTGCCAATTGTGGGGACATGCTACTGCCAATTGTGGAAGAGCCCCTCGCTGCTTGAAGTGTGCCGGACCCCACCTCACCCCGGAGTGTACTAAAGACCGCACCAAACCCGCAAAATGCGCAAACTGTGATGGGGACCATCCAGCAAACGCGGACGTATGTCCAGAGTATATCAAGAGAAGAGTTTGGTTGGAAGAGAAGAGGGCCGTAAACCTGAAAAATAAAGCTACTACAACAAAGTTAGTCCCAGCTCCCATCCCCACAGTAAATCCCTGGACAAGCAGACCAAATTCCCACATACCTAACCAAACCGACTTCCCCAGTCTTCCCTCCAAGCCATCCCCTCAAAAAACTCCACAAAACAATCATCCTGCATCCCAATCAAGAGCCCAGCCAAACACCAGCCAAAACGATATAGCGAAATTCACAGAAATCAACAACATGTTCCGGGAACTCCACAGCCTAGTGAATCTTGACGAACTGCCAAGAGCCGTAGCAGACCTAGTCAGAGAAATGAAAAAAGCCACCAACAAAATGGAAAAATTACATCTTGGCAGGTAGGTGGTAAAACAGGCTCTCAAAAACGATATAATCTCAAAATTATTTTCTGTAACATACAAGGAGTTAGTAACAAACTCCACTTAATCCGTCATTTTCTCAATACTCAAAAACCAGATATCTTCTTCTTAATCGAGACATTCCTTAAACCAAACAAATGTATAAATTTCAACAACCCAGAATATCGTCTATTTAGACAAGATCGCCCCACCGATGCCGCTGGTGGCGGTATCGCTCTGTTAATCAAAAAAGGCATAAATTTCAAACTCCTGCAACAAAATAATTCATCAATTGAGCATATCGGTATACTTTTTGATAATAAAATTAAAATAGTAGGCGCTTACAACTCGCCCAATAATAAATTAAAAGATATCGATTTTCATAACATTATGAAAACACATAATAAAGTGCTATTGGTAGGTGATTTAAATTGTAAACACCCCCAATGGGACAATTTTACACAACACCCAAACGCAAATGGAAGTACTCTCCTGAAATTCTGTGACAACTCCGAATGTAACGTTTTCAATACAGATGATCCCACCCACTTCCCATTCTCCAATTACTCCCCCAGTACAATTGACATTGCAATTGGCAAAAATATAAATAACATTACTAAAATGAAAATCCTAAATGACCTTAACTCCGATCATGACCCTGTCCTTATCCACCTAAAACAATCCTACACTATACAACACTCCCCAAAACACATTCACGATTACACCACCACGAGTTGGTTAAATTTCAGAAAATACATAAATAACAACATTAATATTACAAATAATATAGAAAACGCAGAACAACTCAATAATATTATCAAAAATATACAAGACACGATCATAGCTGCACGAAATCACACAACCACCCTAAAACCCAAACCATCCCCTCATAACACCCTTCCCGATTACATAATTACCCTAATTCACGACAAGAATAAAATAAGAAAAAGATGGCAGATTTCCAGAAGCGAGGAAGACAGATCACTATTAAAATACTACCAGAAAACCATTAACACGCTGATCAAAGAATATAAAAACCAAAATTGGACAAATTTCTTAACAAAACTGAAAACTGAAGATAACTCACTCTGGAAAATCATAAGACATTTCAAAAACCCAAACAAAGACATCTCTAAAATAGTACGTAACGGTCACACATACACTGACATGAAGGAAATTTCGCAGAATTTCGGAGAGGACTTTCAAAACAATTTTATTAATAACTCACCACACACAGACCATCATAGACACATTTCACAATTAATCAACACTTACAATCAATACCCAAGTTAAATACAAATAATTTAGCATCGTTTACAGAAATACAAAATATCATTCAAAATTCAAAAAATAAAACAGCCCCAGGAATAGACGGTATACCAAATATTGTTTTGAAAAATCTGCCAAAAAAAGCTATTGTGCAACTGACGCACATATGCAACTACATAATCAAAACTGGCAATTACCCCGATATGCTCAAGACTGCCAATGTCATACCCATAATTAAAGCAAATAAACAGCGCTTTTATGTAGATAGTTATCGACCAATATCCTTGTTAAATAATATTGCAAAGGTGATAGATAAAATTATACTTAAACGATTGCAATACTTTACAAATAAACATAACCTATTACCCCCCGAGCAATACGGTTTCCGAAGTGGACACAGTACCATATCACAAACAATAAGAGTTTTAAATTTCATTAGGGAGGGCTTTCGGGAAAAAAACAAAGCTATCATGGTCGCGATCGACATACAAAAAGCCTTCGACTCCGTATGGCTCGAGGATCTAATATTCAAACTTATTCAATTAAAAATTCCAGACTATTTAATTAAACTAATCAATTCATATGTTAATAATAGAAAATTTCATTTAAAAATAAACGAACACACTGCAGGACCCTACACCATCCAGGCTGGAGTCCCGCAGGGGTCAGTTCTGTCACCTTTGCTCTATTCATTATTCATCCAGGACCTCCCTACTACCCCAAACTTACTTACAGCCATGTATGCAGACGACACTTGCTTTGTATCATCTGCAAAAACACCAGACATCGCACTCAACATCATACAATCGCACATAAACACACAAATAATATCCTATTTTAACAATCAAAAACTCAACATAAACGCCTCCAAAACAGAGTATTTATTACTCAGGATAATCACCAGGAAAGAAAACTCATTGCAATCACAGCTTTGTATCAATGGACATATCATTCCCCCTAGTAATACCATAAAATATCTTGGATATACTATCCAAGGCAATACAAATGCCACTTCTCATATAAATTGTCAGGTCCAAAAAGCCAAGATTGCAATGAGTCAACTTTACCCGCTCATCTGCAAACACAGTCAACTCAGCACACAAAACAAATTACTTATTTACAGACAAATCATCAGACCCATTTTAACATATTCAGCACCAGTATATTACACATGGACAAAACAAAATTTTCACTCACTGCAGGTGGTCCAAAACAAGTGTCTGAGAATGGCAATAAAACATAATGCAATATATCCAAAAAATCCCAGAAACACATGGTTACATGAGAAAGCCGACCTGCCCACTATCAAAGACTTTATCATTAAAATATCTACAAATTTTTATAATAATTGTCTGCCAGACGATCTTCGAAATGCTCTCAAAGCCGCAAATCGCGCAGAAGACATCCGCGATAGTGGGTGTAGGCTTCTGCATGGATCGCTAATTACATAACAAGGTTGGTTGTAACTCATCAACCTATAATTTCACCAAACTGGGGTATTTTCAGGGCGGGAAATACCAAACTGAACTACCCCAAAACTCTTTCAAACAAAAAAAATTAAAAAATCAACGTCTGACATGTTGCCTCCTCAAATCTATAACCCCTATCAATTATTGAGACCCTGTTTTTCAGCTGCTTTTCGGGGATAACCTAGCCGAAAGATTCTGGGAGCCAAAATTATATGCCGGGGACACAGTTGTAAATCACTGAAATTTTTGGATAATGCTGTTACCGCAAGGTGCCTTGAACATCACACAGGACGAACACGGACTACAAGATGAAAGCCAGACCATCGGCACTTTATTTATTTTATCTCTGTAATCTGTAACTGGGAAACAAATTTTTTTAATAAAGAACCTTTTAATAAAAAATATAATAAATTAGCACCTTCGGCCGCATATTTGGCTTCAGTCAAAACCAGCCGCAGGTTTAGGCGAAGTTTCTATCCAGGCGCGCACTGACGCGGACCACGGATGGCGTGCGATACAAAGCAATTTTATTTGTAAGTTTAAGAAAAAGTAAATGTGGAATTAAGACGTAAGTATATTATGTTGGTCAACACGAAACTTACAAGTTGAGGAAAAACCATTTTGCAGTAAGTGAAAGTGATCCCGTCGTTGTAGAGAGCTGAAATCCGCTACAACCGCTTCAGGAGACCGTATTACATATGAATCAGTCGAAATACACCGACCTGTCATTTTGATAGATTGTCAACTTTTGAGTTCTTTTTGAGAGATGTTTTCTTTCAATTTGGAGAAGATTTAGGGGAATGTTCTAAAAAATATATATGTGACATACATTTTTTCCGAAGTGGGAAGGGTGTGTAACGAAGTTACTTTGTTCCGCCAGCTGAAAGCAGTTTCCCTCAAACTATTTAAATAAATAATGGTAAATTTGATTACTTCCTGTCAAGCGTCGTTAATATTTAATAAATAGTAATTCTCCGATGTATACTTAACTGTAAATATCAAGTAAAATTAATTTTTCGTGCAACCGGACGCAAAACAAGCATTTTGCAGCCGCAACAGAGGCCGCAAAATGATATGTTGCGGCCGTTACCCAGAGTGACGACCGACAAACATTTTTACGGCCGTTCCCATAGTGACTGCCGGCAAACTGAACGCCACTACAGCATTTAACATTTCTGAAATATGACAATAACAACATTCATATGCTGATTTTCAAGCTGAGTGGTTTGACAATTGGATTTTCATTGAGAACAAAAGTGTTTATTATTATTTTATTATTATCTATAAAGTTACAGTATTTTGTAAAAGAACTCAATAGAGTCAGTGCTCATTGAGTTTCTAACATTGCCATCACCCCCAATAACGGGGTCGACTCCTTACCCTACCGAATATACTCGACGGTTAAAAGAAAAAATCAAAAAGCTTCAGGAAATAAAGCCTGAGCTGTTTACTAGTGAAAACTTAGTTACCGATAATAACGTGTGTGTTAAAAAACCATTAAAATCAGTGAAAACGTCTCACAGACACAAAGTAAAAGGTACGTGCAATCTTAGTAAATTTCCATGTAAAAAAAACAATAACAAGATAAAAAGATTATCAAAGAAAAAAACTGTAACAAAAAATTTAATAAAGAAAGACGAATCAAAAGATTCGGATTTGTCTCAAAACTCTCCTAACTCATCTGAAATTAAATCACCATCAAAATATTTAAACGAAATAAACAGAATTAAAAATAAAAAGCGAGAGCTTGCGGAGAAAAACTGCAATTACCATAAATTAGTTTACATAGAGGATAACGATACCGAACATTTGACTGATAATCTGAATTTTTCTGAAATTTCCGAAAATTTTAAAATTCCGGAAAAGTGTCTAGAAACGCTAGACGTTGCTACTTTAACAAAGTGTATAGAACTGACAAAGCCGAAAACACCTGTAACTGCTATAACATCAGATGACATCAAACCAACGACAGAAAAGTGTCTAGAAACTCAAAAAAAGTGTATAGGAAACGAGAAAAAGTGTCGCGAAAATAATAAAAAGTGTCGCGAAAATAAAATAAAGTGTAGTGAAAGCGAAAATTTAACAACTGAAAGCGACGCAAATACAAAGTCATATAGTTCAGAACATTTAATACCGCTGAGTAGAGGTAACGATACCAATAATACTTCTACACCTAACAAATTTATTAAAAATATAAATATCCAAACTACTAACATGGAAGACGATGCCATAGGAGACAGTAATAAAAATACTTCAGATGAAGACGAAAGTCCGAATGTACAAGTACAAAATATAGAATTGGTCCAAGTACACAAACCTGCAAATACATCTTGGGCTGATGAAGTGGAAAATTCAAAAAGTGCAAACAATATAAATAATGACGAGTTTACATCACAATATGCCAAATTAATTAAAAAAGGACCCCAAATAAATGCTAGAAAACTCACTATGAATAAAAAGCAAGATGATTTAGACGAAATAACAGTAGCCACGCCGATGGATGTAATAGACGACACTCCACCTGATTTTATCAAGCCCCGTAAATACACAAAATTCAATAAATTGTTTAATCAAACCAATAAAGCACCCAGCCAAACAATGACACACAACTCCTACGAATCGCTATCGGAATTAACGGATGATGAAATAAACAATAAAAAAACTACACAAAAAAAAGAAAAAAAATTCATTTCCGAAAATTTGACCCAACTGAGCAGAGTTCGGATGATGACAGCACCATGCAAGAAGAAAGCAAGAGACAAAAAGCCACCAGTAAAAACGCTAAAAATAAAAGTCAATGTCCACCGATAGTGATTGATGGAAACGTTTCTCACCATAGGGAAATGGTTAATAAATTGAAGGAGGAGATAAAAAATACCTTCGAAATTAAATATACAAACCGATCCTCAATAATATTCACCAAAGATGACCAGGACTTTGAAAAATTAAAAAACATTTTTCGCAAAGAAAAAATTCAGCACCATACATATACCAAGAAAGAAGAAAAAACTCATGCGTTCGTACTTAGAGGCCTTGCAGAAGGAGTTCAATTGATAGATATAAAAGAAGAGCTAGAAAAAACATATAAAATCGAAATTAAAGAAGTGTATAGGATGACAACGAAAAGCAGACCTCTATTTCTAGTTGTTACCAATTCAAAAATCACGCTTGATTATTTGATCAAAAATGTACGAACAATTGAATACACTAGAATATCTTGGGAATATAGACGAAACAACAAGCCTATCATCCAGTGCCATACCTGCCAACAATGGGGACATGCTACATCGAATTGCGGACGAGCCCCAAGATGCCTTAAGTGTGCTGGACAGCATCTCACCCCGGAATGCACCAAGGATAGAGCCACGCCAGCCAGATGTGCAAATTGCAGGGGAGACCACCCTGCCAACGCGGAAGTCTGCCCTGAATTTGTCAAGAGAAAGATATGGATGGAAGAAAAAAGAACTACACAAAATCCCAAAACTACCCCTGAATTCATCCCTGCACCCCCACCAAAAGTCAACCCTTGGAAACAAAAACCGAATAATACAAACAATGAATATCCTAGCCTTCCCGAAAAAAACATCCCCCAAACTACCCCTCAAAATAACTACCCTCAACCCTCCTCAAACAGAACGCCCAGCCACCCTTCCAGTTCAAATAACGATATTGGAAAATTCACCGAATTAAACAAACTATTTCAAGAATTACACTCTCTAGTCAATTTAGACGAATTAACAAGAGCAGTGTCAGACTTACTTCAAGAAATGCGCAAAGCCACAAACAAAATGGAAAAATTCGTGATCTACAATAGCTTCGTCACCGGAATAGACAACTATGCCATATAGGCAGGTAAGCGGAAAAACAGAATTTCATAAACGATATAATCTCAAAATAATTTATAGCAATGTACATGGAGTACAAAATAAAATTCCATTAATCAGACATTTTCTCGACATTCACAAACCAGATATATTCTTCTTAGCTGAGACATTCCTTAAATCTTATAAATCAATAAACTTTAGAAATCCAGAATATCGTCTTTATAGACAAGACCGCCCCGGCGATACCGGCGGGGGTGGTATCGCTCTATTAATCAAAAAAGGTATACAATTCAAAATCCTGCAACAAAATAATACTTCAATTGAGCATATCGCGATCTTGTTTGAGAATAAAATCAAAATTGTCGGAGCTTACAATTCTCCCAACAATAAACTCACTCTTACAGACTTACACAGCATTTTCACTACACACAACAAAGTTCTGGTAGTTGGAGATCTCAACTGTAAACATCCACAGTGGGATCAATACTCCAACTATCCGAACGCTAATGGAAATACTATCATGAAGTTCTGCGACAACACAGACTGTAACGTTTATCACACAGTTGATCCCACATATCATCCTTATGCGGCAAATCACAGTCCCAGCATATTAGACATAATGATTGTTAAAAATATTAACTTCATAACTAATATGAAAACACTTCCTGACATAAATTCAGATCACGATCCAATACAAATTAACCTTAAACTAGCACATACTCTCAACCCCAATAATAAAAAAATATTTAACTATAAAAAAACAAATTGGAACATATACAGAAAATACATAAACGAAAATTTAATAATTACTGAAAAAATTGAAAATTCAAATCATTTAAAAAAAACAATAGAAAATTTACAAAATATCATTATCAAAGCAAGAGTTGAATCTACCACCATAAAAAAACAAACACATAATAAATATACTCTTCCAAATAACATCAAACAATTAATTCAAATAAAAAATAAAACAAGAAAAAAATGGCAACAATCCAGAGATCCAGTTTACTATCAAGAACTAAAGCAGCAGCAACAACAAATAAATCATCAAATCAAAGAACACAACAACAGCGAATGGGCAAAATTCTTAAAAACGCTGAAACCAGGCGATAACTCCCTATGGAAAATAGCCCGGTATTTCAGGAATAAACGTAACGAAATAAACAAAATTACACACAACAATCAAACTTATTATAACACCCCCGAAATCGCAGAACAGTTCGGAGAGTATTTTCAAAGCAACTTTGTTAATCACACTCAACATACACAAATTCATCAAAACATTACACACACAGTTAATCAATACATAAATTCAATCATCACATCAAACACAAAAAATCTAACAACATGCACTGAAATTTACAACACGATACAGCAACTGAAAAACAAAACAGCCCCTGGTACAGACACTATACACAATATATTATTAAAAAATATTCCAAAAAAGGCCATTGTACAAATAACATATATAACAAATTTTATTCTCAAAACAGGACAATATCCCGATACGCTTAAGATAGCCAATGTCATCCCAATTATCAAAGCTAACAAACAATCATGTTATGTAGATAGTTACAGACCAATATCCCTTCTCAACAATATAGCAAAGGTGATAGATAAAATTATTTTATTTAGGTTAAGACACCATATTGATCATCACAAAATTTTACCCTCGGAGCAATACGGTTTCAGAAGCGGCCACAGCACAATAGCTCAAATAATTAGAGTTACAAATTATATAAGGGAGGGCTTCTTTAAAAAAAATAAGGCCGTCATGGTCACTCTGGACATTCAGAAGGCATTCGATTCCGTATGGCTCGAGGGTTTAATCAATAAAATGATAAAAATAGAGCTACCGGACTATTTAATAAAATTATTAAATTCATATCTTACAAATCGAAAGTTCTACTCAAAAATTGATAATTACTCAGCCGGACCCTACTCCATGAGGGCAGGAGTCCCTCAAGGCTCAGTATTATCACCTTTGTTATATTCCCTGTTCGTCCATGACCTCCCAACTTCCCCACATCTGTTAACGGCTATGTACGCCGACGACACTTGTTTTGTAGCTTCAGCACAGAATCCTGATGACGCACTGGAAACAGTACAAACACACATAAACATGATCATTCTTCCATATTTACACGAACACAAATTAGCTATCAACGCATCCAAAACAGAGTATTTATTACTCAGGAGAATAGCTAAAAAAAACACCGCATTGCAATCTCAGCTTTGTGTAGATGGGCATAATATTCAGCCAAGTAATACTCTAAAATATTTAGGGTATACTATTCAAGGCAATACAAATGCAAACGCGCATATTATGCAACAGGTACGCAAAGCCAAGGTCGCAATGGGAAAACTGTATCCACTCATTTGCACAAACAGTAACTTAACAAGTCAAAACAAAATACTAACCTACAAATACATTATACGACCAATACTCACATATGCAGCTCCCGTTTATTTTAACGGGACTAAACACAACTTCTACTCCCTGCAGATGATACAAAACAAGTGTTTACGGATGGCAATAAAACACAATTCTACCTACCCTAAATTACCCAAAAACTCTTGGTTACATGACAAAGCCGACATACCCACTATCAAAGAATTCATAACAAAAATTTCAAGTAATTTTTATAATTATTGTCTGCCACAAGATCTTCGTAAAAGCCTCATAGACGCAGATCGCGCAGAAGACATCCGAGATAGTGGGGGTAGACTTCTGCATGGAACTCTAATTACATAACATAATTGTTTAACTCCAAGCCTATTTCTCACGATAGTGTAAACATATCCAAATAAATAATAAATAAAACACACAAAATCAACGTCAGCCAGGTTGCTTTCTCGAAAACTTCACCCCATATCGTTTTCGAAACCCTGTTTTTTAGCTACTTTTCAGGGAATACACAGCCGAAATATGCTAGGAGCCATAATCACATTGCGGGACAAAGTTATTGTAGAACACGATTATCTATGGATAGTGCTTCGGCAAGGAGTCATAGTTCAATCTATCAAGAAAAACACAAAAATGGATGGAAATTGGCCAGAACATCGGCAGACATTTTAATTTATTTCATTTTTGTACAAGGGCACTATAATTTAAAAATAAAGAACCTTTTTAATAAAAAAAAATAAATATGACAATAACAATGTATTTCGAACCGTAAACTATTTCCAAATTCACAACAGAAACATACTTTATTTTTGATATATATTAACATTGATTGTACTGTTTATATTATTACTGATATTCATCCCTGAAGATGAAGCAACTAAATCTATTGTTTCTGAACAATCATTATTTACATTAGACAAAAACGTATTATTTTCTTTGGACATTAACATTTTGCGATTGACTACATTTGAACTAGATGCTACAGTGCCAGAAATTGCATCGGAAATTTTGTTCTTATTATGGATGGAATCCTCGACATATCCTTCCGCTACAGTAGTGGACTTCCATCCACCGTGGCGTTTAAGAACTGATATATCAGCACCTGTATTGGCAAGCAGCGTGGCGAAACTTCTTCTGAAACTGTGGCCTGTGTATGCCTCACTATTTGGTAAGCCGAGATATTTTGCAATCATACTAGGTATTTTTCCAATCGTATGCACTCCAACAACCTGTGCCGAGCACTTTCCATTTTCATATCTCAGAAATAGACGACGAATAGCAGTATGTTTTGGTCGAAGAGTTACATATTTATAGTAAATTCTTATATAATCTTGATTAGGGATCGACCGATATGATTTTTTGTGGCCGATACCGATATCGGCCGATACCGATAAACTCATAGCCGATATCTGCCGATACCGATATATCGGCCATACAATTTTGTCGTAAATTTTTTGCTGTATAAATGAGGTAAAAGTGATTTATAATGATATACTGTTACCGTTACACGGATTAACCATAAAATCACTAAAAAATTGCAGAGCAAATTCGATATTTTGTAAAATCGCCCGGCGGAATACTAAAAATCGATACGGTGAATCTCCGAATTTAACAAAGCCCGGCCAGTCGGCTATGTTCACTCCGTCGGGGAATACCAGAATTTCCGAATACGCTGAGAAACAGTAAGATAATAAAACTCGTAGTAGTCGTAGTATAGTATTGCACTGATTTTTCACAAACATGGATCGTTTTGTCGTGCGTTCTCCATTCGTTTCACAGTCGTCGTCATCTTTACAAGAGCCTGGTTCTGGTTCATTATCTTCAATAACTAACAGTATTAATGGCAACATAACTAGTGGTAAAAGTATTTACTGGACGTATTTCTTCAAGAACGAAGTTAATGCCTCTACAATAAAAGCAAATGCCACCTGTAAATTATGTAATGCTGTTGTTTCTCTGGGAGGTAAAGGCAAAACAGTAAATACTACCAATTTAAAGCATCATATGGCGAAGTTTCACATTGAAAAATTAAGTGAGGAGTCAAAAGAAAAAAATGTTGATGGCAGTAAGTATATAATAAATTTGTTTTAGAAATTAGTAATTTTGGCTGCAACATCGACAAGTTATTAAATTTCTGTTTTTGTTTTTGCGTTAAGTCGTTAAGTGAGTACTTTTACTCCTGAACTCTGAAGCCAAATAGTACCTCTGAATATAAATTTATGAATTATGAAACACCCAGTATTTAGAAGGGTTCTGTTTTTTAGATGCAGAAGCACACGAAAACCCTAGTTCATCTCGTTCATATGCAAGCTTAAGCGGAGGCTCAACCACACAACCAAAGATTTTTGAATCCTTTGAAAATATGCAGTTATGGGACATTGATAGCACTAAATCTAAAAAGATTCACTATTATATCGGAGAATTAATAGCTATAGACATACAGCCCTTCAGTATTGTGAACGATGTGGGTTTTAAGCGGCTTTTAAATAAATTGGTTCCTTGTTACGATATTCTTTCAGATAAATATTTTAGAGAAAGAATACTTCCTGATATATACAAAAAATGTACTTTGGCAATTTGTGAAAAATTATCACTTTCCTTGAAAGAAAACATTAAAATTTCTGCCACCACAGATATATGGACTTGCAAGCATAATAACAACCCATTTATTTCTTTTACTGCACATTGGATAGATTTTAAAACGACTGAAAGATGTTCATTTGTACGGGCCTGCAAGCATTTTCCTGGGTCACATACAGCTTTAAACATCTCACAGATGTTATCTGAATTCATGACAATATGGGAGTTAGATCAGAATCAAATTCTTTTGGTTTTGGCTGATAATGCTGCCAACATAAAAAAAGGCATTGATGAGGTTAAATTAAAACACCAACCCTGTTTCATACATACCATACAATTAGCCATACATGACTCCATAGAAAGTCAACGATCAATTATAGATTTATTGGCAAAAGCAAGACGTATAGTAACTCATTTTAGTCACTCCTCTTTGGCTTGTCATAGGCTGAAGAATATTCAAAAGTCCCTTAATATGACCGAGAAAGCTTTGGTGCAGGACATTCCAACACGATGGAACTCAAGTTTTTATATGTTGGAACGTCTGATAGAACAAAAAAACGCTCTTAATATATATATAATGGACAATCCAGCTTTAAAAGATGTGACACTAGCATACCACCAATGGGAACTAGCAAAAAATTTACTAAATCTCTTAAAACCTTTTGAAGAAATTACGAAGGTTTTTAGTAAGAATAGTGCATCTATATCGGAAGTAATACCCTTACTTAAAACTCTCTTAAAATATCTCCAGAAAGCTGAAGGAGCTGACTTTTCAGGGGTGCAGAGTACCAAAAATGAGCTTAAAGACTCCTTGAATAAGAGATGCAAAGCCTGTTTCACTGATAGAAACCTTCTTTTTGCCACTTTATTGGACCCAAGGTTCAAGACATCTTTCTTTGACAATGATTTATCGCAAAGAACCTTTACAGATTTAAAAAAAGAACTTTTAAAAACTAATGGACTATATTCAGACTTGCTGGAAGATAATTCCGGAGAATCTGAAGTCAGCGACGATGATGCTCCTTTAGCGAAAATCGCCAAAAAATCACACGAGGTAAACCAACAGATTCAGGAAAATGCCCCGGGCTCAATTTCTCATAGTTTATTTTGGAATACTTATGATGAACTTACTGGTATGGCGACCAGTAAATCAGTGTCATATAAGAAAAGTACTGATAATATGATGAATAAAATTGATGATGAGATTGAATTGTATAAGAAATTAGAAAAAATATCAAGAAATGAAGATCCTTTGACTTGGTGGGCGCAAAAAAAAGACATTTTTCCATTGATGTACAAAGTTGCAATAATATATCTAGCACCGCCGCCAAGTAGTGTTGCTAGTGAACAGCTATTTTCTTCAGCTGGAAATGTTTATGAAAGCGCAAGAAATCGTTCAACTCCAGAAAGAGCAGAAAGCTTAATTTTGTTACATTACAACTTGCCGAAACTTAACTTTAAATATTAATTTGATAATTTGTTTAACTTAGGGTGTTACTTCTACATTTTAATGACTTTTTTGCTAAATTTTGAATTATAATAAACTTTATTTGTTTTTTATTTAGTATTTCTGTTTTAATTTCCTTTAAAAAATCCTTAAGAACTGAAATATTAAGCAATTCACATTTTCGGCCGATACCGATATAGGCATATTTCGTAGTTTACATATCGGCCGATACCGATATCGGCCTAGAAGGCCGATATGGCCGATAAACCGATACCGATATCGGTATCGGTCGATCCCTAATCTTGATTAGTAATGGTAAAAACACGCTTTTGATCAGTTTTAGTATCAGGAACAGTTACTATCAATACAGTTTTGTCTTCCTAAATATCTTCGAGGGTCATTCTCACTAATTCATCTCGTCGCAATGCTCCTGATATTCCCATTATCAAAACTACCTATAATAATAATTATTATGAATAAAACATCATACTTCACTTTTTTTCCATATTTATATACCTTCCACAGTAGATGATTTGCATCACTAGCTTGTTTGAGGAATGAATCAATTTGCTCGTGCGTAAAAACTTTTGATTTCTTTGCTCGATAACCAACTGACTTTTTCTTGAGGAACAGTACCAATTTTAAAAACTTCTTTACGTCAATTCCATCTCGTACGTTAAGCATAGTCTTTAACATAGAATAAACGCTCCATAAAGTTGAAATCTTCACAACTTTTGATCGCTGCATCAAATATCCTAATAATATGTTTTCTGACACCGTCTTGACATTTTGGTTGACACACCAATCTTTGAAGTTGCTGTAACATTTTTCATATTTCCGTTTAGATTTTTCGGGTATCAAATCAGAAAGTGCTGAGTCTATGAGATCTCTCAGTTCAGGAGGAGTGCAAGTAACTGAAATATCACTATCGCTATCGGACATCTTCACGACTTCACGAGAAATGTCAAATTGATTTGTATTGCTAGATATTTCATCTCCATAGAAACATTGTGATATTGACGTGTAATTTTCTCTATTCGCGTTGAAACGCTGACTTTTCTAAAGAGACATAATGTTTATTGAAATTATGTAATTTTCACGGTTGCACGAAAAATATTGTGTATACTATGGCCGCGAAATGTTTTCGCGACCTCGAGATTATCTTGTCTCGGCCGGAGCGGCCTCGGCGATAATCTCTCTATCGGAACGCGAAAAAGCATTTTGCGGCCTTAGTATACAAATAACTATTAAAAGAGCAGGCAGCCAAAAAATAACCGTCTAGGTACGTGAAATAGCTCCAACACGACCGTTCCGAAATCAGCTTTAAATTTTGACCAAGTCCGTAGATTAGTTCTGTTACCGTCTTAATTGTTCGGTATCAATTTTTTTTTCCAAGTTTCCTTGGATGGGACCAAGATAGCGATTTTATTGGGAACAATACTGGACGATAAACAATTAAGATGTATGCGAACGGCACTCTTGTTTTGGTTGGAGAGCTAAGGGTCGTGGGTTTATTTGCGGAACGTTAATCAATCGGAAAGGTAATTAGAGGGCGCCAGAAATTTTAATTATCAGGAAAAATTTCAAAAACTGCGATAAACGAGAGAAATTATAAAAAGTGAGGTATTTTTGGTATTGTATCTGTGGAGGTTAGGGAAGTACTCGCTAAAACGCGTTTTGTTAGGTTAACCAGTTTATTAACAGGTTTCACCAGCGTCAGTGAACGAAACATCAAAAATATTTACAAGGTGGGTTCATGCATGAACTGGTACCACAAACAAAATTAATATATACATAAACAACAACAAATATACATACACAAATGATCAATATCGCAGAGTTTGCGAACTAAAAAATTAGTTTATAAACGAAATTATTTTCCGTTTATTTAAAAAAGAAAATGTAGTATATTATATTATTAAATTACTTGAAAACAAAAAAAACATAGGCTTTGTGAAAGTTATGTCAATATCGGGAAAATAACTTAGTCTAGATCTGACGTACGCCGAATTTCCTAACGATTATACTATGAAACATAAACAAAGGTTTTCTAAAACAATGGCAATATTAGTAATCAATACACTCGTTACTGTAATAAAATAGTTCTGACCGTATAGTTCTTTCGTTAGAGGAATAGCGTGACACTAAATTAATCTTTCCACCATTGACTAAGAACGGGTGCGATTACTCCAGGTAGGAGAGATACTAAATAATCATTAACGATACCTGAGTCCAATTGTTTCCATCCAATCACCAAATTACTACTCAAGTGAAGATACTTGCAACAACGCCGGAGGCGTGGTTTCTCGATTAGGTCGATTAAAAAACTTATGATAACACTTGTAATAAGTAAGCTACCCTCACCGCGTGAAGGAACAGATCACAGACACTAGGAAATATTCGGTAGCCTAATGAAGGTAATAATCACTATAAACATATACTCCGGTAAATTTAATTCGACTATGAACACAGTAAATACCGATTCCTTGGTACTATACGATAATTTAATCTTAATAGCCAAGAAAATCACCACTGCTTCGCTCAAATAATTTTCGTAGACACTATCTCGATAACGGCACTAAATAATGAACGATAATTCACGCTAACACTACAAGAAGTTTTTCAACTACTCGCGTTGAGAATCGGTTGCTCACTGCCCTCCTGACGAGATTTTTTTTTAGGATGGATAGCCTTTCTTTGAAATTATTTCCGAAAAATAACTGTAAAATTAGTTCCAAAAAGCCATATAAAACGAATCAGGCGGTGAATACACAGATTACACTGTCCACCGAGAATTTCAAAAAAGGTACTTTTCGTTCTCTGAAGGTAATTCTAAAACTATTGTGTCCCCATCATAATCCTTTTAAGGGCGGTATTATAAATACATTCAATTGTCATTTCGTTCAATTGAGAATCCCGATTGAGCCGTAATAAACCTTTCTCGGCGTTCAAAGATGTATTATACTCCGGTAATTTTATTTTTATTGGTAGTATGAAACGATCTTTTACACAGTCCGAAGAAAATTTTGATACACTGGGCCGCACTGGGAAATAAATTCGAATATAAAAAAAATTAAAAACGTTACAGTTCTACATAAGGCTCGTTTCGTAAAGGACTGATGATGAGGGGTGAGGGAGAACTGCTACTGAGGCTGCTGCTTCGGCATGTTTCATTAGTACTCACGTTTGGGAATTAAGCTAACCGTTCAAGGGGGAGGGAGAACTGCCACTGGGGCTGCTGCTTCGGCACGGTTAGTTGTAGTCGCGTTTGTGTCTTAACCCTTTCAATGCGGAAAGCGCACTAGTGCGCTTTGTTGATTTTTAGAATATGCGGGCGGCGCACAGGTGCGCTCTCGACACATTGCTCTCTAAATTTGTAATTGAGAATGCCGCGTTGTTAGAAGTGTACGAAACATGATCCGCACATACGTAAACATGCAAACTGTCGGTATGTGCAACCGTTTGTCGGGGATTCCCACAGATAAGTATTATAGAGTTTGTAAATATAACCTAATTTATCTATCGTTTGAAGCTTGTTTAGTGAGTGTCTGTGTGAATTTATTTTTGTTATAATGGCAGACTTAAGTAAACCTGGTTCATCGGGTGTAAAAAAACGTAAAATTATTACGGTAAAAAATCCAAAAAACCTTACAGTCGAGGAACAGATGGAATTTTTATATAATTCAGATACAGAAAATGAACAAGAAGATCAGGAATTAGACAACAGATCTGAATGTAAGTAAATAAATGTCTTAAAACTTGGTGGTTTTGATCACAAGTAATTCGCTTTTTTAGTTGCTGTTGAAGATAGTTCTGAATTGGACACATCGGGGAGTGAAGACGAAGACATTACTAACAGTCCTATCGTAGACACCTGGACAGAAACCACTGAAGGTATGAAACAAATTACTTTCACAAAAATAAATGAATTATTAGTAGATCCTCCCGGGCAAGAACCATACGACTGGTTCAGGCTTTTATTAGATGATGAACTTTTAAATATGATAGTAATGCAGACTAATAATTATGCTGTAGAAGAATTTCTGAGTGGAAAGACATCACAACTTCTGAATTACTTATTTTTATAGGATTAACTTTACATACAGGAACAATACAATTACCTCATATAGAAGACTATTGGAAGACGCATAGGTTATTTTCAACTTGTTTTCCGAGATTTATGAGTAGAGACAGATATTTACTAATAATGAGATGCATACATTTTTGTGAAAATCTACCGCCAACTGACTTACCCCCAGCAGATCAGTTATATAAAGTAAGACTATAGCTAAACCATTTTACTAGTAAAATGCAGACAGTGTATTATCCTGGTAAAAATTTGTCCTTGGACGAATCGATGGTCCTTTGGAAGGGAAAACTTATTTTTAAACAATATCTTCCGAAAAAAAAGCACAAGTACGGTGTAAAGCTATATATGTTGACCGAGCCTGATGGAACAGTCTTAAATCTTATTGTATACGCTGGGGCAAACGATGCTCTTCTATGTGGTAAAAATCATATCGAAAAAGTCGTATTGTTGTTGATGAGAAACTTTCTAAATAGCGGGTATTCGCTCTATATGGACCAATATTATAACAGTTACAGCCTCGCCAAACATTTGTTATCTAATAATACCTTTTGTACAGGAACACTTCGTAAGGACAGGGTCGGTAATCCACGTGAAGTCATAGACGCAAAGTTGAAAAAAGGTGAATCCCAAGGTATGTACTGTGAAAATGTGTTGGTAGGTAAATGGCGAGATAAGAGAGATATTCCGTATATTTCAACTGAATTTCAGAACACAATAGAAACTGTAACGAATAGAAGAGGGAATGAAAATCATAAACCATTGCCTATTGTTCAGTATAACAAACATATGGGAGGAATAGATCATGCTGATCAGATGTCCGCTTATTATCCTTCGCTACGTAAAACGTTAAGGTGGTATAAGAAAATTGGCATTCATATTATCAATCTATATTTACTAAATGCCCATTGTCTTTTTAACAAGTATTCTGGCAGAAAATTAACACTATATAAGTTTCGCCTAGCAATTTTAGAAAAATTATTAGTAGAAAAACCGCAACAGAGGGAACAACATCACGATTTAGATCACTTACCTACAAAAATAGATGTTCGCAATGATGACCAGAAAATTTTGAGAAAAAAGTTTCGTACATGTTCGAAAAAGAAAATACGAAAAGATACCCCATATCATTGCCCAGCATGTCCAGAAAAACCCGGGCTTTGCTTAGGAGTTTGCTTCCGAGAATATCACCAACAATAATTTATTCGTGTACCTAAGAATTTGTGTCATTTTTCTTTGATATGTATTTTTTACCTGAAAATGTAGGTCACTTTTATTAATTTAGTTATTATCGGAAACACGTTTTTATTTTGTATTATAATTAAAAACACATTATTTTCTTCATTTTTTTATTATTTATCAAGACGCATAGGTGCGCTCTCCGCATTTTAGTGAAAATTTATAAAAATGTGCGGAGGACGCACAGGTGCGCTTTGCAAAAAACAAGAATAACATCAGGTAGATTAAATTTCTATTAGCGTCTACTATTCAGCAAACTAACAATCTTAAGGTTTA
Source organism: Galeruca laticollis (assembly GCA_963921935.1). Taxonomy (NCBI): domain Eukaryota; kingdom Metazoa; phylum Arthropoda; class Insecta; order Coleoptera; family Chrysomelidae; genus Galeruca; species Galeruca laticollis. The sequence goes on from OY998179.1 coordinate 219,823,567, forward strand.
ATTGCCAAAAGTATTCCCGCAAAGGGCAATACCATACTATTTAAGTCAGCATTAAAGGGGTTAAGCAACACAAGTAAAACTGATTGGGGAACAACTGTCATTTGGGGTGCATATTTGATAGTCACGCATACGGGGTTTGATACCCCGACACCGGAGAACCGTAACCTCTAAAGTAGAGCTTTGACCGACAGAGAGCCTCGCTTGCATTTTGTACTAGTTCAGCTCTTAACACGCCTGTTTGCCGTTTGCACCCTTTAGATTCCGCTGGGCCCCGCTTGTAGATAATGTTAGTGCTTTTGCCCCGCTTGTTGCTTTTACCTGAGAATATACAATTAATAACCTAATTGATTGTTTCTTTCCGTTGTACCGAATAAAGCTCATTGTTTCTTTAACCGGTGTTTGCTTTTAATCACTTTCGTTCAAGTCCATATTTCGATAGCTCCGTATAAGATAAGGAATTTGAGAGCAGCAAATGCCTAGGTTTCGAACCCAGGAAGGCAAATAAAATCTGCCCGACTGACCACAGCGCTTTCGTCACCTCGATAAGTGAACCCTGGAGTATTTTAATCTTCACTGACGCTGGCCGGAGTAAGTGGAGCATACCACAATAATAAATTGGCGCCCGAGGCAACCCGTTTCATGAACTCAAGGTGTCAAACCGTTAGGCAGGCTGCACACTGACGAAACTGGTTTCATGAAACCGGTTTCATGAGAGATGAAACATATGTGTACATAATACGTAGCTTACTATAATCTATCTATACCTTCAATGTAATTTTTTTTGTAGCAAAAGACTGTAAAGAAACATGGAGAAACTTGAGGATAGTTTACATACGGAATTTAAAGAAACCGCCTTCTGGATCTGCTGCAAAAAAGAAAGAATACTATTTGCGTAAGTACATGCAATTTTTGAACCGCTATGTGAATACGAAAACGGAGAAAGGATTACCGGGAAACCTTCCATCGCCTCCACAAACTGACAATACGTACAGTGAACCAAACCAAGAACGCGTCCCAGAAACAATAGACAATAACAAGGAGGCCAACGACGCATCCGACACAGAGCTCACTCAGGATGCTGCGCGTGAGGATTCTACACATCAGAGGACACAATCTGAATCCCCAAATGTTACTACGATCAATACCGAGAATATCAGATCCTCAAAACAAGCTTCAGTAGCACCCTCCAATAAAAGAAAGAAAACACCAACTGATGCTGATGCGGTCGTCATAAATTACATCAAATCAAAGACTCAGAAAGGATCAAACCACGACAATCCTAGGACACAATTTTTGTCAAGTTTAGTACCGGACGTAGAAGACATGACCTCAACGCAATACAGGACCTTCCGAAATGAAGTGTGTAGCTTGATTGATAGGATCATTGCCTCTGCACCCTCACCTCTACACTCGAGTAATTCCACATACTCTGCGTGGTCTTCAGCAAGCACACCTGTTCTTCCGCAAACATCTGCACAATCCACTCCCACATGGGAATACTCATCAACTCCAGTCTATTCGCTTCGCACTACTGATGATGTCTCGGATAATCCGGCATATGAAGAACTTGACCGTTTAATTTAAACTATGTAGGTGGTGTCTTACTCCACTGTTTTTTGTATTTTCTTTAAGTTAAAAATAAAGTTATCTTACCTAAGTGTGATTATAAGTTTTTCTTCAGGTCCTAGCGCCATTCTGCAGTTGGTGTCCTTTTTCGTAATGTGGGGACCTACTAAATGTAGCAAGTGATTAAAAGCAGACTCCGACATTCGATAAAAATTTTGAAATTTCACTGGGTCTTGATGCAGTTCTTTGGCCACTACATAATTGCTGTGACATCTGTTCTGTATTAGGGGATGAACCCAGTACTTCCGCTTCTTTTTTCTGTTTCGATACCACCACTCCAACACTACAACGTCCTCATCATCCGACGACATCTCAGAAACTGCTCATGTGGCAGTTGCGTCAGTGTACTGCCGAGTATGAAACCAGTTTTATGAAACTAGTTTCATAAAACCGGTTTCATAAAACCAGTTTCGACGAAAGAGCGTTACAACTTTGAGTCACAACTATTGTTTCTTGTAAAAAGGCAACTCGCCTACACGAGCTAGGAAATTATTTAATAAATCGAAGAATTAGAGATATTGAACCCCAAAGTCAAGTATTAAACTTCTCATGTGATTTTACCTTTATCAATTTATATCTAGAATTTTTAATTATCAACATTCCTAATGATTTAGTTTTTTTTTAATAATTATTAAAAATAAGTAATAATAATTCTATATAATGTATATTTTTTATCCAATTGAATGTTCATGTGACAGCTATGGCCACTTGCACTAGCTGCAATTATTGATACCATGAAAATGAGAATTAAAACATGAAATATTTCCAATATGTTAGTCAATAAAAAGTGGATGAAAAATGTACACGTATGATGCCTAGAATGTGTTGGATACAAAGTGGAAAACCACAGTATTTGCATACTTGAGGTTGGTGTATCACAGAATACTTTTTATATCTGGACAGTTCGTGGGTATTGGATTACATCTCGTGGACAGCTGAATTCACTTTGTGAACAGTGCTTCTGCCAGATAACTGATGAAATTTTTAATGTTGGTTTTCAGTCACTCTTAATTGTTAGGGCAGCTTCTCTAGCAGAACTTAAATGGAAAGTATCAAGGAATAGTGCTTAACGCTTCCTAGTTCTATTTTACTTAATGTTAGAAATAAAATTCCACGTAAATCCTCTATGGGATACATTAGAGTTAACAATTGGAACTTTTTTTTTGTTACTCGCATATGCAGATGACATAGATCTCGTTGGGGACTCCATCCTATCCACGAAAAACATTTTCAACAAGGTGGAAAGAGCAACAAGTGAAGTAGGGCTGAAGATTAATGAAGAGAAGACGAAATATATGTGTATAAATTGAACGACACAAAGAGACAGAATAGGACAAAATGTGACGATCAACACCTTTCATTTCGAAAGAGTACAACGTTTTAAGTATCTGGGGGCCGTAATCACAGCGGACAACGATGTTACCGAAGAAATAAAAGACAGAATCCAATCTGCAAACCGCTGTCTATTTGCACTGAATAAGCTCATAAAATCAAAAAATCTCACAAGAAGTTCAAAGATCAAAATCTATAAATCCATCGTCAGACCTGTAATAACATACGGATGCGAAACGTGGACCATGACCAAAGCAAACGAAGAAAAGCTCAGACGCTTTGAACGAAAAATACTTTTAAAAATTTTCGGACCTCACCATGACATCACCACAAACCAGTATAAGATCAGAACCAATATCGAATTAAAAGCACTCTACAACGACGCCGATATTGTCCAAGAAATTAAATCACAGCGACTAAGATGGGCAGGCCACGTGCACAGACTGAATAACGAAAGACTTGTAAAACTGGTATGGGAGGAGATTCCCACAGGCAAAAGACCACTCGGACGTCCCAGAATGCGATGGAGAGATAACATCCAAGCAGATCTCCGGAAAATGAACATTCCATTTGACCCTAGGTTGATGGAAGACCGAACAAATTGGAAAAAAGTTGTACAGTCAGCCAAGACCCACCCAGGGTTGTAGCGCTACGTGATGATGATGAATTGGAACTTTTTTAAGCAAATATTTACAAAACCATCACCCTCCAATTTAGTAAACTTTTTCGTCTTGTCACAAACTATAATTCATTGTCGTTTTAATGAAACATAAAATGATTTGATTCATGTTAAAAAGGTTTAAATGTATAATTTCCGTTACATTGAATAAATTATGTTTTTCAAAATAACATTTTGGAACCATTTATCAAAATATTTAGTTCAAAATAAAGTATTGCGTCGGGTCGGCAACTAAATCACTACTTCGATTCTAATCTAAGTTCCTCTTTAATAAATCTAAACGCCTGTGTATAAATAGTTTGTTATATTAACATTCCAAAAAGCCGAGCGTACTTTCTCAATGACTTGTACGACATCTATCTGGACGCAAGCCAGTTTTTTATTTTGGAGGAAATTTCAAAAATTTTAAGAATCGTCTGCGCAATTTATAGCTATCTCCGATCTTTCAGAGCATGCGAAAACAACAAAAACTTTTGTTCATTCATTTTATTCTAAGAGCGAACGGAAATGGAAATGTGAAAATTGTTGCACAATGGCCGGAGATCAAAAACCGATTAAGTGGTGCACTGAAGCCGAATATGTTTTAGTTGAATTATTACAGAAGAGTAAGTAGGAATCCCAACCAATTTTTTTTCTATGATCTATTGTACAATATACTAACTACATATATAGTAATATAACTTATAATTTTTTTTTTCTCATTTATATATTTTGTCTTTTCAGGTTTTTTTTAATTTAAATTTTTTATTTTTTTTATTTATTTTATTTTTCTTCTATTTTTTATAGATATATATATATATATATATATATATATATATATATACTTTTTTTTTAGGATTAGACAAGGACACATGCCACGCTTAGGGGCCTATCAAAGCGTTTTTAATACATCACTGAAAGGGCCTCGGATAGAAAGGGTTACAGTTGGGATGAAACATAGGATTACTTACAATGATATGTTACAATTAACAACGTGTTTATACAATAAATTATAAATAAATATATCCGATGATTGTACTAATTGCTGTAAGTTAAATGGTCTTACCAATTTAATTCTTGAAGAGTAAATATAATTATACACAACATCTAAGAATTTTGAATTTTTATCCTCATTTAAGTTACAGTTCCATATTATGTGTTCCAGAGATCCTTCTTCTCCACATTCACACATATAACTATCTGACAGTTTCATTTTATATTTATAAACAGGTGTTAAACAATGATTAAATCGAATTCTGCAAATTGTTGATATAGCTTTTTTATGGAAATTTGTTCTCTTGAACCAAGGTTCGTGTTGTATAGTTGGTTAAATAGTTTTATAGTAAAGACCTTTCTGGGATGTATTATATAATTGTTGCCATTTCTGCATTACACTTTTCTTGATCAATGGATAAAGATCTTCCACCGGACATTTATATTCCCCATTATACATATATTCTCTGTAGTTTTTTGCGGCTTCATCGACTATTTCATTATAGTTTATTCCACAATGTGCCTTAATCCAACATAATGAAATACTTATTCCTCTGGATGACAAATTGTAAATAAGTTGTATAATTTCGACTACTATGTAACTGATACTTCCTTTAAATGTTTTTGTGATGTTTTGGATCGAAACAATTGCACTTTTGGAGTCCGAAAATATAGTATATCTGTCGATTATTTCCTCTAAAGAATTGATATTTTTAAGTGCTTCTAGAATCACAATTAGTTCAGCTGAGAATATTGATAGTTTGTTGTTTATTCTTATTCCTAAAGATTTCCCTTTCTTCGGATAATACAGTGCTGCTGAAACATTTATTTGATTTTTTGATGCGTCTGTAAAAATAAAATAATGTTCAGGGAAAAACTCTTCAACATCATATAGGAACATACTATTTCTTATTGCAAATGGGAAATTATAGTAATCTCTTAGATAATACACATTCGCAGGTTTAATATCTTTCCAATTTACAGAGTAGTATGGTAATTTATTCGAGTTGTAAATGTCTTCCTGTAAATTTTTTTATCTGTGTATGAGGATACTAACATCACTTATTAGTTGGGAAACTTTGAATAATTGAAACTATTTTTTGGCTAAAATCGATATTTTATCTAAATCTAAACAATGTATTTATTTATAATAAGAGATTTTAAGATTTCAACACTATTCACAATAATAGTCATTGAGTCACAAAATCTGTAGACGATTTGAAAAGTAATCCATAACTTAAGTTGAACGATATAATAATATAGTGATCGAATAATATGCCGATAATCGTTCCTGTTATCACAATATTATAGCACGAATATAAAAAACAGCCAAACCTTCAAAAATTACGGACATCTTTGTAGCGGAGCAGTTTTACACGCGGTGTTTGCAATCGACGTGATTTCGACATATAATTTATACCTGATTACAAATCGATGAGGAAACTTGTTCGGTTAAACTCTCTACCTTTCGGTACCTTTCTACATAACCTTGCCGAAAAACTGTTATCCATTGTGCAAGGTTCACCAGCTGCTATTCACTCAGATCACTGCAGATTTGTCTCTGGCGCATAATGGTGGAATTGTTTATTCTAACGAAAAAGTACCAAATAGCAATTGCAAGTATCGACTCGTTGTTTTTTGTTTGCAGCTAGGAACTTTCTCAAATACAAATTTCCATGCAGAATAAGGTTTACACGCTCCTTTGATGCATTTGGAGTATCAGATATCTCGTGGAATTTTGCGGTTTACCAAAACTATTTTGTGGCCTTTTGTATGTTTCCAGTAATAACTAACATTTGAGCGACCAGGTCGATACTGCTGAGTCCAGATAACACTTATCAAGCACAGTTTTCGTTTTTTTTTCTCATCAAAATTAATGTTTAATCAACAACAGATATTCTCTTTTTCCATTGTTTGAAAATAAATAAAAATGCATCAGTAATTTTTATACCATTTCAAGGCTAAAAAATTAAGTCTGCATTTGTGGTGCCACGTGTATGTCAAGCAGGAAACTGTTTTTGCTTCCTGCATTTTCTTTCATTTTTATCGCGCTTTCTATATTTCTCCCTCCTATGTACTTCTCTTTTTATATATTTATTTTCTAAATAGTGATTGCTGTGTTATTGTTGTTTTTATTCGTTATTTTGATGTGTCCATATTAACATATTTTATGTTATCCTCATCTTTCGATGTATTTTTTTAATTTATAAATTATTTAATTTGAGATATTATTCATCCAGATTTTTTGTATATGCATTCTTCTGATAATTTTGCTCTTAAATAAGTTGAGTTTATAATTTTTTGCTGCTTGAAATACCACAGGTCGTAACTTAAGTAATCTTATTATTTCACTTTTTCGACTCCATATTTTGATATTTTCACTTTATTAAGTCTGATCACCTTTTCGTCCTTCTTCCTTTTTTAGTTACCACCGCGGATTTGAACTTCATGGATATTGTGCGGAATTGGAGGGGACTTAGTACATTCCCGTCTCGTCTTTCGTCTGTTTTACTAGTGGGACAATTAATGGACTGTATTCTATATTTTGGCTGGTTTCCTACTAGTGGTCTTCGTATATATACGTTGACGTCGAATGAAACTCAGAAGCAAAGTGATTCTCAGTTTTATTTACACAACAAATTATTTCCCTTGCACAATCCCGGGTAACAATTTTTATAAATTATGAACTTAATTTAATTTGAATTTGCAATACGTATTTGCTAAGAAGCATTGAATTCTTGATACTGACTAGATGTTGGATAGATGTAGGATCTAAAAGATTAAACTTACGCCCGAAGCCATTCCTTAAATATAAAGTTTTCAGAAGGTGTGGTTTCATAAATGTTAGTAAGGATTGATTATTAACAAGCCGGTATATACAATAGTTAGATTAACAATATACGACAAATGTAGTGAATGTACAAAGGATAAGGTACAATGAAACGTAATAAACTATTTACATAAATGGTACGTGAATATTTCACAAAACTGTTTAACAAGTACAGCAATAAACTTGTTATTCTTAACATATTTTTGTCAATAGAACGTTACTTCATGGTTTCACAATTTTATCAACAATAAGAAAAAGTATTTTAGAAATAGAATTAGACTCCAAATATTTCAATGCATTTTTCTTAAATATAACAATGGTAATAAAATTAAAAGAATTTACATTCTCAAACAACGTTCCTATAATAACTTAGCGTCTAATAAACTCTTACCGTCAGCCGTATTCGCCTTCCTTTTTATGTTGGGTATTTCCAACAGATATTTTCACTACTTTCATTCGTTTGTTTTTGCCTTTAGATAGGACTATTCCATACTTGTGTATCAACTGACTCGCTATATAGATTTTTCTCTAGTTTTGTTTTTCATTATTGTTAGAATGTTTTGTTACGTACAGCAAGGATATCATTCCATAGTTCGAGTAGGCTCTCCGGATTTTCTCTCTTATATGGATTCCATTATTGTCATCAAACATTTCATAATATAACTCCTAATAAAAAATACAATCTCATTTTAAGGAATTGTGTTTATTTTCATCATACGAGACCGTACAGTCCACTAAGTTGAAGCTCCTAGTTAGTTGACTAGTGCCTGTTTTGATACAACGTTCTTGGAGATAGCGCCCAGGTTGCAGATGTCTATAGTATGTACAAAATGTACGAGGAGTAATAAACCCTAATTAAGTATGCAAAACCTTTACAGGGAGCACCATGAAATTTTTGATAAATCTCTTACTTTAAATTACATTTCTTCCGTAAATCTAAAAACCAGGTAGATCGACCCCGTATTTGTTTCAGTTGTAGCAAAGTTTAGGGTTTATTCATTGTTAAAGGATTAGCAGATAAGCAATAACGCAATGCAGTGGTGTGTATTTTGGGAAAAAAATACGTTTTAAATTATAATATAATAAAAAATGAAAAGAAATAATTATTGGAATACATTTATTACTTACATTTTATTCTATATCCGACTCGGAAGAGGAAGAATCGTTGTTGACATTAATAATAATAGGGTCGATTAAATCATCACAAATATTGTCAATTTTCCACATATTTGCCTCTACTTTGATAACATGCTCGATACAGTTTGTCCAATTTTCCTTACTCACATGACTTACAGCACTCTCAAACAATTTCACAACATCGTTTATTTTAAAAGTAGTATTTTTTTTTCAACTTCCCCCTTTACCTGAGCCCATATTAATTCTATGGGATTAAGTTCACAATGATAAGGGGGAAGTCGAAGAACTGATATACCACGAGAAGAAGCCATTTCTTCTACAATGTAGGTTTTGTATTTATTCTTGTTCATTTTTGCAATTCTGTAAAGTTCTTTCCTTAGTGGATCTTTTGGAAACTTAATATTTTTCGAAATAAGCCACTCCAAAAGCTCTGCTTTACGCCAACGACTTGTGGGCAATGCTTCTCGTAACCGTGAATGGTAACTTGCGTTGTCCATAACAATAACAGCCCCTTTTGGAATCAGATCCAACATTTGAACAAACCATTCCTCGAAGACATCCCCATTCATATCTTCGTGATAGTCCCCCGTGCGTTTTGAAATAAAAGTTAATAATCCACCATCAACAAAACCTTCAGAACTTCCAACATGGACAATGATAAGTCTTTTTCCTTTTCCAGATGGTGGCTGCAAACCTAACGACAAACCTTCCACGAATGCCTGCCTTCCGCTTTTAATGTTTTTAATCTTGCCAAGATTTGGAAACTGTATATCCAGCATTTATCCATGTTTCGTCTAAGTAGAAGATTTTCAAATTTTGTTCTCTGGCATGTCGAATGCTTCTTAAATAGTCTCTTCTTCAAAAAACTATTTCCGGTTTATCTATCAAGAGAGATTTTCTATTATGTTTTGTATATCTGAAACCCACATCTTTCAAAAGTTTGCATAATGTCATTCTGGAGAATTTTGGATAGTCCGTATCTTCTTGCACCGATGTCATAATTTTGTCAAGTGTTGGAATTTCCTTTCGTAAGTAAAATCCATGGACTTTACGCCTTAGTCTTTGTTTTAATGACTCATCGATCTCAATTGGTTTTCGGCCTGAAGGAGTTTTAGGGGGTTGAAGAGTTCCATTCTGGCTTTCTTTTAGTAATCTATAAATTGTTGATTTAGCAACACACAACATAGCAGCCGTTAATTCCTCAATATCATCAACACTTGCACTTGGATCCTTGTTTTTCAATGATATATAACAATTCAATATCAGAGTTTTTTCATTTAAAGATAATGGACCTGTTTTTGGTCGTTTAGATGGTCCTTGGCTTATCGACATTGTTTGGTACTTGCACAATTAACATTCAACAAATGTTTTAAATATATTCCAACTGGTTACAATATTATGACAACCATACAACTTTACTCAAAGAACTAATACTAAGTACTGATTTAATGTACCTACTTTCTTTTAAAACAATATTCCCGATAATGTTTCTAAGAAAACTGGGTTGTTTGGAAAATCCCTCTCAATAATCGAATAATCTGTAAATAGGTGTAATCGTATTAAGCCGATTACAGTAGGCCACTTGCCATTTAAAATTTCTGAGAAAAATTCCCCAAACACTACATATAGGAGTAATACAAATAAAAAATATTATGAATAAACGGGCATATCTGAACTCTGCCACAAAATAAAATTTTACCTGACTTGTATCAATTTGAGGATTACTGAAATGTTCGAACTGTGCCGCAACCATTTAGTTTAATCCTATTAGAGTCATTAGGGTTTATAATAGATAAAATCGGAGGCCCATAGAATTATGAATATTTCTGAAAGGTTTTCAAAGATTTCTTGAATTAAATATTTTGAAGAAATCTTGATTGTTTTGATCGATATTTAGGGGATTAGGGGAAGGATGTTGATGCACTTATACTATTGCCTAAAAATCAGGAAGAAGTATTTAATAGTGTTCGTGAATTACAATTACGAACGAACCGAGAAGAGGAATTTCCTTTAACAGCAGACCAGGTATTTAAAATTATTGTGTTCTCCTGTTTTTCCAACCTTAATTTTTTATGTAATTCGGATTGTATTTTGATGGATGGGACTTTTAAATTTTTTACCAAATGTTTACCATTCATGGTTTTAAAAACGGCTATTACGTACCTCTTGTTTTTTGTTTGCTGCCGGACAAATCAAGTCAAACATATTCAAATTTGTTTTTAATTTTAAGACAAAAATGTAAAGAAGTAGGCTTAAATTTTCAACCTAAAGAAGTCGTAGTAGATTTTGAACTAAGCATTCATAACGCTATATATGAATGTTTTGGCAGAGATCAAATTCTTTTTGGTTGTAAATTTCATCTCTCTCAAGCTTGGTTTCGTAAGATTCAGGAGTTTCATTTGGTACAAGAGTACAGACAGAAAGGTTCTGTAATTGGCGAATACTTAAAAGTACATTTCGGTATTATGTATCTTAGTCCTGAGGAAGTTGTAGAATTTTTTTATAATGAACTACATTTTTTGCTTCCGAATGACCTCTACCTCTATCACTTTTTTTTATTAAAATTAGTACATCCCGTTACCTCTGACCTAAATCGTATATTCTTTAGCATAGCTGCAACTCATTCGTTCAATACAAAATGTACCTTACGGTATACCCTCTTAAAATATATTTTGGTACGTCTATGAAATCTACTTAAATGAATGATTTATTACTCCTTGTCCTTTCTATATAGTCTATAAACACAGCCGAAATGATGCATCTATTAACCCGGTACTTTTTCGTCTCCTACATAGTTTGCGACTGATATACAGTCGAGTTATTGGATCTTTATCCGTGCGTCAATAATATCTGATAACATAACCGACAAATGTCAAATTATTTTGTTCTGTTCTTCACTATTAATATCAATATTAATAATTAGGTCGGTTATGTTAACAGATATTAATAACGCACGGGTAAAGATCCAATAATTCAACTGTAATGATGTACGATATGTGTATCAATTACTAAGTAAGTAAATTGTGACTAGGGAGCTATTTTTAAATTACTAAAATTTGCTGGATTTTATTGAGTAAATTTGGAAGATTTGTTGAATTTTATATTTCAATATTTTGTTGAGCAATTCCATCTGTATTTTAGTGAGATATATGTTTCATTAGTAATTTCTTGTCACTCTAATGATGTAATCTCGTTCACGAAACATTGAATATAATAAAAATTCAACTTACATTTATTCCTTTCGAATCAAGAGTGACTGCTCGTTATTCGCGCCATGTCACGTCTCGACTCCGCCCTCTTTTATATATTTTTGCGCTAGGCGGCAGACACTCTTATACCGAAAATTTCGTCTTTTTCCTCTCCCCGCAATTCTATGTTTTTTAATTAATTAAGAAGTATATTATCTACGGGCAAATTATGCATACATTTGCCATATAATTCATATATGATCTTCCATTTGCAGCATCAATGATAATTTTCCTTGTATTTATTAAAAAGATATTCAGTTCTAAAAAATAAAAGTTGTAACTTTTGTTAAAATATTTCTAAAGTTGAACGTTGATCATGTGTGGTTTCGATATTTCGGAAAGAGAATCAATATCGCCTCCGGTGATCCATTTCTTGCAGGTGTGGTGGTCGTTGATTGAGTTTCATCCGCACTGATGCCCTGAATCTCGAATCGGGGCGTTATTCTTGACGTCGCTACCAACGTCATCCATACGCAAGCCTGTGAATACTCTATTTGCGAATAGTTCCCGAAATGATATTCTTGAGCACCGTAACTAAAATCATTGAATTGTATCGTCCTCACAATAGCGTCAGTTGACGTTACAATACAAATGTCATTTGGTAATGTAAGGGTGCATTCAGATGCTACGTCGGGCGCGTTTTATGCGATCAGATGCCTAGATCTGGTAAATAGTCGGGTCGTTCAGATGCTAGCGGTAAATTTTACCAATCGTGCAACCATTTAACCCAGTCTACTTCTCAGTCAGTTTCCCTTACTCTAACATTTTTTATTTTCTTTTTGTACATGTACCTACCTACGTCCTGAAACAAATAACGTTCAACATTTAATAAAATTGACAACTCGGATAAAAAATACTTTATGCAGAAAAAATCGTTATAATTCACCTGCGGAAAAAGTTATCAATTATAGTGTCTCTTTAAACGAGTTATTTCCCCTCCTGCATCTACGAGGATAGTGACCAATGTCCTTCTAAAGCAATGGCTAGTTTACATATCTGGATCAGCATGTCCATGTCAAATCATCCTCATTATCACGACCCATTTTCGATTTTAAATTTTTTTTACAAACGAATTTTATAAACACCGATGTGAAATGTGAAATTATTAGATAGACATTAACAAACATGACTCGATCATACATTATATAATATATATGACCAAAAAATTCGTTAATATAATGACAGTCTAGTAGGCCATGATAGTCGTGGGAAATGAAATAGGTATTTCGAAACAGTTAGCCCATGGGAAATGAAAACCTGTATTATAATGTGGTAGGCTCCTTAATCGAAGACGCACTTGAAATGTACATTTTTCTTTATGGTCGTAGAAAAAATATTTTATATTTTTATGATAAATTATCTGCTCAGAAGGAACAAAAATTGTACGATTCATTTTATGATGTTTTCTTTGTGACTCTAGTTCTAATATCTATAGTAAGAAGTAATACATTTATTTAAGACTGATTCCTACTTTTTTTACGAGGGCAAGGGGAAAGTAAAAAAAATGGAACTATTTCAAATACAATGTAGCTATAAAATTTTATTACCGAATCTCCCGCGAGCTCGAATTATTTTCCATACATTTTTTCTCATTTGCAAATTTTTTCAAGAAAATTTGCACTTTTAAAGCTCTATAAGTGAAAATATTTCAGGTATTTATTTGTTATCTAGATGTAGCTTATTATGGAATACTTATGCATTCAGTAGAAACACAACCATATACTAAGATCAGGAAATAAAATGCAGAAAAAAAACAAACAAATGTTTTAACTGGCTTCAAAATAACATAATAAATAAAACAAATAGGTATAACTAACTTAATCAAAAACTACAAAACTAGATTAATTAAAATTATTTGCTATTTCTTCTCTAAATCTAGTTCCTTCATTCCCCATTTCTTGAATATTTTGGATGTTGTTTACTATTGCATTGACTTCATGCAGAAATAATTGTCCTCTTCTTCATAATTTGCCTCATCATCGTTAAACATTAAATATATGTTGCGTAGAACACAGGCAGTTTGAACAACATGGGAAATTAAATTTGTACGATTTATGTCTAAATATTTTAATCTTCTGAATCTTCCGAATAACAGACAAAATGCCCTTTCAATAATCTGTCTGGCTTTAGCAAGTTGGGTATTGAATCTAACTTGATAAAGATGGAGATATCCCCTATCTTTATAAGATGCTATACACCAATCCTATACTGGATATACTTTATCTCCGATTATGAAAGAGCCTAGTTGAAAATAAACATCTTTTGTCTTATAATGTTTTTAAATATGGTTGAATTCCTAAAAATTCGAATATCACTAACACTGCTGGGATAACCACAGAAAATGTCTAAAAACTTTCTTTTGCTATCACAAATGGCTTGTAAAGTTACACCATAAAAACATTTTCTATTTATGTATGTCTCTGGATTTTCATGAGGTGCTTTTATGGGAATGTATGTTCCATCGATTGCTCCAATACAACCATGAAATTGACACATAGAATAAAAGTGTTCCTTACTCTGAGTTCTTTCTTCTAGTGTTGGACATTTCAAAACTTTGTCGGTAATCGAAATAATTGCATGATTACTCTCTCTCTATTGACACAAACAGAGAGGATTTTGCCACATCAAATCTGCTTGCAATGCTTCTGCAAAATAAAATCAATGTAAATATTTCATAATTGATTACTTTTTTCTACTTTACCTATAGCTATCTGGAGTGCTCAAAATCCACAGAGTTGATAGTAGCTGTAAACTAGGATCAATGTTTTCTTTGAATGTGTTGTTGCTTTTCAGTAAATGGGCAATTTGGTTAAATAAATAATTATAAGCAGACCTCGTCAAACGTAAATGTTGTTGGAATTCTGCGTCAATAATATTTTCTATGATCTTCAAAAATTCGTAAGTTCGAAAAATATTGTTTCTACCAACCTCTCTAACTAATAGTGTAGAAAAAACGAATCACTAAATGAACAATAGAACGAATTAAAAGGTTAAACTACAAAAATAATTGAAATACTACCAAAACTGCCATCTACGAATGTCAGTAAAACTTTGCTCCATGTACACGTCTCAAGTTACTCTAGAAAGAATAAAATTTCCATTTTATAAACAATTAAATTACCTAATCAAATTTAAATCACAACATTTTTTGAAATCACGTAAAATACCATGTCGTATATTAAATTTATCCACCTTTTTCTATTTTCAATTGATACTTACAAAGAAACATTCTTCCAAATAATTCTCAATTTATTGACTGAAATTTATTCAGATAAAATTTTTATATATACATAGTTATTTAAAAAAAATTTATAAGGCTGGGCCCAATTTTTGCTGCCTTATACCAAAAATTGGGCCAATTTTATTTTGAAAATTAAATTCAAATTTTTGTATGTATTGGAGTATAAGCTCCCACCTGTTCATTTTATTCCTCCTTTTCAATTTTAGATTTTCTACTGTTTCTCCTGTTTTTTATTTCTTTCCCTACAGCTCTGCAGCCTTTAAGGACCTCTACGGACCGTTTACAGGCTTTACTCTACAGACCGTTTACGAGCTTTACCTCCACGGACTTACCCTTACGGACCTGACGGACTCTACAGACCATCCACTCCACCGGTCCATACAGCGTCCAAGTCCAGGCAACGACGGCTCAAGAAAACTTGACTACTGCTGCGAGCTGTACGTCCCGAGTCTTCCCAAGATAAGTCCCTAACTTATTTTTGGTAGATATAAAATATTGAGTTGGACATTTTTATTGTAATAACTGATATTTATTCGTAGTGTATTGAGAATATACGGTCTATGTAAATTTATCTTTGTTTGTTGTTTCACCTTATCCCAATTGAGGTAATAAAAAATAGTGTAACTAAGGCCGAATTCACCACCTGAGCAGAGTCCCAAGGCCGGGGTAACTTAGGATTGTGACAGCAGCTTTACCATTTTTAAAAGCAGGAGGGCGTCGTCGTCATTATGCTAAATATGTACCTATGACATCCAAGGGTTAAAAACAGACCACAAAGATGTGTATGATTATTTAACTAAAGGAAACTTTGTCGTAAAAAGAACCTATCATAAACGATTTAATTGTGTTGGTTCAGATATGGCGTTGGAACAATCTGTAAATAGGGTTTGTAAAAGTTCTGGAGGGTTAATTGGATATTCGCGACAAGAAGGTACGTTAAATCGATGGCTCATTACCACGCATATAGAGGAGGAGGATAATATGCAAGTAAATTAAATCAGTTAGTATCTTATGATAGTTTCAATTATCAAAAAGTGTGATATTGTAGATACCAACCCTTTCAATATTATCGGAACAGATGACCTGATAAACATTGCCACGGGAAAAATAGCTTCATAAGATGTTAAAAATTCTCTCACATCATTTAAGCCATGCACAGTTAATGATTCAAACATTTGCACTAAAAAAGAGTGACCCAAAATGAAATTGAAATAGTAAATTTTTGGGAGAAGGTAGCACGAATGTCCCTGAAAACATTCAACCGGGATAAAATGGTTTACAATAATGCCAGAAAAGCAAAAATATCAATCCCTAATTTATGTTTAGAAGTATTATCAGTGTCGCTGAATTTCAAACTATAGATTTCAATAATTGAATTTCTTATCTAAAAATTCAGAAAATATTCCTGATGCGAAAGTACTCTTCATTGCAGGAGGTTATCAGAACGGTGAAGAATATTTTAAAGTAAGACATTAAAAAATGTAGTTCACCGTAATTATAATAATTTAAACGCAATTACAAGTATGCACCGCAGGTGTTGAGAATCAAGAATATGGAAATGTAATCATGAGGAAGAGGATACACGCATAATATTTCATCTATCAAATTCTATTAACAAAAATAGTTCAATTGCTATAGAATCTGATGATACAGATATACTAGTTTTATTGATTTATTATTACTGGAACATTGAAGAAATGAACAGTTGTCAATTGTTTATGGAGACTGATCACGTTGTTAATAATGTCAGTAAAAAGAAATATGTTCCTGTCTACGAAATAGCACAAAAATTGGGGAAAACAGTCTCAGATAGCCTACCAGCATTTCATTGCCTCACCGGTTGTGATACCACCAGTTGTTTTTATAAGATAGGCAGAAAATCAGCTTTCCAAATATCTTTGAAATCGTCCTCTTAATTGCAGCTATCTACTTTGGGAAAATGTGATATTAATAGTAGCGTTTCCATTGCCAGAAATTTTATCAGCATTCTTTATGAAGAAGAACAATGCAATAACATAAAAGAAATTAGAAAAACTCTAACATGAGAATCAAAGAAATCTGCTCAAGAAATTCCACCTGCAGAAAATGCATTCTACTTTCACGTTGTAAGGTATAGTACCTACATAGTTATAGTTAGTAAAAAGAATATTTTATTTCCTTTGATTGTTACATGTTACTATCAATGGTTAAACAGTCATATTGGAATTGTACAATTGTTTGAGGTCTTGGATTATGGATGGAAAAAAGAAAATAATTTATTAATTCCGAAACTAATGTCTTCTCCAGCAGTTCCAGATAATATTAGAAATATTATGTCATTACATCGTAATGAAAAAAGTGCACCAATCAAAAATGTCTACGCCTTTTAGAGGGAGTATTTTGTACATAAGAGTGTAAATATGAATTAAATTGTCCAAACAAACAAATCATGGAAGATCTTGCCCAAGATGATTTAAATTTTAGATGTTTAATGCTCATTTAGCAGTACCATCAGAAATATATATTTTTTAGTTAGATTACAACATAATATAAATAATTTACTTGTATCCCTAATTACAGCGAAAGAAAAGGGGGTGAACGCCAGGTCCGTCAAGCTGGCAATACAATTTTTTTATTGCCCAATGATTTGTTAGATCAGCTTAAAATTAGTTGGAAAAGAACTGTGTATATATAAAAATGTTATCTGAATAAATTTCAGTAAATAAATTGACAATTATTTGGAAGAATGTTTCTTTGTAAGTATCAATTGAAAATAGAAAAAGGTGGATAAATTTAATATACGACATGGTATTTTGGGCAAGGACGAGTTGTCTCCCGTCTTGAGCAGGTAGTTTTTTTATAGGTCGAATTGTCTCCCATCATAGGTCGAGTTGTCTCCCAAGGTAATATACATTAAAAGGTATTAATTTTCACAAAGTACACCGTTGTTGCCAAATCAAAATTTTTATTTTTAAAAGTACGTTGAACTATTGATACCTTTTTCTTTTTGTAAAATGTCTCTCAGGATATGAGAATCATTTAACTACCTTGAAATAGAAAAGTAAGAAAATAATCCTTACATTAAACATTAAAAGAATGTTAAGTTAATCCATCAACATTTTACAAATCCAAAAACAGGTAGGTACCATTAATTTCACATTATCGTTTGAAAGTACTTTCCCTCCTTCGCCTTATAAAGGGTGGTATTAAAAATAGTTAACCATATTTCACATATTCTTCACAAGTTTCAGAGGTTGTAAAGTTTGTTTACGAAGTTGTTGAATAGTTAAAAGTGGTACAGTGAAACTATACGTATAATGGAGGCTACAATAATTAAAAGTGAAAAAAGCAAAGATTTGTTAGTGATCGATGGGTTTAAATTTTCATTCCACAAGTTATTAGCAAGAGACACTCTAAAAAAATGGCTTTGTGCGTCCAGGAAAACGCAGTGCAAAGCTTTTGTTAAAACAAAATTGGTCCATCCAGAAGTGATCGAATCTTCTTTAAACCACAACCATGAGAAATTATCAGAAGAACTTCTAAATAGGCAGACTCTAAGCAATGCTGTAAAAATTAAAGCAATAGAAGATGTTTCGGCAAAACCAATGGGCCTAATTAGAAAGGAGGTAAGAGAATCCCATTGTGAAACTATTACTACTCATGACGTTGAAAGGATGAGAAAAAATATGTATACTGCTAGGTCCAAAATTGCATCAAAACTTCCAACTAATATAGTTGAATTTCATAGTTTATTAAATTCTGTTACTTTAAAAACTAATAGGGACGAATATTTTATTCTTAAAAATGATGAAATAAATAATATAGTCATGTTTTCATGTAAAACAAATATTATTGCTCTAAAAGAAATAAGTGAATTATATGTTGATGGCACTTTCGATTATTGCCCTAAATTTTTTTTACAATTGTTTACCATTCATGGCTTTAAAAATAATCATTATATTCCTTTGGTTTTCTTTCTTCTAAAAAATAAAAATACAGTATCGTATAAATTAGCTTTACAATATTTAAAAGAAATATATCTATCTACAACAGGTCACGACTTTCTTCCAAAAACTATAACTTCAGATTTTGAATTAGCAATACACAAAACAATTCGCGAAATTTTTCCAAAAACAGAAATTAAGGGATGTCTATTTCACCTAGGTCAAAGTTGGTATAGAAAAATTCAAAGTTTAGGACTTTCTACCGAGTATCAGTTAAAAGACAATTTAGAAACAGATATAACTAAATACCTTACTTATATTTTTGGTTTACCATTCCTTAAAGCAGAAGACGTTGGCGATTGCTTTGTTCTTGATCTCATTGCAATTCAACCAGATGATGAGAGGGTGATTAAATTTAATGACTATTTAGTTGAAACTTACATAGATGAAATTTCTACCTTTCCTCCTAACTCTTCTTCTTTAAAAAGGACAACAAACGCATGCGAATCTTTTCATTCGCGTTATAATGCTTCATTTTATAATACACACCCAAATTTTAACCAGTTTATAAAAGTTCTTCTAGATTTTCAAATAGATACCTGTATTAAGCTTCAAAGTATTGATACCGTGGTCAAAGTATATGATCGAAAAGTATTAATGAAAAAAAAGTTTTTGGAAGATAATTTAGAAAAATTACAAGACGGCAGGATTACCAATTTTCAATTTTTAAAAAATATTTCTTTTAAATGCAGAATCTAATTTGTATTATAAGTGTGTAGAATGAAAAAGTTTTTATATCATTTTTGTAAATATTATTGTCTTGAAATATATAAGTATATATATATATATATATATATATATATATATATATATATAAGTAAACCATTGTATATTTTCCTTTGTTTTATTATAATAAAATAATTATAATTTCCTACGTACTGTTTTATTTTAACAAAATTAGGAAATACCATTCCAAATATTTCGTCAAGATATAAGTAAGATCGATTTGGCAACAACGTTTAGATTTCAAGGTATTATAAGTACTTATGCTAATTACGGATTAAAATCATCCGGGAGACAATTCGACCGTCACCTTTTTGAGAGCAGGTAATATTTTTATTTTGGGAGACAATTCGACTCCGCCGGGTATTTTACATGATTTCAAAAATTTTTGTGATTTAAATTTGATTAGGTAATTTAATTGTTTATTAAATGGAAATTTTATTCTTTCTAGAGTAACTTGAGACGTGTACATGGCGCAAAGTTTTACTGACATCCGTAGATGGCAGTTTTGGCAGTATTTATTATAGCCAGAATCTCCCTTACACATTTATATTTTTCTTGTACTGAGAAAATTTTTTTGTTTACAGACTCCCTTTATATTCTTTCATTATTTATGAAAATTTCATGTACTGTCGTGTATTCCCAAGTCCTAACACTTTTCAAACGCAAAATAAAAGTATGTACGTTCATAATAAATGATAATCCAGGAGTTTTGCGGATAGCTTTGCTATGGTATGACTGTAAATAAATTTACTGGTACAGCAATAAAAACGACCATAAAATGTTTGCTTTGAATGTTTGCAAAAAACCTTAAGTATGCTAGGAACCGTTTACATCATATTTCTTTATGTTGTTTTAATAGATGCGCATTAAAGTTTTATTCGAATTTAATGTGCATAAAACTCGTGTTAATTTTCTTGCGGATCGATTTAGTCTAGCACATTTAATAAATTGAACTGAAATTATTATTAGATAACATGCAGAGAACAGAAGTTTGAAGAATATATTTATAGAAGAAATATCCTTATACTAATTAGGATACTCAGAGTCAATAGTATGTCTGCAAATTGCTGAATTTGGGGTAGCTCAATCAATAATCATCGAGGGATGATATCTTTTACGAAATCTCAAAATTGATTGTTTTTCAGGGATTACCATAAGTATCTATGAAGTTTATGCATACGAATATGTACGTAAATAGAACAAGGAAAGGAAACCCATCTAAACATAACATGTCAAATGATAATGGTTGAAGATTAATTAGCTTGGCTGCAGAAGAAAACATAGTTCTAAGGAACACACAATGGCAATTATGAGATGGCACAACTGTAAATCAAATTGACCATATTTCCATAGAAATAAACGAATAAAATAAAAATGTCAAAACTATGAGAGAAACTGAGGCTTTTAGTCAAAAGCACATGAAAAATTCGATAGTGCCAGAACCCATGAATTAAAATGAAAAAGAGAAGAAAATGCGATATTGAAAACTGAGAGAAAAACTAAAAGTGAACAGTACCAAGTAAAAATTAACGCAAGATTAGAAAAATTATGAAGAACATTGTAAACGTCGGACGCCTCGGAACAGTTCGAACAAAGTATAACAGATAAAAACCAAACAATAGGAATGAAACAAAGGATTGATTTGACGAAAAGTGGGGCAAGGTTTCAAAAGAAAAGACTAATATTACTTTTTCTAACAAAGAATACTGAAAAAAATTAGTTAAAGGAACAAGAATAAACGCCAAACAAATGGTGCAAAATAAGAAAAAGACAATGATGATATAAAACTGGAAGAAATACGAGAAATATTCCACAATAAACAAATTAGGTGCTTTAACGATAAACAAGGAAAAATACAAAAAGGTTATCGCAGCAAACAGAGCAGAACAAGAGATGTAGTTTACACATGAAGGAAGTGAAAACGGAGCGAAGAATCAACAGATGGGGAAGTAGAAGCCATTATAAGAACAATTAAAATTAAAGAAAGCCCAGGAGAAAGTAATATTACGGCAGAAATGATGAAATATGGATCGGAACACTTACAAAGGAAAATTAGTGTACTGATCAAACAAAAATGGAAAAAACAACAAATGCCAGTGAAATGGACATCTGCTTTAATATGCTCAATATATATGAAGGTAAATACGTGACGCTGTGAAAATTATAGGGGCGTAGAACTAATGGACATTTATTACAAAACATTAAGCCAAATAATAAGAAAAATTATAAATAGACATTCATTCGGAAGACATTCTAGAGGGCTACCAAGCGGGCTCTTGGGCTAGGCCCGACAAATTTGTCACACTACTTCACTATGAATGTAAAACTGTACTTCATATATATTATTTTTTTATTTTAAACAAGCATACGATGCTTAGATAGAAAAAAACGTAACAGAAAGGACGGGAGTTAAAGTAGACAAAATAGAGGAAAACGTGAAAAATTAGGGAGAAAAATGTGTGAGGTTTTTATGGAGAAATCAGAACATAGAAGAAGACGAATGAACTAGGAGTTGGAAGAGCTGTATAAAAATCTCAACTTCATAGCAGATGTCAAAGCATAAAGAGTAAGATGGCTGGTTAATGTAGAAAGATTCGATCGAAATAATTTGTCAAAGTTGGTTCTACATAGAAAACCCTTAGAAAAAAAAAGTATATGAGCCACATATGAACCAGCGATCAAAAATAGTACATTATGTTACTAGGAGTAGAAGGCTATCATTATTGTTGAGCCCAGATTCTTGCACTGCCGAGGCGTTAGCCGAGGCTGTGCAAACTGGGCGAAACATATAATGGGTCTTCTGCTCCGAGTGACATATACTATTCTTTCTTCAAGTGTAAAGATAATGCAATGCATAAGTAGAAAAAATTTTAATACATTGTTTATATCTCAACTATTTATTAATACAAATATGAAAAAAAAGTTACGGCTTGCATAAGCATCACCTATTTATTAAGTGTAATATTGAAGGCCACTGTCACCGCTTTCGGTTTCGACATTCACAATCTTGTCATTGGTGTACATGTTATGATTAGTAAGATATTTGTCTATATTTATTATGTTAGAAATATTGTCATTTGAAAGGTTTCCTGACTGTGAATCCCTCTTGATTCCAGAACTCGTACTTGGCTGTTCTTCCCAATGAAGTATTTTTTGTGCAGTTTGTTTCTTGCTGGAAACAGAATCTTCTATCCGTTGTCATCTGAAATAGCTGCTGAAGTCCTACGAAGGCAATGTCCCGTGTATATTCATGAGAATTTGTTAATTTCAAAAACATAGCAACGTCTTTTGGAACGTTTGAAATTTTATATATACCTATTACCACACGGTGACATTTACCGTTTTGATATTTAATAAAAAATCGCTGCAGATCCATATCATCCGGACGAAGTACCGTATACTGTCTGACCAAGCTCAAATAAAAATCGCCAAGTATAGTAAATGACCGTTGTTTTTTGTTTTTTGTGTTTGTGATATTTACTAAAATTAAATTTCCTATATCTTGGATATCGCTGTACTTCAAATGAACGAGTTCATCGCATCTACAGGCTCCTGTGACTCGAAATATTGATATAACCTAAAAACAAACGTTGAAATAAGTAGAAAAAATCCGCCGCAGTGAAATTCGAACCGCAGACCTCCGAGACGGAACTAAAAACCTCTACCGCTGAGCTATCGAGGTATATACGTTCTAAGTTCGAAATACGTTAATTGTTGTCAATTTGAATATTAATCTTCCAAAGGATATTATTGCCAACGATTTAATAAGTGTAATAATATTTAAAAAAAAATGAGAAAGTACGTACTTTTGTTGCTAAATAAACATTATTCGGTGCATCCTGAAGAAATTTATCAAATTGGTCTTTTGTTAATACTTTTGATTTTTTCGGGGTATAATTTTCTCCTTGTCGCTTTAAAAATGCAGCTAATTTGGTATAATTTTCCATTTTTACATTATGTTTGATGTCTGATTGAGCTTTAATCATTGAATATTGTGCCCATAGTGTCGAACTTTTAAATTTTCTTGACAAATACGTAAAATACGCAAGCATAACATTTTCTCTGTATCTTCGTAGGTATTTCTATTTTCTTTGCACCATTTTATAAATTTTTCATAAGCAAAACCATATACTTTTCGTGACTTCGTCGGAATTAGTGTTTCAATAGTGGAATTAGCTATTTCGACTAATTCCGGAGGTGTACATTGAAATTCTTCTTCTTGAGACATTTTTACAATACAATTTTCAAAACGTGAAATTAAATGACAGTTCCTGCCTACTTGGTTACAACGCCCATAATAAGACGTTGCTATCGTTTCTCATTATTTTGTTACTAGTACAATAATGAGCGTTCATTATGTTTTATAGTAAAAGAATAGGTTATTTCTACCATCTGTGTTGCCGAATAAAATATAGATATTATTATACGCTTGAAGAAAAAGATAATTTTAAATTAATATTCCTTTTCAGCATTCAACATGTAACAACTGATAAGTTGAATACAACATCAAACTAGGCATATTCATTATCAAAAAGAAATTTTATCGTATACTTCTTCCAAACTCCGTTAAAATATAATATATATATATATATAAATATATATATATATATATATATATATATATATATATATATATATATATATATATATATATATATTAATACACATCCTCTATTTGAAATCTAAAGAACAAGTAAAACATAAGGAAATTTATTTAATTTAGTTGTCATACTCTCGATACACACTGTACTCTACGTAAATTCCTAAATTTTGAAAGATTCTGTAGAAATATCAAACATGACATTTCATAATTTTGATGACATTTGAGTAGAATATATCTAATAGATAGAACATAATAGGATTTGGAGAAAATATTTGAAATTGTAAAATATAGAGGTCTCTGCTAGCAAGATTGCAAATGTAATAAAAGAATTTCAAAATCTCACTTGGTTATTGAAAATTATAGATTAGAAACTTTTTCAAAAACAAGAAAAATCTGTAACCAACGGAAAGGAGAATTATTTATTTTGTAAAAATTTAGTCAGTAGCTTTTTATCCTTTGAAGAGACAACATCAAAATAACAGTTGTTCTCGAATGTTTTTGGTAGATTGCATAAATTGCATATGATACAATCAGATAAATAACCTATATAATAAATTCAGTGCGTACATAATTCGGAAAAGAATTGTATCGTAAAAGTGTATGTGGTTCCAGTTTTTTTAAATCGTATATATTTAGAAAGTTGCAGTATTCTAAATACGTTAGAATAAGTACGAGATTTCCTGATCCATTGGGTGAGTTCTCTCCAGTTTTAAATTTATTTCTCGAGAAATATCAGGCCTTAAATTCAATACAGTTTAAAGATGCATCTATATATAAGAAAATTTGAAATATACCAAATTTATTGATACCTATCATTTACAACATCAAGTGAATAGACCATTTTGAGCAGAAGTTTCGGTATTTGACATTGATACACGTCAAGTGTAAATTATTATTTGAACGTTGGATAATAATTCATTAGGTTAAATTTTAGCATAGTTGTATTCTAATTTTAAGTTTTGTAGAGGTTACGACTGTTGTTCTCTTATCATAATTTCTGGGAATAACAATTTTGTTAATTTTGCGTATCTGATAGTATAATATATAATTTTGATTCTAACTACCTGTATTATTCATTCAGTATCCAATCTCATTGAACTTATCTTTTTTTACATTCATAAAATTTTCAATTTAATCAGTGACATTTGGTTGACATTTTAGTGACAGTAAATTAGTAAATGTCATAAAATAATGAAATGGCCTTGTATTATATTGAATTAACAGTTATTTGAGAGTTTGATAATAGTGAAACATTTAATTTGGAAATATCTTAAAAAAACAAATAAATTTGAAGAATTAATTTTGAACAATTATGATCTCACCCTGAGATAGGAGTAATAAGTTGATTGTAGATATATTCATCTTTATATTAATATTTATTGGCGCCGGGCATATTTAATTTGACAATTACTGTCAAATTTGAAATTCAATACGTACTTAAGTGGTATGCACAATAATTGTCGCTGCGACAAGATAGTATAATTTATTTACATATCGTAGGGCAATTATATCTAAAGAATTGAAATATTCGTGGGAAATTATATTCAAAGGTTTGAAAATATAACAATTGTCACCTAACGCGGGGCAATTACAATTATAAGACTGAATATATAACAATATATATATATATATATATATATATATATATATACATATATATATATATATATATATATATATATATATATATATATATATATATATATATATATATATATATATATATTGAATATGAATACTTAATAATATTTCGAATAATATGTTTATTTTAAATATGATATGTTGTTTGAATACTATAATTTTATTTGCTCCACGTTTGGGAGATAAATTGTATATGAAATTTATACATGAGAATTATTATTTTAGTGAGTTTAAATTGAATATTAAATGTATTAATGTTTTGTTACTGTTGAAACATTACACTCTTGGGCTAGCTAATTTATATATATTTTACCTTTAATTCCTCCTATTCATTATGCTATTTAATAGCATGTGGTTTCATTTAATTCCTAAAATTTTATTACCTCGGCTGCTCTTATTTATACACTACTCTATAACTCAGTAGGGTTCTGGGCATATCATAATAAAATCTACATTACTCATCAATGTAATTTATTTTATGTTATTTATGAAAAGATAGAAAAAAATTTGAAACACTGAAATATTACTTATATATAAAATATAGTTGGCGCTTTATTTTATTGTTGGAGTCATTATGTATAAAAATAAATGATTATCCTTTTCTTACTTATTAAAAATTCTTATGCTATAAAATAAAATAATGGATTTTTCTATATACATCTAAATTTCCACATTAAACAAACTTTATGTATTATATAAAAAAAACTATTGATTCTTTTTGAGATAGCTTTTGCAGACTCATTTGCATAAACTTGGATAAGCGTTTGTAAAGATCATATTTATTTGAAAAAAATATGAACACCTGCGTTTAAAGTTGTTCAACTATTTGTAACTTTTTTCTTCTTGTTCTTATAAATAGGATTGTTGAAAATGTTTAAACACTGCTTTAGTTTTATTCGGTTCGTGCAATGGAAAGGATATCTGAAATATTTATCTACTTAATTTCGATCTTTTTAAAAATTATGTTAACGTATTATAACAATTGTGCATGTGATAAAAACTGAAATTAGTTGT
This sequence comes from Galeruca laticollis, assembly GCA_963921935.1. Classification (NCBI taxonomy): domain Eukaryota; kingdom Metazoa; phylum Arthropoda; class Insecta; order Coleoptera; family Chrysomelidae; genus Galeruca; species Galeruca laticollis. Next base: position 219,850,599 of record OY998179.1, read on the forward strand.
GGTTTGTTGTTTTGTGGAAAGTTTTATATATATGTGACTGGATAAAATTCAACATGACAGAAATTAATACAACTATCTACAAATTTGATAATGGTAAGTTTTTTTACGTTTCCTGGTACATTATATTCATTTTAAAACTTTTACTACCAATTGTTTATGATTTTAAATTTCACTTTTTTATTATTTGGTACCAAATATTACTAATTAAAACACACCACAGACCTTGTTCTTTTCGCCAAACGACGCCTTCAGTTGGATCCATCCATGACGTTTTCCCGCTTCAGGTGGCAATCTCCCTTCTTATAACTATCGGGTGATAATTATATTACTTGGCTTGACTTTGTTTCAACACAGATTTGTCTTTACACTTATTTTTAATTATAATTTACTTTTATATTTCTTATTTATATATATTCACACTTATTACTTGAAAATTTTATAACAAAGAACTGGATCACATTCAATTTACTTCTTGCTTCTTTAGTTCCCCACGCTTAACTGACTATCGCGGGTCTTTTTATCCGCCAAAACCCTTTCTATCGTTTACAGCCGGAAGCTAGAAAAATCTTTGATTATAGTTCACCTGTCACTTTGTTTATTAATGTTTTATTGTTTTTCTGACTTAAACTTGCTATCAAATATTGTTTTTTATTCACTATAACCTTATCGTCATTGATTTAATTCACTAACATTTTATTATTATTGTTTTTTCATGGTATTGATTATTTGAAATCTTCCGATTGGTCAATGCAAATATATCATTTTTATATTTCCTACAATCTAAATATTTATATAATATACATGGATACAGTTCATTTCTTATATTGTTTTATATTATTTTATCTATACACATAAATTAGGTCGGTAATCATTTATTTTTATTCTTATATTTCATATTCAATTACATTTTATGTTGGTATACTTGTCGTCAACTGTTATATTTCGTATTGGTTTTTGACATTTCCTGTAATTACAGTTTTCTACTTATATTATTATGTTTCCTATCAACTTCTATGATTAAATATTAACTAACATATCTTATATATATTTTTACTAAATCTAAATGTCATTTATTGATCAATCATCGTAGCACTATTGATTTTATTATTGCCATCCTATTTATTCTTTAAATACAAACAGATGATTTAGGTGTCTAAAATTCCGTGTAGCGTTACGTTATTTTATTGATCTTCGTTTGCTTGTTAAGTTCTGTCTAAGGTTGTTTTTTAAAATACAGAATTATTTTAAAACTGTTTTATGAATAATTGTTTATGAATTCTTTTTATATTTATTTATGATTATGCCCATTGATTGTAATTGATTATGTTGTTATATAGATATTTTATTAATTTTGGTACTTTATTTACAAATTATTTTTATTGATAGATATTATTAATTTATCCTGTATTGGGATTCTACGAATGTTATATGCTCGTTCTATCTACAACAATATATACATATACATATATATATATATATATATATATATATATATATATATATATATATATATATAATATATATAAATACGAAAACAACGTAAGTTATTTCTCGACCGTCTATCGTTATTTAATTAGTTTTTGGAGTATCGGGATCCGGTCTGTGCATACAATAAATACAACTCTTCTCCTTTCAAATTTCTATATTTCGCAATTATTTTATTGCTTCATCAGGAGTTAAAGATCAGAGTATAAACGCTATCAGCACACAGTTAAAATTAAAGGCAATCACCAGCATCTTACATGAGGTACTCCACTAGCAAGTGAGGCATGTACACGTACTCGTACATGCCTCAGACCGGATCCCGATACTCCAAAAACTAATTATATATATATATATATATATATATATATATATATATATATATATATACAGCATAAATAATGTTGAAAATTCTTGTTATACGGAACCGAACTTTCGAAAGACTTTTTCTTTCTTTTCCAAGGTTGTATGGTAGAGTTAGTGGAAATCAAAGAAAACAGGATACATAGCAATCATTTCTAACTTCAATTCAAATCAAAAACACTGCCTTAACATTGAATTACAATACAATAAGAAAACGAAAAATTTAGTTTAAGTTATACATGTAATTTGATACTTATGTTTAAATCCCTCCTGAAGGAACACATTTTGGTTTTAAAATTCACCACTACTACATTTTAAAAGAGAATATTAGACACTCCACACTCAGTGTCTAATTTTTAACAATTCAATATTTCCTAGGTTTTATGCACTGCCTAAGATTCATAAGCAGAATTTAGCGATGAGACCTATAATATCATCGCTGGCACATTGCACAATATTTAACAGACATTTTGACCAAATCTTATAATTTTGAAAATGATTATAACATCAAAGATTCTTTCATGTTTAGTAGTTTTATAAATAATCTCGTTATTCCAGATGGTTTCGTTCTTGTTAGCTTTGATGTGGTCTCACTTTTTACAAATTTACCCTTAAATATTATTTTAGACAGCATTTCAGCACATTGGGATGATATTCAACCTAATTGTCTACTGACTTTATCAGCTTTTAAAGAGGCACTTCAATTTGTGTTTGATTCTAACCTTTTCGTTTTCAATGATAAATTTTATAAACAGATTTTTGGCACCCCAATGGGGTCTACTTTATCACCAATATTAGTTAATTTCGTTTTGGATGACCTCATTGAACATTCTATTGATTCTTTAAATTTTCCAATTCCTTTCGTCAAAAGGTATGTGGATGATTTGATTCTCGCCCTTCCTAAATGATAGAGTGCAGTCTACATTGAATTTGTTCAACTCTTATAATGAGCACTTACAATTTACTGTCGAGAAAGAAGAAAATGGTATTTTACCGTTTCTAGACATGAAAGTGCATAGGGGAGATGACAATATTATAAGAACTTCTTGGTATAGAAAACCAATATACAGTAATAGATTTATCAGTTATTGGTCATGTCATCCTCCCAAAATGAAAACAAATTTAATTCTCTCCCTTCGGGATAGGGTGAGAAAATTATCTCATCCTGATTTCTTAAATAACGATCTAATTGCATTGAAAGACATTCTATTTCAAAACTCATACCCTCGAAGTATGATAAACAAATTTTTAAACAACACTCCGACAATTTTTATTGAAAAAGAAGATGTTGTATCTGATTCAGTCCACAGTACAGATTTGTGTTTTGGTTCACTACCATACATACTTAGTTTAACACCTGACCTGCTTAAAGTTCTGAATGGTTCAACTACTGTTAAGGTTGCAACCTATAATATACTTACGATTAACAACCTTTACACTAAGGTCATGTATAGGTTAGGCTTAGGGGAGGTGTCTAATCTAGTTTACAGCATTCCTTGTAACGAATGTGATCAAGTTTATATAGGCCAGACTTCTAGATGTTTATCTGGGAGACTAACTTCACATAAGAGCGACTGTAATACTGCAAAGTTGTCTTGTTCTTTGGCGGAACACGTTATTGTTGGTAAACATACTATGAGTTTTGATAATACTGAAATACTTGCAAGGGAAAAAAATTACAATAAGAGACTTTTTCTTGAGATGTGTCACATACATAGAAATTTAAATAACTGTCTAAACAAAAAGTGCGATCTTGATGGACTTAGCAAAATCTATATCTATCTATTAACTTTGTAGAATAACTAAGTTATTTCATTTCTTGACTTCAATATTTATATGTCACCCTGTATATTCTTTTACAGCACCAATTCATATCATCACTGTATAAATATATTCGATACCTAAGTTGCTAATAATATCATTAGAATAATTGGTCTTCTTTTCGTTTCGTGACAAAAACCAATAATTACTAACCTTGAAATAGATACCTTTCTCCCTTGGTATATCGTTTTTAATATTCATTCTGACTATACTTTAATTGTTGTGTTAGTTCAAAGTTTTTATATTTCAACAAGATATTGTAGATATGATCATTTTAAATGTTTAGACTGTCAGAAAATTGTTTTTATCTCGATTTTTATTAATTAATTTCATGCTCCTGTTAAAACTCTTGTGATGTTCTTGATGGATAATTTTCAAAACTTATTTTGGTGAGCCAATTGTTTTTTTTTCAAATATATGTTTAGCTTCATTAATTTGAAAACATTTTTGTCCGTTGTAGATGTTCTGATGAAGGAAATAAACAATTTCCGAAAGCTCAACTAGTCAAACAATAGTTTTCTTTCGATCAGCCCTATATTGACCGCATCCCTACTAGATTGTTTGCAGTTTTGTGTTCAACGGTCACTACCCTTCAGTTTTCGTTTATATATATATATATATATATATATATATATATATATATATATGTATATAAAAGGAAGATAGTCTTTGCTGTTAGGAATAAAACTGGTGAATATTGGGGTATGCAGCAAGAGAAACGGAAAAAAGTGTACTCTTAACGGAAAATTTTCTAGCTTTCGAGGATGATTGTCAGGAATACTGAAATGGAAAAACAGCATTAAGATACTGTAGTCAATAAGCAAGATACAATAGGAAAGAAATCGCAACAGGTGCGAACTTACCTCCGAATTGAGGTTAGACTCCATTATGTTGTATAAAATTGAACTACGGATATTTAAAGTATGAAACAGTTAAGTAACAAAGGTTTAAAATAGCATAATCACATTAAGATGACTAAAAAAGCCAACACCTAACACCATTTTGCAGACAAACGAAACACGAGTGCTTTTTTATTGTCGTCAAAAGCCGGCCAGGAAATGATATCGTTTTTCTTCTAAATTGGAGGGATTAGTTGACAGTCAATGATGCCAAAAAATAGTTAAGTAGATAAACATGCCATCAAGTACCCAAACGAGGATGGCCTCCGTTGTGAAAGTTAATATTTAAGGTGGAAAAGAAGAATGCAGAGGGTTGAATATTGCGTTCATAAGAAAGAAGAAGAGGAAATAATATGTTTCCAATAGTAAGAGGTTCGTATAACAATAAAACATATACAGTAGAAGGTACTGCGACTCATCACCAGCTGAGAAGACAAAAACAAAAGCAATTAAGGAATGTAAAATTAATAATATTAATATTGTAATATAGTAATTATTAAAGTAAAAATTATAATTATGTAATATATATATATATATATATATATATATATATATATATATATATATATCATCATCATCATCATCATCATATGCAGCTTATTCAACCATTTTGTTATGGTGTAGCCTCCCTTTACATATTTATATATTCCATTTCCATGTGGGCCCATTGTTGTCTATTGCTAGCTATGCGGCCCCAAGTTGATCCTGCGAGTTTCTTTATGTCGTAGTCCCATCTTAAGTTGGGGCGTCTTCTTGGTCTTTTCACGCCTCGGGGATACCATTGCGTTATCTTTGTGGTCCATCTATCGTCTGTCCTTCTAGCGAGATGCCCCGCCCATTGCCACTTTAGGGATCTGATTCTATTTATGACATCTATCACTTGGGTCTTTTGTCTGATCCAATCAAGCCTTTTTCTATCTCTCCTTGTTATTCCAAGCATGCATCGTTCCATAGACCTCTGCGTTACCTGAAGTTTTCTAATGATATCAGTTTTCAGGGTCCAGGTTTCACAGCCGTATGTTAATACTGGTAGTACGCACTGATCAAACGCTTTCTTTTTCAAACGGAGTGACATTCTAGACTTGAAGATGATAGAGTTCTGTCCAAATGTTCTCCATGCTAATTTGATTCTTCTGTTTATTTCTGGAAGTAGAGAGCCTGATATGTGTATTAGTTGACCCAGGTATATGTATTCCTCTACTATTTCCAGGGCAGTGTCATTAATTGTTATTTCTTGTGCGTTTATCAGTTCGTTATACATTATCTTGGTCTTACTCAGATTTATTTTAAGGCCTACTTCGTTGCTTGCTGCATTCAATTCATTTATTTGTTGTTGCATTTCGCCAGGGTTACTCGCTATCAGGATGATGTCATCAGCGAATCTTAGATGGTTCAAGTATTCTCCATCTATATTCAGACCTGTGTTGTTCCAGCCCAGTTTTCTGAAGATGCTTTCTAGTGTTGCTGTAAATAACTTTGGTGATATTGCGTCTCCTTGTCTAACTCCTCTGCTGGTGGGGAATTCTGGTGTGCCCTCATATATCCTAACTCTCGCTTTGGCTTCCCTATATATATTTGCTAGGGTCTCAATATATGGCTTGTCGACCCCTTGTTCTGTTAGGGCATTTATTACTGCTCTGGGATATATAGAGTCGAATGCTTTCGATGAAGGCTAGTGCTAGTGGTTGGTCGTATTCTTTGGTTCGACTGATAACCTCTTTGAGGGTATGGATGTGATCTATTGTACTGAAGCCTTTGCGGAATCCAGCCTGTTCTCGTGGTTGGGCCGAGTCTAGTGTATTTTATATTCTGTTGTGAATGATCTTTGTGATACCTTGTACGTCACTGGTAGTAGACTTATTGGTCTGTAGTTCTTAATGTCTTCTTTGCTGCCTTTCTTGTGGATCAACACTATAAGGGCGCTGTTCCACTCTTTAGGTATGCTCCTGGACATCAGACAGTTCATGTAAAGTTTGGCAATGTACTTCCATGTTTTAGCTCCTGCATATTTGAGTATTTCGGTCGTGATGCCGTCATTTCCCGCTGCTTTGCCATTTTTCATGCTTTTCAGTGCTATTTCTACTTCCTCCACCAATACTTCTGGTATGGCATCTTCTGAGTGTTCTATTATTTCTTCCAAATTTTCAGGGGCCTTGTATAGGTCTCCATAGAATTTGGCTACTAGGTCTATTATTTCATTCCTGTCTGTGGTTCTTGTGTTTCCATCAGTTAATGCAACTATCTGTCTTTTCCCTATTATTAGTGCCCTTTTTGCATTTTTGTAGCTTTTACGGTTTTCTATTGTTGTTTGTACCAGTTTCTCGTTGTAATTCCTGATATCTTCTGCGATTTTCTTTCGTATCGTCTTGCACAGTTTGGTGTATTCAATTCTTTTTCATTTCTCTTCGTTTTTGTTATAGTGCTTTTGTTCCCGGAGTTAGTTTTTTGTGTTCACCTCGTTGTTGCAGACCTCCCACTTCTACGGCGCAGTTTCGAATTGTGTCTATCAGTTCAGGGTTGTTATATTCCACTTTTTGTAGTCTTTCTTCTAGTAGTGCTTCATATTGGTGAGAGTTCTCTTTCAGCCTTTCGTTGTTTATGTTTTTCGTTGTGTTGGTTTTGATTAGTCTTGACCTTTCTAGTTTTATATCTAAGACCAGTCGAGCTCTAATTAGTCGATGGTCGCTTCCTGTAGTAAACTTGTTGAGCGTGCTTAGATCTTTTACTGTGTTAATTTTATTGGTGAGGATAAAGTCTATTTCGTTTCTGATAGTTGCACCGGGGCCTTCTCAGGTCCATTTCCTGTTAGGGTTCTTCTTGAAGAAGGAGTTTGCCACATACATGTTCTGAAAGTGTGCGAACTGTATTAATCTCTCTCCTCTTTCATTCCTTTCTCCAAATCCATATTTCCCCATTCCTTTTTCTTGGTCTTTCCTGTGTCCTACTTTGGCATTAAAGTCTCCCATTATGTATTTGAAGTGACTATTGTCGTTGCTGAGCGCTTGGGTTATTTCATTATAGAATTCTTCTATTTCGTCGTCACTATGGCTGATTGTTGGGGCGTATACCTGAATAATCTGGATAGTATATATTTTGGAGAGTCTTAGTGTTATGCTGGCTACTCTGTCTGAGGTGCTTGTTATCCTTATGATTCTATTTTTCCAGGTTTTCTTAATTAGGAATCCTTGTTCTTCCTCCTGTTGGTGTTCCTTGGTGGTATAGAAGATTCCCTGATTCAAGTTCTATGAGTTCTTCATTTTTTCGTCTTACTTCGCTAATGCCCATGATATCCCACTTTATTTTTGCTGCCTCTGTTTCTAGTTCTATAATCCTAGCTTGATTAGAGAGTGTATGGCAGTTATAAGTTGCTAGGTGTAATGTTGTTAATGGGTAGTGGTTTAGACTCCGCAGATTCTTAGCACCCTCTGCCCTCGTGGCTGGTTCCCAGGATCTACCCCTCCTAGGGCCCTTAGGGCTTACGGAGAATGAGGGCCGTAACTTGTCCTTGTCTGTCATGCTGGGGTTGTGAGGCGTACCTTACCGCGCTGCCTCAATGCGGGTTGGCAAGGGGCGAGGAATGTCGTCCGCCAGTTTTCGCCATTTACTGACGGACCCTGTACCCCCAGATTTTTAGTGGAACTTTTTATTTATGAAAAATCCCTTACTAGAGTGAGATTCGAACCTCCGTCCTTCAGGTAAAGAAAACCCAATTTCCGGCGCTCTAACGCACTCCGCCATCTGGGATATATATATATATATATATATATATATATATATATATATTACATAATTATTATTTTTACTTTAATAATTACTATATTACAATATTAATATTATATATATATATATATATATATATATATATATATATATATATATATATATATATATATATATATATATATATCTCAAGAAAAACCCATGAAATATTTAAAGGAAACTGACAAGTGATTTACGACCTATTGTGAACACGCGCCGACTAGATGTCGACCGATGATTTGTTGAATGCGTATTAGCGACGTTGATATTGAAAAATAAGCTTCTAAAAAGGTGCCATCCATATTAATAATCCTTTTTAAACTGAGTTCGGAACAAGTATATTACTAATAGTAAATTGTGTAAATAAAAAATTAAAATAATATGTTTTTATAAGATCTATTTAAAATGGTATATACTTCAAAATCTGAATTCTCAAAAAATTACAAAGTTGACAACAACAATGACACTGTCATTTTAAGGCGACGTCTAGTTTTTTTGATACGAGTTGGCTCATTGTGACGTTGATTTTAATGACTTTCTTGACATAGTTGCTTCACATTGGGTGTGTTTCTCATCATATAGTACGCGTATTTAAATGAATTTTCACAAAGTTTTTCTCAATTAATATTATCCGGAAATGTGAATAATTCGTGGCCTCAAGCTCGATTATTAAGTCAATTAGACATTGATACATTAGTTGAAATTATCGCGTAGAATTCACAGGTCACAGACGATATAACGCCAATTTTAACAATGTTAACCAAATCAGTATCAGCGCCTTACCATTTGAATTCACTAATTGTACAACAAATCATTTCCATATGATTGAACTATTGATTGCTATTGTATTACTTATCTACCAATGGCCGAGTTGCTAGATTCTATGTGCGTGAGTGCCGCCATATTATTCAACGTAGTGTTTCTTTTACTTTGCAATTAAAGAAAAGAAAATGTAAAATGTTGAATAATAAATAATAATAATAATAATGAATTTTATTCTCAAAATAATCTAAAGAAATATATTTTTGCAACAAATCTATTAAAAATATTGATAACGAGAAAATATTTTTTTTTTCTATACGTAGTTATTTTTTACAGTTCGGAAATATTTGAACCTGGAAGAAAAATAACTATTTTTTATCTCAAACAATTTTCTTTTTCAATATCTCCTTACTCAACAATCAGTACAAGTATTAAATATTGAAAGAACAGTCTAATGAGATTATTTTTTAGAATATTTTCCAACCTACAAATTTTATTTTTTGATAATTAATTTTGTGCATTGGGGTGTATTTAGCTCTCACTAATTAATAATGCTTATTTCATAATTTTTAAAAGTTGATGGCAATAAAAATATCATCATCATCAAGCCGTTCAATCCTTGCGGATTACGGCTAATGCTAGTGCATTACATGTTGATCCATTTATTGATGTGGACCATTCATCTTCTCTATTTTTTTACAATTTGCTGTGGGTCCTGTTTGTTTTCGTTATCTTTTGCCACTCTACTCTGTTTTTACATTTTAATTTCCAATAATTTCTTTCTATACTCTTTGCATATTGCCATCTTTTTCTGGGCCTTCCTCTTTGTCTATGCCAAATCGGGATTCACTATGATTATTTCCGATGGCTTTCTTCTCCTTATATGTCATGCCCATTGTAATCTTTGTGCTTTTATGAATCTAATGTTTTCGCCTTCCAGTTCATCCTCTATTTCTTTATTAGATTTGCATCTTACTGTTCCATCTCTTGTTCCAGAATTGTTCTCATTCGCTCTAATATTCTAATAATAAATCATTTTTCTCTTTTTGTTTGTTATTGTGCTTGTTTTCGTTGCGTAGGTGACAACTGTTCTGATAATTGTGTTATAAATATTTATTTCTGTTTTTGTTAATATATTATTTTTGTACATTACTCGATTCAGACCCTTGACTTGACTTCCTTTTAATTTATCACCCATTTGCCCCGTCCTTTCTTTTCCAATTATCACTCCTAAATAATTGATGTGGGTGACAGCTTCTCTGTTTCAAAATAGTTTTATGCGTTATTGTCTTCTCTTTCTACATACATATCTGTATTTTGTTACGCCTTCATTTATATTCAAACCGAATTTTCGTGCTTCTCTATCAAGTCTATCCATATCTTTTAATAATTGTTCTTTGCTATGCTATAATATGCTATAATTTGTGATTGATTCACCATTACATTTTCTTGATGGCAATTTAGGAAAGTGGAAAAAAATACATATCTGTTCTCAGGAACGAGAAATTTGATTATGGTTGTACATTGGACAAGGTGAAAAAGGTTTCCAGAAAACCTGAAACAAAATGAAATCCAAGGAAACGGTATAGAGATGAAGGCCATAAATCTTCACAGATAATCTAAAGAAACAAATGAGCTAAGAGCAGTTTTTGTATGTTTGTGGGTATCCAAAATTCAAACTCGGCTTCCTAATTATTGAGAATTATAAGTATTTTAATATGATATATAGGCACACATATTATCTTGAAACATTACGCAAATATTAAGAAATGATAGGAGTAATCGACTGCTAGATGCTTTTACATTCATAGTAACTCGTTTTTAACTGCTCTTAAAAAATATAACATCACTATAGTGTGAACCTTTTCTAATATAATTTTTTTTATTTCAGGTAAGTGTTTTCTTGACGTTTATTAAGCAGTAAGTACTATTACCGATAATACTTTTATTTATTATAATAGTCTGATCCATATAACCAAGAATTGTCAGTGGAAGATTGGACCATTGCGCATGTTTATGAAGCTTCGTAGATTCAATGAGAATTTCGAAGATGATCGAGGTTATCTTCATATTTAGTAAGATGCGCACTTCATTTTGGTGTAATTGTTGTAAACGGCAAAACTCGACACAATCATTTTTGAAAACAATGAAGTTGCAGGGAATAGCTGACAATATAAATATAAGAAAGTGTCAACATAGAGCTGTTTTTGACGTAGGTGTTGCGTGTGCTAGCAGTAGTCCATAAACAATAACGTAAACAATGCACCGCAACACAATTCTTAAGGGTACGATGGCAGAATTACACGAATTATATTTTCAACTGCTTCCGCACCCACCCTATTCTTAAGATTTGTTCGTCAGAAAAAGATTTGGGTCAAATAAGAAGGTTTAAATAAACTCCTATTCAAGAAAATGTTGAATAGCGTTTTTGTAGGAGACAATGTTGTTGATTTAAATCGAATTTTACCGAAATAGTTGTGTTTACCTACTTAATTAGACCAGAACTTATCTTAATTAGACCAGAACTTATCAGTCGATGCGTAAAGTAGTGTAATAAATGTCAAAATTAAATCATTGTCCCGTAAGGAATTAAATGCATTGGCTTCGTACTTTTTTCATTTTTAAAATAAGCATTTTTAGATTGCTTAAAACATATTCAGGAAAACTGTATAGTGCTTGACAGATTTATTAAAAATTTATTACAGTTGAATTATTTGATCTTTACCCGTGCGTCATTGATATCTGATAACATAACCGACTTAATTATTGAGTGGCATCTCTTTCTATTAATAGTGAAGAACAGAACAAAATAATTTGACATTTGTCGGTTATGTTCAGATATCAGATATTAATGACGCACGGGTAAAGATCTAATAATTCAAGTATACGTATTTCTTTATATTATTAATGTTTGATAAGTATTTTCGAAATAATATCAATAGCAGAAGAACACACTAACATTTTTATATCAGACTTATACCCGGCAACGGAAAGTGGTAAGCATCACTTGATGTAACTCCCACTACCTACAAAACAATCAAAACCTTTACACCAAAATTCATAATCAAGTAGTATGTCAAACAATATCAGTCTTTTGTTAAAAACAAATAATTTGAAACGAGACAACTAAAACGTACTTTGGTGGAGCAATCAGTTTATTTTGCAATATTTTAGGTTATCGATGAATAAATCTCATTACAAATTTTATTTTGAGTTTTCCTTTTAAAAACAGTATAGTGAAACGGCATGTTTAACAAAATAAGTTAACTACATTTTTGACGTTAATTCAACAAACACAAGTTAATTACTAGTTTCGTTTTTTATTACTACCAGTAATTCTTTTTGAAACGTCTCTTAATTTTCAATTCTGACATTTTAATCTTTCAAATGACAAAGCAAATAATAATAGCATCGTCTTGAAATAAAAAAATCGCGATTAAACGGAACGTTCTTTAAAGGGGTGTAATTGCTTCGAAAACCTTATAAGATTGTAACGTGAACAATTTCAGGCTTGAGGCTATTTGCACCGTAGGTACGCTATAATATTTACCAGATAATTATAGAGCATCTTCCTAATCGCATTATAACTATTTGCCAGAAGTGGATTCTTAAGCACAAGTTTCAAATTATTAGTATTATATGACATATACTCTAAAATGTTTATATTAACTAGTAGATATTATGCTCAATAAAACTATGTTTTGAGATCTGAAATGTTGAAAAATGATTTTACTATTAGATTAATGATTTTTTAATGAAATCTACGTATCTCAACAGTTACTGGTTGTTGACACGGATGCTCGTAGAATATTTACTCAGTTTTCCTAAGTATAGTACAATTCCATATGCGTTAAATTGTATATAATGAATTTTTTGGATTTTTATTTCACAGTAACATATTACTAACTATATCAAGTTATACAAATTAGTGTCTTTCAGATAATTACTCAAAAAGTTATGCATCACTGGAGAATTCAGAATATTACTGTGCCAATTTCCAGTAATATTGTAACGCTTGCATTCAATTAGAACATGATGTATGGTAAAGCGTGTGGTTATTACAGTATTCACAAACATAAGATAACCATCGTGAGCCAAGTTAAACCTAATCTTATTCTTCTTAATATTACTTTTTCCCTTCGTTTCTGAGTATAGATGTAGTGAAATGTTAGTCTAGGATACATTGTATGCAAATTTGTGTTTCTCCTATCTCAGTAGTTTTGTCAATTTTTAGTTGTCAATTGCTTAAGTACAAGGTTTAGATCTGGTGTAGGTGAATTTATTCAACTGGAAAATTGATTAGAGTTTACTGTCACATGTTTCACTTAGTAATAAGAGACTCGTTTTTGGCTTTACAATAGGTGTATGAGAAAAACGTGAAAAAAGGTACTTATGTCAATTATGTATAATGAGTCTATTAATTTAAAACAATTATATAACGGGAGCGTAGCTCCAGTGATGTTTTAAGGACATACGTCGAGTGAGGAGATTAGTATATTCGGGCAAGGACGAGTTGTCTCCCGTCTTGAGCAGGTAGTTTTTTTATAGGTCGAATTGTCTCCCATCATAGGTCGAGTTGTCTCCCAAGGTAATATACATTAAAAGGTATTAATTTTCACAAAGTACACCGTTGTTGCCAAATCAAAATTTTTATTTTTAAAAGTACGTTGAACTATTGATACCTTTTTCTTTTTGTAAAATGTCTCTCAGGATATGAGAATCATTTAACTACCTTGAAATAGAAAAGTAAGAAAATAATCCTTACATTAAACATTAAAAGAATGTTAAGTTAATCCATCAACATTTTACAAATCCAAAAACAGGTAGGTACCATTAATTTCACATTATCGTTTGAAAGTACTTTCCCTCCTTCGCCTTATAAAGGGTGGTATTAAAAATAGTAAACCATATTTCACATATTCTTCACAAGTTTCAGAGGTTGTAAAGTTTGTTTAGGAAGTTGTTGAATAGTTAAAAGTGGTACAGTGAAACTATACGTATAATGGAGGCTACAATAATTAAAAGTGAAAAAGGCAAAGATTTGTTAGTGATCGATGGGTTTAAATTTTCATTCCACAAGTTATTAGCAAGAGACACTCTAAAAAGATGGCTTTGTGCGTCCAGGAAAACGCAGTGCAAAGCTTTTGTTAAAACAAAATTGGACCGTCCAGAAGTGATCGAATCTTCTTTAAACCACAACCATGAGAAATTATCAGAAGAACTTCTAAATAGGCAGACTCTAAGCAATGCTGTAAAAATTAAAGCAATAGAAGATGTTTCGGCAAAACCAATGGGCCTAATTAGAAAGGAGGTAAGAGAATCCCATTGTGAAACTATTACTACTCATGACGTTGAAAGGATGAGAAAAAATATGTATACTGCTAGGTCCAAAATTGCATCAAAACTTCCAACTAATATAGTTGAATTTCATAGTTTATTAAATTCTGTTACTTTAAAAACTAATAGGGACGAATATTTTATTCTTAAAAATGATGAAATAAATAATATAGTCATGTTTTCATGTAAATCAAATATTATTGCTCCAAAAGAAATAAGTGAATTATATGTTGATGGCACTTTCGATTATTGCCCTAAATTTTTTTTACAATTGTTTACCATTCATGGCTTTAAAAATAATCATTATATTCCTTTGGTTTTCTTTCTTCTAAAAAATAAAAATACAGTATCGTATAAATTAGCTTTACAATATTTAAAAGAAATATATCTATCTACAACAGGTCACGACTTTCTTCCAAAAACTATAACTTCAGATTTTGAATTAGCAATACACAAAGCAATTCGCGAAATTTTTCCAAAAACAGAAATTAAGGGATGTCTATTTCACCTAGGTCAAAGTTGGTATAGAAAAATTCAAAGTTTAGGACTATCAGTTAAAAGACAATTTAGAAACAGATATAACTAAATACCTTACTTATATTTTTGGTTTACCATTCCTTAAAGCAGAAGACGTTGGCGATTGCTTTGTTCTTGATCTCATTGCAATTCAACCAGATGATGAGAGGGTGATTAAATTTAATGACTATTTAGTTGAAACTCACATAGATGAAATTTCTACCTTTCCTCCTAACATTTGGGCTGAAAACTCTTCTTCTTTAAAAAGGACAACAAACTCATGCGAATCTTTTCATTCGCGTTATAATGCTTCATTTTATAATACACACCCAAATTTTAACCAGTTTATAAAAGTTCTTCTAGATTTTCAAATAGATACCTATATTAAGCTTCAAAGTATTGATACCGTGGTCAAAGTATATGATCGAAAAGTATTAATGAAAAAAAAGTTTTTGGAAGATAATTTAGAAAAATTACAAGACGGCAGGATTACCAATTTTCAATTTTTAAAAAATATTTCTTTTAAATGCAGAATCTAATTTGTATTATAAGTGTGTAGAGTGAAAAAGTTTTTATATCATTTTTGTAAATATTATTGTCTTGAAATATATATATATATTATTATAGTTTATTTTATATGGGAATTTAATTTGCCCTACGTTGGGCCGACATATTATTATAGTTTATTTTATATGGGAATTTAATTTGCCCGGTATGTTGTGGATTTAATATGTATGATAAACAGTTTATTTAACCAACATGAAAACTTCTCATCTCAGGGTAGAGTTCAAGTATTTTAAATAAAATGATTTTATAATTTTATATATGTTAGCGCCAAAGTTAATGAATGCTTTATATTTTTAAAAATAAATTTGTTAATCAGAATATGTTACTTTTTTTAATGATTTCAAATTAAATACGGTCCTGTCCTACTTAAAAAATATCTGCATAGTTCAATCGATTTCATTCAGAGCTTCTTCCTGTGGTAAGTAGATGGTGCACAAGTCACCAGATGAAATGATTAACTCAAGTAATTTAAAAAAACGTTCTTCAAAAGGAAAAACAATATTTAATTTAATGAAAATAAATACACTACACTTTTACAAGTGTTTTTTTTAAGAAAATCAACTATCTAAAAGGATGACTCTTTCATACAAATCACACGCACTCTGGTGAGATATTATTATAATATTAAAATACAGTTATATAATTTCATAAACATTTGACTTTCAGAAAACGGCGAAATACACTCTTAACAGCGTCTATGCATCACAAAATTTTAGTTTTTTTTTTTACAAATTAGTAGGTACGCTTGACCTCTTAATACATTAATAAACTAACTTGTACTACCTTATTTACTTCACGATTTCTGTTTGTTCACCTTTATTTGTTCCAGATACTCCTCATGGAAAACCTCCCTGTTGGCATTCTGCTTCTACCAAAACAGGAATCGATGCTGTATTTCTTTCAAAGTCCAAACAGCTCACACAAATTCCACTATTCAATATTCTTCGAAAACTATTTTGGCTATTTTACTTCCACCAGACACAAGACACCATTTTATAAAATAAAATTCATGATTAGTGTTTTACAACATTCAACAATTCCTTTTTTAATTATTTATATAAACTAAACTACTTACACTGGTATATCTCTTGTAAGTATAATGTATTTGTTTTAAATTCTATGGTCAAATTTTGTCTTCCAAATGATTTCAATTGATTTACTTTACCAAAAAATTTTGCTGCTCCAAAAATCTCTTCCCAAAAAGAAAACCTACTAGTCAATAGCCCCCATAATCAACAACTTTTTCACATTCTGATTTTTTTTTCGTTAGCAACACAGTTGTCGCCGATGTGATCTTTTTTAAATGTTTATTAACCAATCAAATTTGACTATTTATTTTATAACTCAAATTCTTCATTTCAACCAGTGAAATGTTCATCCATTATATCATGATATTATATTCTAAGGTTTTTAATTGCTTAGACTTCCTATATTATTTTCATTCAATAATATTTCTTAGTATTGTTAAAATGACATTTCCTAACCTCTAAGTATGTATGTCAAATGAATATTCATAATGTTTTAATAGATGACAGCTGTTACCTTTAAATATGTATGCAAAATGAAAATTCGTTTTCTTTATAAGTCATGGTCTCTGAAATTCACATTATTTTATATTTTCCTGCTCTGTTATGTCTAAACATCTACACTATCTCATTTTAATGTCTTAATCAACAAATATTACGAGATTAGCTTGACTTTACAGAATAAAGCATTTAGTTTCTTATTATGAACAAATTTTGATACTTGATCTCTTTGATAAAAGTTTCGTTAGGTAATTTATTTCATATAAATTGTTTATCACACCCATTCGCAATTATCCCTACATTATACAGTCTGTCCTTTCTGTATGTCTTCTCTATCGAATAGTGGATCGTACAGATTTTCTCCATTCAAATGTTTAAAAAAAATTTTTGACTTAAAAAAAATTCTTTTAGATTACTATACATAATCTTAATTCTTCATTATTTGATATACAGGGTGTAGCATTATTTTTTCACAATAACATCCCCTAAATTTTGCGTTTATCAAATTTTTTATTCTAAGAAAAATTTTATGAACGCAAATTTTACTTCAAGTACTATATTCTAGGATTGTCTTTCTATTTTACTAATAATACATTTCTTTTTATTTCCGGTTGCTGTTACAAAGATGATTTTGGAATCCTGTGTTGCAGTATCCTCTTCAGTTAGTTTTAATTCTATTTACAATACCATAATTAAATATGTATACAAATTCTTATTTTATTCTTAGGTACATATTTCATTTACAAGTTTCATCCAAAGGAATTAGTTTAAAAAATCATGTTATAAATCCATTTTTAAAATTCTTTAATGTTCGTTATGCGACTTATTACTTCTACATTTCTCAGAGTCTCTTATATCGGTACAATTTATTAATTTATTTTTCTTGTGTTACATCTCTCTATAATACCATCCTTTAGCACATTTTGTATCTCTGAATCAACTTCTTTCCTATATTTATAAGGTATGGGATATGTTCTTATTCTGAAATTTTCTATTCCCTTAACTTCTATCTTATGTACATAGTTATTTGCCATTCTCATCTCTTTTTTAACTAATCCTTTATACTTAATTATTAAATTCTTCACTTTCTCAGCATATTACTTATTTCCACATACTAATTCCAATTTTTCCATTATTTCATCCCTCTCCATATTCCATAACTTCCTATTATCCTCTTCAAATTCCAATTCTTCCATATTTCCACTCCTCTTTATATTCCATAACATCCTATTATCCTCTCCAATTGCCAATACTCCCATATTTCCAATCCTTTCTATATTCCCATAACTTCTTATTATCCTCTTCAACTTCCAATTCTTCTATATTTTCTTCTTCAAATTCAATTCTATTACCATTTAATTCAATCTCCATCTTTTCAAAATCAATTCTTGCTTTATATTTCGTTAATTCATCTATTCCTATAACTATGTCTGATTCCAAATTATTCACTAACAGTAATTGCATTTCAACTTCTTTCCCATCCTTCAATTCAATCTTTTGTATTATAGACTTATTTACTTCACATAGCTTCTTTCCATTTGCTCCTATCAATGTAGTTTTTGGTATTTTAATTAATTTGTTTTCATAATTTTCAATGTTTTCTTCTATTAGTTTTGTTTTAATTATGGACGCTTCCGAACCTGTATCTATTAATAATTTTATTTCTTTTCCATTTAATTTTCCTTTAATATTTATCAATCCCATTATTTCTTTTAATTCTAATTCTTCCCCAAATTTTATATATTCCCTTGGATGTTCGTATGTACAGATAATATTTTTCTTTACATTTGGTATGTGCTCGATCCAAAATTTTGATCGGGCTCTGTTTCAGTGACTATTTCTGGTTCTATGGATATCACTCTTTCTTTCTGTCTTTGTATATTGTTCACTCTCCTTTGTTCTTCATTTCTATTGCCTCTTCCTTCAAAATTTCCATTTGTCCTTTCTGTATTATAGTCTCTTCTTTGCTCTTGTTTTTCATCTCTTTGTCTGTTTTCATAAGGTCCATTCCTATTGTTTCCTTCAAATGTTCTATTTCTATAATTATTGTTATGATATTGATCATTTTTGTTGTAGTTGTTTTGAGCGTTATTGTTCCTGTTATAATTATTGTTTCTATTATAATATCCATTATTATTATTTCTGTTAAAGTAATTGTTCCTGCTTTGTTCATAATTATTCGATCTATTATTTTGATTGTTATTATTCTCATAATAATTTTTATTATCGTAACCATTATAGTTTTTGTTTTCATTTTGATTCCTGTTCCTGTTCTGGTTATTGCTTATCTTGTTTCTTTCAATTCTTTGTAGATAATTAGTTAACTCCTCTATGTTTTTGATATTTTGAATAGCAATTGTTTCAGTGATTTCAAATTTAAAATGTCTCGAGATAAACATAATAATTTCCTCCTCTGGTATAGGTGGATCTAAAAACTTCGCATTCATGAAAACCTTCATAGCGTAATCATTCATACTATTTCCTCTACCTATCTCAAATTTTCCAGAGTAAAGTTTTTCTCTCACTCTTGTTTGCGCATTGTTTCCCCAGAAATATCTCATGAATTGAGCTTCGAATTCCTCAAAATCTTTTAAATCCTCTTCCTTACTTGTATACCACACTAAAGCATGGTTATCCAGATTTTCCCTAATCATTTCCTTCATGTCTTCATTATTTCGGATATTTTTCATCTTGTTCCTTAAAATTTTTATAAATACTTTTGGGTGTATTTTTCTATTATCCCCTTCAAATTTGTGTTCCCCTCTATTTCCTATATAATTATTTATTATTTTCGTCTCCATCATTCCATTTCTCACTTCTTGAAAATTTCTACCCTCTGTGTGGTCATACTCTTCCTGTAAGTAAATTAGTCTCTTTTCCATGTTTTCCAATTTTCTTGTCATTTCCACTGTTTCCTTTGATTGTTCCCCATTGTGGATTCTACTTCCAGTTTGCTCAATTCTTCTTTTCAGAGCTTCCATCTCCTTCTGTATTTCCTTAATCTTCTTTTCTGTTTTCCCTTCCTCTTGTTTTTGTTTCTCTATACACGCTTCTTCTACATTTTGTTGAAATTCGGTAAGGGTTCTGTCCCATTTTCCTTCTAGGTTTCCCATTCTTTCCTGAGTGTCCTGAACTCCCATTTTGATTTCATTTATTTCTCTTTGAATTTCTCCTTTGAAATCCTTTTCTTTCTCCTCTATTTCCTTAATTCTGTTGATTTGTAAATTTTCTATTTCCATTATACGTCCAATCACTTCTCCTCTTATTTCCTGTTTAGTGTCTTCAATTTTATTCTCCATGTATATGTTTGATTCTTCTAGTTTCTTCTCAACGTGTCCCAATTTTTCATCCATCAATTTTATTATCAGTTCCTTAGTTTGTTTAATTTCTTCTTTGTTCTGGTCCATCTTAATATTCATTTCTTTTTTTAATTCTTCCTTATTTTGGTCCATTTTAATATTCATTTCTTCCTTATTCTGGTCCATCTTAATATTCATTTCTTTTTTTAATTCTTCCTTATTTTGGTCCATTTTAATATTCATTTCTTTTTTTATTTCTTCCTTATTTATATTCATATCCTGTTTCATTTCTTCCCTATTTTGGTCCATTTTTTTCATCATCATTTGAAGCATACTCATCACGTCCATATCCTCTTTCTCTTTTGATTTTTGTTTGACCTCTTGTCCTGTTTCTTCTGACAACGGTACATCTTCTTCTTCCTGTCTTTGTTCTGCAATATCTTCTTCCGAATGTTCTCTCCCCTGTTCCAAATATTGTATCTGAAAATCTCCTCTACCATTACTCCTTTCTTCTCTTTCTTCATCAGACCTACTTTCGACTCCTACCTGCTTTCCGTCCCTTAATGTCATTTTCCTTTCCATTTTATGTATTTAAAATCTTTTAATACAGTAAAAAAAAAAAACTTATTTCAATGCTTTTTATTATTATTTACTAAATTTCTATATTAGCCCCACGTTGCGGTGACATTTTATTATAGTTTATTTTATATGGGAATTTAATTTGCCCTACGTTGGGCCGACATATTATTATAGTTTATTTTATATGGGAATTTAATTTGCCCGGTATGTTGTGGATTTAATATGTATGATAAACAGTTTATTTAACCAACATGAAAACTTCTCATCTCAGGGTAGAGTTCAAGTATTTTAAATAAAATGATTTTATAATTTTATATATGTTAGCGCCAAAGTTAATGAATGCTTTATATTTTTAAAAATAAATTTGTTAATCAGAATATGTTACTTTTTTTAATGATTTCAAATTAAATACGGTCCTGTCCTACTTAAAAAATATCTGCATAGTTCAATCGATTTCATTCAGAGCTTCTTCCTGTGGTAAGTAGATGGTGCACAAGTCACCAGATGAAATGATTAACTCAAGTAATTTAAAAAAACGTTCTTCAAAAGGAAAAACAATATTTAATTTAATGAAAATAAATACACTACACTTTTACAAGTGTTTTTTTTAAGAAAATCAACTATCTAAAAGGATGACTCTTTCATACAAATCACACGCACTCTGGTGAGATATTATTATAATATTAAAATACAGTTATATAATTTCATAAACATTTGACTTTCAGAAAACGGCGAAATACACTCTTAACAGCGTCTATGCATCACAAAATTTTAGTTTTTTTTTTACAAATTAGTAGGTACGCTTGACCTCTTAATACATTAATAAACTAACTTGTACTACCTTATTTACTTCACGATTTCTGTTTGTTCACCTTTATTTGTTCCAGATACTCCTCATGGAAAACCTCCCTGTTGGCATTCTGCTTCTACCAAAACAGGAATCGATGCTGTATTTCTTTCAAAGTCCAAACAGCTCACACAAATTCCACTATTCAATATTCTTCGAAAACTATTTTGGCTATTTTACTTCCACCAGACACAAGACACCATTTTATAATATAAAATTCATGATTAGTGTTTTACAACATTCAACAATTCCTTTTTTAATTATTTATATAAACTAAACTACTTACACTGGTATATCTCTTGTAAGTATAATGTATTTGTTTTAAATTCTATGGTCAAATTTTGTCTTCCAAATGATTTCAATTGATTTACTTTACCAAAAAATTTTGCTGCTCCAAAAATCTCTTCCCAAAAAGAAAACCTACTAGTCAATAGCCCCCATAATCAACAACTTTTTCACATTCTGATTTTTTTTTTCGTTAGCAACACAGTTGTCGCCGATGTGATCTTTTTTAAATGTTTATTAACCAATCAAATTTGACTATTTATTTTATAACTCAAATTCTTCATTTCAACCAGTGAAATGTTCATCCATTATATCATGATATTATATTCTAAGGTTTTTAATTGCTTAGACTTCCTATATTATTTTCATTCAATAATATTTCTTAGTATTGTTAAAATGACATTTCCTAACCTCTAAGTATGTATGTCAAATGAATATTCATAATGTTTTAATAGATGACAGCTGTTACCTTTAAATATGTATGCAAAATGAAAATTCGTTTTCTTTATAAGTCATGGTCTCTGAAATTCACATTATTTTATATTTTCCTGCTCTGTTATGTCTAAACATCTACACTATCTCATTTTAATGTCTTAATCAACAAATATTACGAGATTAGCTTGACTTTACAGAATAAAGCATTTAGTTTCTTATTATGAACAAATTTTGATACTTGATCTCTTTGATAAAAGTTTCGTTAGGTAATTTATTTCATATAAATTGTTTATCACACCCATTCGCAATTATCCCTACATTATACAGTCTGTCCTTTCTGTATGTCTTCTCTATCGAATAGTGGATCGTACAGATTTTCTCCATTCAAATGTTTAAAAAAAAATTTTTGACTTAAAAAAAATTCTTTTAGATTACTATACATAATCTTAATTCTTCATTATTTGATATACAGGGTGTAGCATTATTTTTTCACAATAATATATATATATATATATATATATATATATATATATATATATATATATATATATATATATAAGTAAACCATTGTATATTTTCCTTTGTTTTATTATAATAAAATAATTATAATTTCCTACGTACTGTTTTATTTTAACAAAATTAGGAAATACCATTCCAAATATTTCGTAAAGATATAAGTAAGATCGATTTGGCAACAACGTTTAGATTTTAAGGTATTATAAGTACTTATGCTAATTACGGATTAAAATCATCCGGGAGACAATTCGACCGTCACCTTTTTGAGAGCAGGTAATATTTTTATTTTGGGAGACAATTCGACTCCGCCGATATATTCGATTATATTCGTTTGCTCGAGTGGTATTCGTTACGATATCAAGAGTTAACTAACGAAAAATTTTTATTGGTCGAAATAAAAAGTACAATTATTATAATAAATATTTGTTGTATTATCTTTAAAAGTTAAACTGAATTCAGTTAGCATAATCTTGTTTATTTCTCATTTTTTCAAGTATCTTGCCATGGTGTTCATTAGTATGCTTTAGATACAGCTTCAGAGATTCAGATGATGAGTGGCCTGTTATCTTGATAATTTCTTGCAAGTTTGTTCCCGATTGTGCCAAGATGCTAACAGCGGAAGAGCGATTCCAATGATTAGATATTTTTTGCTTCTTTGTATCATGTCCTATACTTTCTGCCGCTGAACGTGTCCATTTACTTAATTGATTAAGGCCTACATGAAATATTTATACCATATTTTAGTTTTCTGCCAATCAGGATTAGGTGTTAAAAATAGACGATTGGTTTTAATGTTTGGTGTTCTTTTGCTTAACATTTTCTTCAACCGACGTAGTGGACACAATTTTTATTCCGTATCAACCATTTAGATTCAACTATATGTTTTTCGCCACTTTGTGATATCTTTGAAAATATGATATTGTACTCAATATGTCCTGTGGGTTGACCATAATCGTCGCATTCTGCTTTGAAATAGTCAATTAAGCAAAAGACTGCTTCATTTCCACGCCACGTCAGTTCCACAGAACAAATTTGATAGAATTTTTTTGTAAACCGTCTGGCGACAAAAATTGACACGATTTTACTAATTTCTTCCGCTTTAAGGGCGACAAAATTTGTTTTTCTTTTTTTGGGAATTGTTTGTAACTACTTCCTTTTAGCTGCCCGCGCCTTTCTTGCATCTTCAAACATCACGCCTCTGAATGGATTTGTTTCTCGATTAAACTCTTCATAAAACTTTTTCTGGACAAGTTTAACGGAAATATTCCAAATTGTTTTCACAGTACCTTCTTTGTATTCAGTGCCGTCTGCACGTTTCATGTTGAATGCCCAATCTTTCAAAATACTTGTTAATTGTTCGTCGTTCACAAAATTCAGTGAACTATTTCCAAACATATTTTTGTGTTTTAACGGTATTTTGCGATGACAAATCTTCAATTTCTTTGAAGTTTATCAACAAACTTCAAAGCAATTGTTACCATGACAAAATTCACCTTGTTGGAGAAGGCGAAGAAGACGAGTATATATTCACTTATCAATACACGGTAACTATGTAAAATTTGTAATTCCTATTGGCTAAATTTCAAACGAATTATATAATCAAATTAATGTATCTACATTTTTATTTAAAATATTAATAATAATAAAGCTAATTTAATCAATTTAGGTCACACAGTACATTATATATTTTGAATCTGCTAAGAAAGTTTGATAAAAAAGTCAGTCGGTTAATAATTAAAAAATATTTCTACATTAATAAAAAGGACACTCTAATCTATGTATCGTGCCGTTCTTATCGTTACCGAGATGAAGTCGTCGAAGGATCCTTAAGAAATTCAGTTGTAAATAGAGTAGAGTGCAATGTATGGTGGTTAACGTAATAATTTCTCCATCTTTTCGAGCTGTATGCCTCAATACCAATTATAGTATGTACAAAAAGTACGAGGAGTAATAAACCCTAATTAAGTATGCAAAACCTTTACAGGGAGCACCGTGAAATTTTTGATAAATCTCTTACTTTAAATTACATTTCTTCCGTAAATGTAAAAACCAGGTAGATCGACCCCGTATTTGTTTCAGTTGTAGCAAAGTTTAGGGTTTATTCATTGTTAAAGGATTAGCAGATAAGCAATAACGCAATGCAGTGGTGTGTATTTTGGGAAAAAAATACGTTTTAAATTATAATATAATAAAAAATGAAAAGAAATAATTATTGGAATACATTTATTACTTACATTTTATTCTATATCCGACTCGGAAGAGGAAGAATCGTTGTTGACATTAATAATAATAGGGTCGATAAAATCATCACAAATATTGTCAATTTTCCACATATTTGCCTCTACTTTGATAACATGCTCGATACAGTTTGTCCAATTTTCCTTACTCACATGACTCTCAAACAATTTCACAACATCGTTTATTTTAAAAGTAGTATTTTTTTTCCAACTTCCCCCTTTACCTGAGCCCATATTAATTCTATGGGATTAAGTTCACAATGATAAGGGGGAAGTCAAAGAACAGATATACCACGAGAAGAAGCCATTTCTTCTACAATGTAGGTTTTGTATTTATTCTTGTTCATTTTTGCAATTCTGTAAAGTTCTTTCCTTAGTGGATCTTTTGGAAACTTAATATTTTTCGAAATAAGCCAGTCTAAGTAGAAGATTTTCAAATTTTGTTCTCTGGCATGTCGAATGCTTCTTAAATAGTCTCTTCTCCAAAAAACTATTTCCGGTTTATCTATCAAGAGAGATTTTCTATTATGTTTTGTATATCTGAAACCCACATCCTTCAAAAGTTTGCATAATGTCATTCTGGAGAATTTTGGATAGTCCGTATCTTCTTGCACTGATGTCATAATTTTGTCAACTGTTGGAATTTCCTTTCGTAAGTAAAATCCATGGACTTTACGCCTTAGTCTTTGTTTTAATGACTCATCGATCTCAATTGGTTTTCGGCCTGAAGGAGTTTTAGGGGGTTGAAGAGTTCCATTCTTGCTTTCTTTTAGTAATCTATAAATTGTTGATTTAGCAACACACAACGTAGCAGCCGTTAATTCCACAATATCATCAACACTTGCACGTGGATCCTTTTTTTTCAATGATATATAACAATTCAATATCAGAGTTTTTTCATTTAAAGATAATGGACCTGTTTTTGGTCGTTTAGATGGTCCTCGGCTTATCGACATTGTTTGGTACTGGCACAATTAACATTCAACAAATGTTTTAAATATATTCCAACTGTTTACAATATTATGACAACCATACAACTTCATACAACTTTACTCAAAGAACTAATACTAAGTACTGATTTAATGTACCTACTTTCTTTTAAAATAATATTCCCGATAATGTTTCTAAGAAAACTGGGTTGTTTGGAAAATCCCTCTCAATAATCGAATAATCTGTAAATAGGTGTAATCGTATTAAGCCGATTACAGTAGGCCACTTGCCATTTAAAATTTCTGAGAAAAATTCCCCAAACACTACATATAGGAGTAATACAATTAAAAAATATTATGAATAAACGGGCATATCCGAACTCTGCCACAAAATAAAATTTTACCTGACTTGTATCAATTTGAGGATTACTGAAATGTTCGAACTGTGCCGCAACCATTTAGTTTAATCCTATTAGAGTCATTAGGGTTTATAATAGATAAAATCGGAGGCCCATAGAATTATGTATATTTCTGAAAGGTTTCAAAGATTTCTTGAATTAAATATTTTGAAGAAATCTTGATTGTTTTGATCGATATTTAGGGGATTAGGGGAAGGATGTTGATGCACTTACACTATTGCCTAAAAATCAGGAAGAAGTATTTAATAGTGTTCGTGAATTACAATTACGAACGAACCGAGAAGAGGAATTTCTATTAACAGCAGACCAGGTATTTAAAATTATTGTGTTCTCCTGTTTTTCCAACCTTAATTTTTTATGTAATTCGGATTGTATTTTGATGGATGGGACTTTTAAATACTGTTCAACTTTTTTTTACCAAATGTTTACCATTCATGGTTTTAAAAACGGCTATTACGTACCTCTTGTTTTTTGTTTGCTGCCGGACAAATCAAGTCAAACATATTCAAATTTTGTTTTTAATTTTAAGACAAAAATGTAAAGAAGTAGGCTTAAATTTTCAACCTAAAGAAGTCGTAGTAGATTTTGAACTAAGCATTCATAACGCTATATATGAATGTTTTGGCAGAGATCAAATTCTTTTTGGTTGTAAATTTCATCTCTGTCAAGCTTGGTTTCGTAAGATTCAGGAGTTTCATTTGGTACAAGAGTACAGACAGAAAGGTTCTGTAATTGGCGAATACTTAAAAGTACATTTCGGTATTATGTATCTTAGTCCTGAGGAAGTTGTAGAATTTTTTTATAATGAACTACATTTTTTGCTTCCGAATGACGAAAGAGTTATAGAATTCCGAAATTATGTCAATAAAACATATATAACGCAAAATTCGATATTTCCACCACTTATTTCGACAAATAATGCATCCTTTTTTAAGAGAACAACGAATTCTTGTGAGAGTTTTCATTCGCATTTCGGTGCTTCTTTTTACAAAGCACATCCAAACATTGTTCAATGTACTAGTGTGTTATTGGATTTACAAACGGAGGTATACGCGAAAATTCGTTCGGCTAACCAAAGCCAGAAAAAAACCAAAAAAACTATTAATGTTAAAATTAATTTCATTAATGATCATTTGGATCAATATAGGAAAAATGTTATTTCTCGCTTGATGTTTGTGAAAACGGTTGCATGTAAAAATCTTCCACACGTTTAATTTTTTGTTTTTTTTATATGTTTATGTATATTGAATATATTTTATTGTAATGTAGATGTAATTTTTTAGAAGTGGCAAATATACGTTGAAAATATATGTATGTTATTAATATTTTCTTATATTGAATTTGAGTACCTAAAGTTCAGGTTAAATTGTTAAATCGGATTAGGCTATTAGACCCCTACTAGTTTGGTAGTTAATCTCCAAAATTTTAAACACTGGCAGAGTTCGAACAACCCGTAATGACTACCTGCATTTTGTGGCAGAGTTCGAATACTCCGGAATAAACTGTGTTGCCTTTCTTTATCAAACTTACTAAAATTTATGTACCTCTATCACTTTTTTTTATTAAAATTAGTACATCCCGTTACCTCTGACCTAAATCGTATATTCTTTAGCATAGCTGCAACTCATTCGTTCAATACAAAATGTACCTTACGGTATACCCTCTTAAAATATATTTTGGTACGTCTATGAAATCTACTTAAATGAATGATTTATTACTTCTTGTCCTTTCTATATAGAATATAGTTAGTTCTACTCAATTATTTCTCGAATGAACACATATCGGCCAAGTATGAGTTGTTTGATTGCAGTCCCATAAAACCTTTGTTTTTTCAATTATGATATTGTTATAAATAATTATTATAATGTATAAATGTTGTAATTTTTGTTTACCTATATAACTGTTTAAATTATTTGAATTTACTGTTTAATAAATTATAATGGACAATTATTGCTATTTATTAATAAAGCTATCATTTCAAACATTTGTCAGTGATTGGTTTTAATAAATAATATAGTACAATCAACATATATAACATTTTTAAATTTGTCGTTACTATAAAATTAATTAGAAATGTCAATTATTATGTAATTGTCAGTGTTTAATAGTATATTAAGTATTAAGAACGGTAAGGGTTGTTTACCGGTCGACAGCATTGTTTGAAGGCTGAGCATAGCGAAGCCTCCAATTTTGCTGGAGACCGGTAAAACCCTTAACGTTCGAGATGCTTATACCATTTTTCAAATAAAATAATTTAAATTTTTTCAAAATCACCGAAAAGTTAAAAGTAACCTTTATTCTTCTCGATCAGTTTAAAATATATTTGCATTTTGGTATAAAGTAGGCGGTTGCCAACTTGCCAATAATATAATTTAATAATCGTTGGGCAGTTGCTAGATATTATTTATCAATAAACAAATGCATTTACTGTGAAACTTAATATTATATTTTAAAGTCTATACTTTGAACTTGAATTTTCGATGAATTTACTAATATAAAATGAGTGGAGAGTGATACTGAAGTTGAAAAAGCGTGGGAAATAGGATGTGAAACAATAATCCCAGAAAAATCCAGGAATCGCTATGAAAAAAATATATAAATCATCTTATTTTTTGTTCCTTTTGTGTAATGAATGAAGTAATATATTATTTAGGACCACTTAAATGTATGTAGGGCTAAGACGTCGGTAAGTAATTTAATTACCGACGTCTGAACGGTAAGTATATCACTTACCGACGTGCTGGACTTAGAAACCAGTAAACACAACCTACGTAATATGCTACCTACAACTCTTGTTACGTAATATGCTAATACAGTCTTCGGGAGCAAGTGCGTTTTACATATAATAAATAGTTTTAGTTTCTGCATATTAACAAAGTCGTAATGCACGTTATCTGATATGTTGGTATTTTACGATGCTAAACCTGATACGTTTTCATATTACATTTCAAATGTTTGACATTTTACCAAGGAAGACAATTTTTTTGCACGTACCTATCTAAATAATTCCGTTTATCTCACTCCCTTAGTTTATATCGATTGTTGAGCCAATGTAAAGAGTGTTTTGTTTGAACAATGCACAAAAACGTAATGTTAATCACTTTTCAACAAATGACCAATATAGTTGTACATTTGTAAATATTTTTTGGTCATCGATACAAACGCAACGATGTGGCAGGCCTGCTGGCTATATAGGTCAACGAATCGATGCATAACCGTTCTTTAGATGTTTTGAAAGGTAATAGTAAAATTAGAACATCGAAAATCATAATATTTAGATAACGACCTAATTCTAATTCTCATATTTTTCTATTTATTTATTCTCATAGGCCGACATCTGTTATTTTTAGGTAACCATTATTTTCGTATGTATACGGAAGTATATAATTTGATAATTGAAATTGGGAGGGGGCTTCCAAAGAGTTTTTAAAGAAAAATGGTTTCGGTCGGTAGATAGGTAATTGAATGTCATTGAAATCGGCTTCATATGTCTCTTTTACATAGGGTCAAGTGGGGTAAATGTAAATAGGGGTAAATGTAAATGGCATCTTTTTTCTGGTTCAAAGAGATTTTTAACTCACAGTGGCAACACTGTTTGCATTTCATATGTGTTAATAAGTGGGGTACAAATTATGGCGCCAGAACTGGCAGTCTGCATTGAAATACACTCAGATGAACCTCACGGTGTGGTTCTGTATGAAAAACAGTTGTGCAAAGTTCTCTTTACAACTAGATTGTCACCAAAATACGGTAAGTTTGATATGAATTTTTGATCTAAGTAATGTATAATGGTGCTATATTTTAGTTCTTACTTGTAAAACTTGATTTTGTGTAACTCATAAACTACAAAAAAACTATTTACATTTACCCCGAGAATAGAAATGTTTGGGGTAAATGTAAATGTTATTTCGGGGGAAATGTAAATACTAATATAACTATAATTACTAAGAAAAAGTTGGTACTAATTTCAGAGATGCCACGGACTTACATTAAAAAAAGGCCCCCGCCTTTATATACCGCTGAAGACTTGGGTAGGGCTGTAGAAGATATTTTAAATAGAAATAAAACTTATCAACAAGTTGAAGATGAATACCATGTCCCAAAAGCCGTTGTTTTTAACAGGATAAAGGGGAGAAAAAATGCAATTGACAAATTAGGTTCTGGAAGGACCCAATCCCTTAGCGTCGACGACGAACGTGACTTGGAAAATTGCATTAGAGCACGAGCTCGAATGGGGATTCCATGTGACAAAGAAAACGTCAAGCAAGTTGTGACCGAATATGTGCGTGTAAATAATTTAAAGACCCAATTTGTCAACGGTAGCCCTGGAGATGACTGGTACTATTCATTTATGAAAAGACACCCAGGCTTATCTTTTAAGAAACCAGAGCTATTACAAAAGTGTAGGAAAGATTCGAGAGATCCCTTTGTAATCTATGATTTCTACAATGAAGTGGCCCAGCTTTTTGCAGAAAATTCACTTGAGAATCAACCTGCCTTTATATTAAATTGTGATGAAAGTGGGTTTTGCCACGACCCGTCCAAACTGAAAGCGATTGGAGAAAAGGGTAAGGCTCTGTCTAGAATATCAGGAGGTTCAGGCAGGGAACACACCACTGTTTTGGCATGCATTTCTGCAGACGCATCTTTCCTTCCACCACTGATCGTGTTCAAAGGAGTAGGTGTTCAGGCTAGGTGGACATCAGATAAAGATTTTCCAGGAACTAGGTAGGTAAAACATTACCTAATATTAAACCTTTTATTAACATTTATTTGTTATCTTTCAGGTATACTTGTTCCAGCCATGGTTGGATGGGGGAACCACAGTTTTTTGAGTGGTTTTCCTCAGTTTTAATACCTCATATAAAATATCTACGAGATTCTCACAATCTACCAAATCAAGCAGCTGTGCTCTTTTTTGACGGACATTCTAGCCACATTAGTGTGAGAATAATCAAAGCTGCATTAGAAAATAATGTACATTTAGTGAAATTTCCCAGCCACTTGACGGACAAGATACAACCCCTTGATAAGTGCGTATTAAAATATTATGGGACAAAAAAACTGATTGACTTCGCAAGAGATCAAATTCAAAAAAGAGAGTCGGGTCGTTTGACAAAGAAATTGTTTAGTGAATTGTTAGGCGAAGTGTGTTGTCTGAAGGAATGAAACCTACCAATATTGTAAGAGGCTTCGAAACAACAGGCCTCATTCCCATCAATGCCAAAAGGTTTCCTGAGTCGGAATTTGATCCAATTGCTCTCAAAAGGTTCAAAGAAACACAAAACGAAACTACTAATTTATCAATAACAGAAAATGCAGCTGGTAATAGTTCACACAACGAAGAACCTAATTTGTCAACCCTGACAACAGGCATATCAATTGCTGGTCCATCTGGTACTTCTAAAATCTCCTGCGCACCTGAACCTCTACATAAAAATTCTCAAGATATTTCTAATCTTAATTCAGAACCTGACAAATTAGAAGTTGTAACAGATGTGCCACCTAGTGCTATACCTTCACATTCAACACCCATTAAAAGTGTACGTACGAGTACACGCACTTCTAAAGTGACTCCCAACACAATAATTGGCATTTTTGCAGAGCACAGTAATAATCGCTGCATTGACCAAGCAAGAGTTGAAAAGGTGAAAAAACCTATTATTCCAAGACTGAAACCACAGAAATATGGCGAAATTTTGACCAATCAAGCAGTACTGGACAAACTTGAAGCTGCTCAAAACTTAAAAAACCAAAAGAAAAAGACCAATAGAAAGCAAAAAGATGAACCTGAGAAAAAATCACAGGGGGGTAAGACAAGAAAGAACGTTCACAACATTGAAGAAGAAGACGAAGAAGTCATAGACGAATCTGCTTTGTGTCAAGATGATTCTTCTGACGATCAGTTGGAATCAATCGAGGAATAAATCATTGCCGAAGCAACTAACGAAGTTGAATATCATGAACCAATTTGGAATGAACTAAAACCGGGCTTATTTGTCTTAGTAGACTTTACTGGTGGGCAGAGAAATAAAATCCATTATAAGTATGTCTGCTGTATACAAAACATCAATCAAGATGAAGAAGATGCAGATATTGTGGTGCAAGGATTTGAGAGGTTCAATTCTACTTCAACTGATTTTGTAGAAAAGCCAAATGACGTTTGTACAATAACTTTTGAAATGATTAAAGCAATTTTACCTGAACCGAACCTTAAATATTGTGAGAGAAAAATTGTTTATGTTTTTCCTGGCACAGTAGCAGTTTTTGAAAAGTAAAACTGCATTGGAGAAGTGTTAGTTGACTGTTTAAAGTATTTTTTTATTGTATTTCGGGGTAAATGTAAATGCCTTCAAAATAAAATGATAAAATTATAAAATCTTACAGATTTTGATTTGTTTTCATTTCCCCCTTATAAGTCCAATGTGAGTCTAATATATCAGGAAAACTTTGTTTACATTTACCCCTTTGAGCCGGGTAAATGTAAATAAGTAGGGGTAAATGTAAATGGTAAAAAAAATGACTGAAGTTAGTTCCTAATAACGATTTGTCTCTGGAAGTTGAGAGGTATAGTATTAAACAACACCTCTTCCAAATTTCATAAATTTTGAAAAATTAGAAGGTATATATTTTTATTTTTAAAGTTAAAACTGTTAAAATCATTTACAATTACCCCACTTGACCCTACAGTCATTTAAAAAAAACTGCTTGAGGCTTTGTCAATATTTTTGTTTAGTTGGCCGAACTATTAGACTAGGAGATAGTGACAGAAAATATTCTCCCTTTTTCTCCTGCATGCCTTTTTAGGAATTGATAACTAACCCTAAAATATTAAAGATAGAGGGGTTACGAGCCCTTGCGCGCTTGAACGTCATAAAGAGAATGGCTTCTCTTTGTGTGAAGAATTTTAGTATTTTTCCGTGACATTATATTGCATGCCTTTGTAATATAACGTAGTTGGAACACATTTAAGCTATAATCATTGATGGCATGCAATTCGCAACGGCCGACGGGGCTCAAAGGGTTAAGTGTTTACAAATTGCATGCCGTTGTAAAAAAATAGTTTTTTTTATCTCAAAAATACTCTACGAAAATTGGCATGCACCCCTCGTATGACCAAGGGTGGAAAATATTAGGAAAATGTTGTGAGAATTCAATACAACTTTTCCGTGATTTCATGTGCATGCCATTTGAATAATACTTAATTTTTATAATTTATTGACGTTAGCAAATTTGGCATGCACAACAGGAAGTATTAAAGTAGTGGCATGCATGACGAAAATTGCAAAAAACGCTGTTTTAATTTCCGGCATGGCATGGCATGCATATTACACAAGCCTGACATAAAAAACTTGTGCAAAAATAAAATTAAAAAATATATTTTTAACGAAAATAAAAATAAGGAACATTTCCCTGTTTTTTTGCATGCCTTTTTGTACATTGTCTGTAAATATTATTTTAAACTTCAATAACAAATGGCATGCAAGTTTATTGATATAAAATTACTATATGAAAAAAACAAACAAAAACGAGTCGTAAAAATAAAAAATGCATTCTTTTCCGGAGGAAAAGTGAAAACTTTTTTTTACGAAACTGTACACTTGTATTAATACCTAACTTAAATAAAATATTTATAATATACTAGCTGACCCGGCCACGCGTTGCTGTGGCAAAAGTTTTTGTTATATTACATTATGGTAAACAATCTAAGAGGAACAATTAGAGAACATCAGTCACGGAGTCCACTATGCTTTTTCACACAGATGGTATTTGTAAAAAAATATGGTGATCTCCTTATTTGACTTTCTACTACTATAACCCTTTAGTACAATGAAATTATTTACGAACAAAGACGAAAATGTTGATGTTGGTATACAAATTCACTGGATTAAGATTTGAAGGGGAAGTACGTTGAACATAATTAATTAAAATGTTCTTACACCTGATATTAAGCAGAAATCAATAGGTACAAAATAAATATTTATCAGATTTATTATCTCCATTTAATTTTATAACAAATATAAGTATATTACAGTATAATACAGTAAATAACATGTGACGCTTAAACTCATGAATGAGGTAGGCAAGGCAGACAGTCTTAAACTTTTAAACATTAATATCTATTTTTTTGAATTATAAATACTTTCAATTTCAATTTAATTTAACACCAATCGGTGCACAATGTTTTTGGTTAACCTGTCTTTAGCTAACACAAATAGATTCGACGGTTTCCCAACACGTGAACACGCAACATATAGTTGCCCATGAGAAAAACATGGATTTTCCAAATCTAAACCACAAATGGACATTGTTTGACCTTGAGATTTATTTATAGACATGGCGAAAGCTAAACGAATTGGAAACTGTAGCCTTTTGAAGGGTATGGTAGAATCTGATGGTATCATCGGAATACGTGGCAGCAGGACCACTTTTCCTTTAAACTTCCCAGCCAAAATGGTTGCTTCAAGAATGTTTCCGGTGATCTTTTTGATGACCAAACGCGTACCGTTACATAATTGAGGTGGATTCAAATTACGGAGGAGAATAATAGGGGAACCAATCTTTAATCGAAGATTATGTGGTGGCATTCCAGGGATATCTAATGAATTTAAAAATTCAATCTGAAAATTTACACTTCCATTTTCATCAACAACAGTATCGATTGATTTAAAAGACATCAGATCGCCTGAAGCACAAATAAGTAAAAAACAGGATTAATTTCACTGTATTATCTTCATTATAATATGAATTCAATTTACACTTCAGTCTAAGTAACACGTGGCCGGCTATGCTAACACCAAAAATTTAAAAAGTGGAAATAATTGAATTATACGGTATTTCGTTTTAATAATTCACTACAAAATAAATTTAATTAATTTTATAGCGTCAACAACACGTGGTAATTATGCTGTTAAAATGTAGCTTATATGACACGTTCGTAGATTTACCATAGCAGCGCCATCTATTGATTACTTACTCAACCCAGTCGAAAGGTATCGACATCTGTTAGAATCATTTGGAGTTAACAGATAATTGTGACTGTCAAATAATAACAGACAAATAATTAGCTGAATTATACGGTATTTCGTTCACTACAAAATAAATTTAATTAATTTTATAGCGTCAACAATACGTGGTAATTATGCTGTTAAAATGTAGCTTATATGACACGTTCGTAGATTTTACAGTGACTATATACAAGACAGTGGCGACAATTATGGTCGTCCTAGTGATTGGTTACCTATGTCACGTGGTATCGGCCGCCATTAGTTTGCTAAATGTTTGTTTATTTACCATTTGGTTCTATTGTGTTCTTACCACAGTTTTTGGTTTTTGAAAGTTTTTGTGCAAAATTTGGTGTTTAAGTGCTATTTATTAAAATTCTGGACTGAAGACTTATTTATATATGGTTTAGAGTAACAAAATATTCAAATAAATATGAATATTTGCCTTTTATAACCAAATTTCCTTGGTTCTTACAGTGGATTTTGAGCATCGTTTTAGACATTGAATTCATCGATTAAATTAAAACATAAATGTATTCTCGAGTTTTACCAGTTGTTTCTTGTTATTTCTAAAACCTCTTAGATCTATAAAACGTTGCATAAGAATTAAAGTCTTTTAAAAAGTATTTTGTTTTTATTTGTAATAGGACAATGCCTTGTTGTGCTGATGTAAATTGCAGTAATTCTGCAAGAAAGGGGTTTATTATGAAACACTTTCCAAAAGATCCTGAAATAAGGAGGCAGTGGCTCATTAAAACCAGGGTCAATTGGCAAGATTTTTATGTCAAAAAAATGTGTGAAGAAAATTTAGTTCTAAATATACTCGATTGTCATAAATTGAAAAATAAAATTATTAAATGATACATTGTATTCAAATAAAAATAAGTCAAAAAAGAATAAGAGTGCTTCTAAAAAATTAGCTAGTAAATCCCTTGCTGGTCATTTGTTATGAATATTCAATAAACAATTGCAATAGAACATTTTTTATTTTATTATTTATTTGCTTGATGATTTTTTAATTAAACTTAAAATCTCTGAGACAAATTCAAAAATATTGGGGCATTATGACATGTTCAATGGCCAAAAATAATAGATATTAGCTTCATATTATCTATATTAATAGTGTAAAGCATTTATTACATAAATATTAAATAGGTATGTGTTTCATTTTGTCTGGTGGAGTTTCAATGTGAGAATTGCTGTAACATATAAAAACATTCATTGATTAATTTCAGATTAGATGAAAAAATAAACATAGGGTAATTATGTACTGAAATTGGATATAATTCTAACTAAAACCGTAAAAGTCCAAATTTGTATTCCAACAAGTCAATTTAAAATATTTTATTACTTATTTTACTTTTTCTATTCACACAAAAATAGGGACTAACATCCCTCTGTGGCATATATCTATCTAATTAACTACCTGCTTTTGTTAAGAGGGCTGGTGCATTATTTCCGCTCCGAGTATATTTGCTGTAATCATAGATTAAAGAAAGACTCCCTAGTACATATACCTAGACTACACATCACGATTTATTGTAGTATCTATTTAGCATGACATTTAACATTATAATCCAGAATTTAAGAGCTTACCTTATATCTTTATCAGATGGTAAATAAAGATACATCCATAATTTTGTATGCAACATCATTACATCCTTGATGATTTTGATTAACATCTGTCCACTTTTTCCAAAAATATTTCATGATACGCCTTATAAAAGAGCTGTTATTTAAAATTACACATTCAAAACTAGTTTAAAAGTGGCAAAACTCTTTTAAAAAGGGTTATTTAATTGCATGTAGTCAAATGTAAACAAACCAAAATTAGCAAACTAATGGCGGATGGGCGGAGCTTATACCCAATTGTCGCCACTGTCTTGTATATAGTCACTGTAGTAGATTTACCATAGCAGCGCCATCTATTGATTACTTACTCAACCCAGTCGAAAGGTATCGACATCTGTTAGAATCATTTGGACTTAACAGATAATTGTGAATAGTGACTAATAACAGACAAATAATTAGCAATAAATTAAAATTGCGACTATAATTTGAGATTTAAACTATCCTATCTCTCAAGTTGGATCGAACTGCACATGGTGTGCGAATTTTATTATAATCGGTTAAGTGGTTTAGGAGTCCATTGAGGACAAACATTGTGACACGAGATTTATATATATTTAGATTATTTTTATTATACATTATTCATTATTAATACTTTCAGTATCATTACACACTTATTCATCTTCCGTAGTTTCTCCAATGTCATCAGTTTCGTCCTACGCATCTTCAAAATTAGGTGTTGTTATTAATTCATCATCTGCATCTGTTTCTTCTGGATCTATCAACATTAAATTAACATTTGATTTTTAAGTATCAATTTGAACAATTTTATCGATGGGAGAAATACCTCAACTTCCCTAGCGCAGCGCGTGAGCGCTAAATTCTATTGTTTTCAGCTCACGGGATTTTTTCTACGTATATTTTCGTATCATCAGCGCGAGTTGAAAACAACAGAATTTAGCGCTCGCGCGCCGCGCTAGGACAGTTGACGTATCTTTCCCACTATTTGTTATGAAAGCATGAATAAAAAAATAAAATACCTTCAATTATTTCTTGAATATTTGAAGGTACGTCCTCGCCGTCGAACCACTGGAAGGAATACATATCATCTTCGAGTTTCCAGCTGAATTCCAGAATTTTTAGATTTTCATTGGGCACTGGAGAAAAGGCATTTTTCCACATGTGTCCAATGTATGATGCTCGAAGTAATTGCTGCTTGAGTTCACGCTTACAAGGTGGTAGTGTGCAAGCGTCAACGTCCTTTAATTTTTGTTTGACCTCGTCCGTGGGCGCGACGTTACTAGTATATGTCGAGAATATTACTCTTCCGTCAATTTTTCAAAATTTAGTGCCGCAAGGTGTGAAAACAAATTTCTACATTTAGAGGACACTTTTAAGTATGCGTATTTAAATTTTCTGACAGATTCTAAGAAAACTTATTTTCTTGAGAACGTCCTTAATGTGTAAAACATCTCTACATGCATTTTTAATGTGTGTCATCATCTCTATAGAATATATTACTTTTCCGCCCAACCTATCTATATGCGAGAAAAGTATTGGTTTACCCCAAAAAAAGTTGGAATTTTGAAAAAAAAAATTGAGTTATTTTCACGTTTTCCATCAACATCACCACGGAAAAACGGTTTTTAGAAAAAAAATCCTGTGTTTATGTTGTCGTCGTCGTCGTCGTTGTCGTCGGCCACTTTTCGTTACATGTCTTGTTAGCACGATACAGCCTCCGGAGTGCAAAAAGTCACCAATTTTATGATTGAATATTATTCAGAACATCTCACAGATGATCCCTATTGATTTTCAGATCACCACAGCCAGTAAAACAGGTGCTATAGTACTTTGAGTACGACATTTTTGTCAGCCCGATACAGCCTCCGGAGTTGATACAAGTGACCACTTTTATGATTGGATATTATTGAGGGTGTCTCAAAGATGAACCCTACTGATACTCAGCTCGCTAAAGCTAGTACAACGAGTGCTATGGTACTAATTTTTGTCATTTATGGAGAATTTTCAGTTTGTGAGCACAATACAGCCTCCAGCGTGTTTACAAGTGACCCATTTTATGATTGAATATTGTTCAGGGCGTCTTATAGATGGACCTTTTTGATTTTAAGCTCACCAGAGCTAGTACAACGGGTGCTATGGTACCTGAAGTGCCACATTTTTTGTCTTTTTTGGAGAAATTTCGGGTTGTTAGTACAATACAGCCTCCGGAGTGTATACAAGTGGCCAATTTTATAATTGAATATTTTTCAGGGTGTCTCACAGATGTACCCTATTGATTTTCAGCTGACTATAGCGAGTGCAGCGGGTCCTATAAATCCAGATATACTGCATATTTGGTTACTTTTGGAGAAATTTCGTTTTGTTAGCACGATACATCCCCCGAAGTGTATACAAGTGACAATTTTATGATAGAATATTATTCAGGGCATCTCACATATGCGGAAAAGTTAGTTTTAGTCTCTAAAACCGTTTATTTTTAATCGAGCTTCATCGACATTCGAACATTTTTTATTGTAGCGTACATTTTGCAGACAAAATCTTCGAGCGTGTCAAAACCATTTTCGTAATTGTCGCTTCGTGGATCTTGTAAAGCTGCAAATGCTTGTTGATATTTTTCATTTTCTGAGTACAGCGCCCACGGTTTTCTTTTTCCCTTTTGATAAAATGCTGGGTTGTAATTGCATCCCGTTAGTGCGTGGAACGCTGGTAAACCAGAGCATTTGACGCTTCCCAATGTGTCATACATTTTATTGACATTTATGTACCGTCGAAATCCAAATCGTGAGGGGCGCTGACAATTGTTCCATGATTCCAAGAACTATGACGAAGTTTTGTTAACTTTATAATTTCGTATATTTTAAATTCAAAATATATTTTTTCAAAATTTATACGTTTTTAATAATTTTGATTCCTAAATATTACAATTCAGCATATTGCAATTTGTAATTTTTTTCATTCGTTATTTTATTTTTCAAAAATTTTTCGCCCACTCAAAATACAGATACTATTGAAAGCAGATACTATTAATTTATAGACTCTGAACAACAATTTTTTTACAATATTTTCCAAGTCAAAATTTTTTATACAGCCTGTATACAACTGTCTTTATACAATTTTCGTTGTATAAAGTCTCTATAAAATCAAAGAATTTTTTATTTAGTTGCCTAGACAACAACGGTTAGCAAGCGCCGTTGTTTAGGCAACTAAATAAAAAATTCTTTGATTTTATACAGATTTAATACGACCAAAATTGTATATAGACAGTTGTATACAGACTGTATAAATGTTTTACACTTGGGTTATTTCATTATCAAATTATAACAAATTAACCAAAAACTTACACTTTGCTTCCCGATGGTTTGTTTAAATCAACTTTAAATTGAGCTTTCAAAGCATTAAAATTGTTTCGACATTTTGAATGATACCCAATACTGTCATCGATTTCCTTGGGCAGTTCTATATGACTATATTTTAGCGAATGCTTTTTCTCTGTTCTAAAATCGCTATAGAAGATGCTAAGGTATCGGCAGTAAAAGAAATAATTGGAGCTGTAATAGCACAACCCAAAAAACATCTTTTTTTAACAGTTTCTTCTGGCTCATCATTGTCAGACATATTTGAGAAGTAGGATCTAAAGAATAATAAGAATAAAAGATGTTGTGTTAGTTTACAAAAAAAAACAAATTACTTTTTGATACAGTGTGCGTACGTAAAATACGATCGTGTTATTTAATACGCATGCTATTTTCGGTATATACTTAAAATAATGTTTTTTTTTATTGATGCCTCATATTACCTTTTTAAAGCACGCCTCAGCGTGTTAAAATCGAACTTTCAAACACGCGCGTATGGTAATAACTTGAGAAACGTAAGTATCAATGACAACTTTTTTTATTAATTTATAAATTGTATATTTTCATTGGGAACCAATGTCTTATTTGGTTTTTCCTGCAAAATGTATTTATATATTCATGTATACATTGTATCCTTTTAAATATAAATAAACTTTTTGATTATTGATCTGACAGCAGTACCTCGTAACGTCAAATAAAAATAAATACTATTTGACTTTCACGAAACATGGCTGGGCATCGAGGACGGACATTTTTTTGTAGTAATAATACTACCAAAACTGCTATCTACGGATATCATTAAAACTTTGCGCCATGTACACGTCTCAAGTGACTCTAGAAAGAATAAAATTCCATTTAATAAACAATTCAAATACCTAATTAAATTAAAATCACAAAAATTTTTGAAATCACGTAAAATACCATGTCGTATATTAAATTTATCCACCTTTTTCTATTTTCAATTGATACTTACAAAGAAACATTCTTCCAAATAATTCCAATTTATTGACTGAAATTTATTCAGATAAAATTTTTATATATACATAGTTATTTTCCAACTAATTTCAAGCTGATCTAAAAAATCATTTGGCAAGAAAAAAATTTATAAGACTTGGCCCAATTTTTGTAGCCTTATACCAAACATAGGGCCAAGTCTTATAAATTTTTTTTCTTGCCAAATTATTTTTTATATCAGCTTGAAATTAGTTGGAAAATAACTATGTATATATAAAAAATATGAAATTCAAGACCGACAACCCAGAAATTTAAATATTTCACATTTAGAAACCCCAAACGTGCTAATATTGTTACAAAAAATTCTATAAACAACAAAACATACGTTATTTAATAATGCAAACAGTTATCGAACAATTACTTGAAGAATAAGTATCAATAATGGTAATAAAAGAGCTTTTCGAAGACTTCATAATACAATTATTTATTGATTTCACCTAGAAAACCACAACTAAAATGGAAAACCTTCTCTTCAATTTTGAAAAAAACTATTCAGATTTCTATTTTAGAAACATTACTATCAAACTATACATCAAAAAAAATTTAAAATACTGAAAGATGAAATTTGATACCGACAACCCAGAAATTTAAATATTTCACATTTAAAAACCCCAAACTTGCTAATATTGTTACAAAAAATTGTATAAACAACAAAATATACGTTATTTAATAATGTAAATAACTATCGAACAATTACTTGAAGAATAAGGTTGAATAATGGTAATAAAAGAACTTTACGAAGACTTCATAATAGAATTATTTACTGATTTCACCTAGAAAACCATAACTAAAGTGGAAAACCCTCTGTTCAATTTTGAAAAAACTATTCAGATTTCCATTTTTGAAATATGATTAATAAACTATACATGAAGATGAAATTCGAGACCAACAACCCAGAAATTAAAATTTTTCACATTTAAAAACACCAACACCAACAAAATATACGTTATTTAATAAATAATTATAACAAAGGAACAATGAATTGTTTTCAGTGAGCAGTACTGGATATATACAATTAGAGTCGCAGACGATACAGCCATTATTTATGAAATAGATAATTGGTATGATTTGAAATAGTTGAAAATGATCTAAGATTAATTAAGGATTGGTTTCATCATAAATTACTTACTCTAAATTTTAATAAAACATAATGTGTCATTTCTTAATTCTAGAGACCATAAGAATAGCTTCACATATGTTTTATAGAAAAAAACTAGAGATTGTGCTTTATAACTTTAAGTGTTTAAAACAGTTTATGTATAATGTCAATACTTGCAGATATTGTACTACGGTCTAGTGGAAAGCCATCTCAGGTATGGCCTATTTTCTTGGGGATGTGCTTCCAGAACATTTATAGGTCCCTTTTAGAGATTATACAAAGAAGCTTTATTTAGATTATTATGTCTAGTTCCAGCATGTGCCCTAGTGACGCACTGTATAATATAAACAAAATCTTTGACTTAAAGAAATTATGTTTTCTGTGTGCATCTGTAAAATATCATACTATGAAAAATAAAATTAAGTTACCTACACATACATATGAATCTAAAAATAATAATATGAAGCTCCTATGATGACAAAATATTTATGTCAAATTTTTCCTATTAACACAACCAAAAGTTTTGTGAAATTAACGTCTGAAATATCTCTTCATTCTCTGCAATGTCTATCCACTTCATTGATTTTATGTATAATTAGGTATAGTGTTTTCTTATTTACCAAAACATATGTTGAGGTAAATTCGTTCATCTCTGGCATACATTTTTTAGTATTTATAATTAACAAATTGGCTTTCATGAGTTGTTCGGGATACTAATGTTCAATTTGGGTTTATTTAGAAAATAATAGTTGCATCCACCACTAGGGTTATTAGCAACATAACATAACAGTAACATGAAATAACATTTAGGCTGGTAACGTCACTATAACATACAATAATATTTGAATAGCATAATATCAAAGATAGGAACCAGTAATAAGCAACATGGAAACGAGCTTAGTAATTTACATTTTGTTGACTAAACCTATTTCAGAGAGGAATCCGATTGTGTTTTCAAAATTACAGTACACACCAAGAGTTGATTTTAAATCTGCACTTATACTGTACGTCCGGCGTTGTTCCGCGAACCTCGGACACTCGACCATGAAATGTTTAACTGACATTGGCACCTGACACATATCACAGATTTTGTCTTCTTCTCCTTTCAGCAAGTGTTCATGGGTATACTTTGTATGTCCAGTGCGCAAACGGGTGATTATTATTTGGTGTCTTCTTTGGCTAGGGATGTTTCTCCATGGTTTGATATCATC
Organism: Galeruca laticollis; assembly: GCA_963921935.1. Lineage (NCBI taxonomy): Eukaryota > Metazoa > Arthropoda > Insecta > Coleoptera > Chrysomelidae > Galeruca > Galeruca laticollis. The sequence goes on from OY998179.1 coordinate 219,894,449, forward strand.
TTTATCAATTTGGGTTTAATACTACTGATTAACTGATTGTAGAATTCATTTTTATAGGAGAAATTGATAACATATTTGAAAAACTTATTTAAATTTGACGTTATAAAATGGCAAATGACAGTTGTGTTGTGACGTCAACTGACGCAGTTGTGAGGACGATACAATTCGATGATTTTAGGAACGGTGCTCGAGAATATCAATTTTAGAAACTAATCGCAAATAGAGCAATCACAGGCTTGCGTATGCATGACGTTGGGAACGACGTCAAGAATAACGCCCTGATTCCAGATTCAGGGCATCAGTGCGGATGAAACTCAATCATTGACCACCACACCTGCAAGAAATGAATCACCGGTAGCGACATTGATTTTTTTTAGCGAAATATCGAAACCACACATGAGAAACCTTAAACTTTAGAAATATTTTTACAATTTTCGGTATAAGAGTGTCTGTCGTCTAGCGCAAAAATATATAAAAGAGGGCGGAGTCGAGACGTGACATGGCGCGAGTGACGAGCAGTCACTCTTGATATAATAATAATATTTTATGATTTTATAGTGCACCAATAAAAAATAAACGGTTTTAAAGATTAAAACTAACTTTTCCGCATCTGTGGCCCTGAACAATATTCTATCATAAAATTGTTACTTGTATACACTTCTGGGGATGTATCGTGCTAACAAACCGAAATTTCTCCAAAAATAACCAAAAATTTAGTATATCTAGTTTTATGGGACCCGCTGTACTCGCTCTAGTCAACTGAAAATCAATAGGGTACATCTGTGAGACACCTTGAACAATACTTATTCATAAAGTTGATCAATCGTATACTCTCTGGAGGCTGTATCGTGCTAACAAACTGAAAATTCTCTAAAAATTACAAAAATTTGGTACTTTAAGTACCACAGCACCCGTTGTACTGGCTTTAGTGAGCTCAATATCAATAGGGTTCATCTTTAAGACGCTCTGAATAATATCCAATCATAAAATTCATCACTTGTATATACTCCGGAGACTGTATCGTGCTAACAAACTGAAACTTCTCCAAAAATGACAAAAATATCGTACTTAAAGTACTGTAGCACCGGTCGTATTGGCTCTGGTGAGCTGAAAATCAATAGGGTTCATCAGTGAGATGCCCTGAATAATATTCAATCATAAAATTGGTGACTTGTTGAACTCCGGAGGCTGTATCGTGCTAACAAACTGAAATTTCTCGAAAAACGACAAAATGTCGTACTTCAAGTACCATAGCACTCGTTGTACTGGCTCTGGTGAGCTGAAAATCAATAGGGTTCATCTGTGAAATGTCCTTAACAATATTCCATCATAAAATTGGTGACTTATTGCACTCCGGAGGCTGTATCGTGCTAACAAGACTTGCAAGGAAAAGTGGCCGACGACAACGACGACGACATACACACAGGATTTTTTTTCTAAAAACCGTTTTTTCGTGTTGTTGTTGATGGATAACGTAAAAATAACTCAAAAAAAAATTTCAAATTTCCAACTTTTTTGTGGGTAAACCAATACTTTTCTCGCATATTAGATAGGTTGGCGGAAAAGTAAAAATAGCGTAAAGTATTCGTGGATAACTAGTCTTTCCAACACTTGCTCTATTTCGAGCACTCCAGCTGCGCCGTCGTGCTCGAAAAATCGCGCGTGTTTGAAAGACCTCTTTATCCACTTATACTTTAATATACTATTTTATGAAATACAAAACGGCATGCAAATAAAAAACGCGGAAATGTTTATTAAATATTTGCAACTTTTGTTATTATTTATAATATAATGATCATGTGCAACATGCATGCCATTAGTGTTTCAGAACTATTTGGTCATAAAATTAATATTTATCTTTATTAGAAGTAGTTTGAAATCACGGAAAAGTTGTATTGAATGTTCACAACATTTTCCTAATATGTTCCACCCTTGGTCATACGAGGGGTGCATGCCAATTTTCGTAGAGTATTTTTGAGATAAAAAAAACTATTTTTTTACAACGGCATGCAATTTGTAAACACTTAACCCTTTGAGCCCCGTCGGCCGTTGCGAATTGCATGCCATCAATGATTATAGCTTAAATGTGTTCCAACTACGTTATATTACAAAGGCATGCAATATAATGTCACGGAAAAATACTAAAATTCTTCACACAAAGAGAAGCCATTCTCTTTATGACGTTCAAGCGCGCAAGGGCTCGTAACCCCTCTATCTTTAATATTTTAGGGTTAGTTATCAATTCCTAAAAAGGCATGCAGGAGAAAAAGGGAGAATATTTTCTGTCACTATCTCCTAGTCTAATAGTTCGGCCAACTAAACAAAAATATTGACAAAGCCTCAAGCAGTTTTTTTCAAATGACTGTAGGGTCAAGTGGGGTAATTGTAAATGATTTTAACAGTTTTAACTTTAAAAATAAAAATATATACCTTCTAATTTTTCAAAATTTATGAAATTTGGAAGAGGTGTTGTTTAATACTATACCTCTCAACTTCCAGAGACAAATCGTTATTAGGAACTAACTTCAGTCATTTTTTTTATCATTTACATTTACCCCTACTTATTTACATTTACCCGGCTCAAAGGGGTAAATGTAAACAAAGTTTTCCTGATATATTAGACTCACATTGGACTTATAAGGGGGAAATGAAAACAAATCAAAATCTGTAAGATTTTATAATTTTATCATTTTATTTTGAAGGCATTTACATTTACCCCGAAATACAATAAAAAAATACTTTAAACAGTCAACTAACACTTCTCCAATGCAGTTTTACTTTTCAAAAACTGCTACTGTGCCAGGAAAAACATAAACAATTTTTCTCTCACAATATTTAAGGTTCGGTTCAGGTAAAATTGCTTTAATCATTTCAAAAGTTATTGTACAAACGTCATTTGGCTTTTCTACAAAATCAGTTGAAGTAGAATTGAACCTCTCAAATCCTTGCACCACAATATCTGCATCTTCTTCATCTTGATTGATGTTTTGTATACAGCAGACATACTTATAATGGACTTTATTTCTCTGCCCACCAGTAAAGTCTACTAAGACAAATAAGCCCGGTTTTAGTTCATTCCAAATTGGTTCATGATATTCAACTTCGTTAGTTGCTTCGGCAATGATTTATTCCTCGATTGATTCCAACTGATCGTCAGAAGAATCATCTTGACACAAAGCAGATTCGTCTATGACTTCTTCGTCTTCTTCTTCAATGTTGTGAACGTTCTTTCTTGTCTTACCCCCCTGTGATTTTTTCTCAGGTTCATCTTTTTGCTTTCTATTGGTCTTTTTCTTTTGGTTTTTTAAGTTTTGAGCAGCTTCAAGTTTGTCCAGTACTGCTTGATTGGTCAAAATTTCGCCATATTTCTGTGGTTTCAGTCTTGGAATAATAGGTTTTTTCACCTTTTCAACTATTGCTTGGTCAATGCAGCGATTATTACTGTGCTCTGCAAAAATGCCAATTATTGTGTTGGGAGTCACTTTAGAAGTGCGTGTACTCGTACGTACACTTTTAATGGGTGTTGAATGTGAAGGTATAGCACTAGGTGGCACATCTGTTACAACTTCTAATTTGTCAGGTTCTGAATTAAGATTAGAAATATCTTGAGAATTTTTATGTAGAGGTTCAGGTGCGCAGGAGATTTTAGAAGTACCAGATGGACCAGCAATTGATATGCCTGTTGTCAGGGTTGACAAATTAGGTTCTTCGTTGTGTGAACTATTACCAGCTGCATTTTCTGTTATTGATAAATTAGTAGTTTCGTTTTGTGTTTCTTTGAACCTTTTGAGAGCAATTGGATCAAATTCCGACTCAGGAAACCTTTTGGCATTGATGGGAATGAGGCCTGTTGTTTCGAAGCCTCTTACAATATTGGTAGGTTTCATTCCTTCAGACAACACACTTCGCCTAACAATTCACTAAACAATTTCTTTGTCAAACGACCCGACTCTCTTTTTTGAATTTGATCTCTTGCGAAGTCAATCAGTTTTTTTCCCATAATCTTTTAATGGGGCCAAATACGCACTTATCAAGGGGTTGTATCTGTGTAACATGCATGCCATTAGTGTTTCAGAACTATTTGGTCATAAAATTAATATTTATCTTTATTAGAAGTAGTTTGAAATCACGGAAAAGTTGTATTGAATGTTCACAACATTTTCCTAATATGTTCCACCCTTGGTCATACGAGGGGTGCATGCCAATTTTCGTAGAGTATTTTTGAGATAAAAAAAATTTACAACGGCATGCAATTTGTAAACACGGAAATGTGTATTTTTTTTTCATTTCTACGTAACCCTTTGAGCCTCGTCGGCCGTTGCGAATTGCATGCCATCAATGATTATAGCTTAAAGTTGTTCCAACTACGTTATATTACAAAGGCATGCAATATAATGTCACGGAAAAATACTAAAATTCTTCACACAAAGAGAAGCCATTTTCTTTATGACGTGCAAGCTTGCAAGGGCTCCTAACCCCTCTATCTTTCATATTTTAGGGTTAGTTATCAATTCCTAAAAAGGCGTGCAGAAGAAAATGGGGGAACATTTTCTGTCACCGTCTCCTAGTCTATATCTATACTCGTGCGAAGTTTGAGTCCCATCTCACATTCATTTTGTTTACAATGCATCATTTTGTCAGTTCATTTGAAGTGCGTTTTGGTATTTTTATAATGGATAAAAACAGTGCTCTATCCTAAATTTTGAATTGCAATGCAAAAAACGTATGTGTTACAAATGTTATGGAACATTTGCCTTGATCTGGCCGGCCATCAACGTTTTCAAGTGACTCAAGTGACTTAGCATAGCAAAAGTAAAGGAAATAATGACTGAAAATTGTCATTAAGATTTGAGAAATGGTCACAGGAATTCCTTTGACTTACGAATCAACTTTAACCTTTTTCACACAACGATAACGCACCATGTCGTTGTGAACGAATTTCTGACCAAAATCTCAACATTTCCTCCCAAAACTTAGTCAATAGAATACATAAAAGATAATTCGGGGAGGGTATAGAAGTCTATTGTTGCAAATGAGCTTGAAAATTATTTTCATAATAGCTTTTGCCTCAGAATATCATTTCGGAAGGGTTTTTAATTTAAAAGGGATTCGATAAATTTGAATGAATAATAGATATTTTGTGTTTCATTGGTTGATACCGGTATTTTTTATATTATATATTTAAATTAGTATTGCCAAGAACCCTTCAGAGCGTTAGTTATAATGCGATTAGGAAATGCTACATAATTATCCAATAAATATAAGATGCGGTGAAAATAGCCTTAATCCTCACGTTCAATTTAAATGCTTCATTTCTAAATGTTCTATGTTCCAAGTAGCTGCCTTATAGAAATGACAAATATATGTATATTGAATATATATATTGAAAACATTTATCTCATTACAAAATTAGTATTAAAAACATAAAAATTCATGTTAAAAAAATTTTTTTTGGCAATTTAGGGGACATTCGGTATATTAGAAAGGTTCAATCTGGGTAACTATATTCACTGGATCATTTAATAAACAAATCTTGAAGTACCAATGTCTGTATTTAGTTATAACAGTTCCACGTAACTGTGAACGTATCCTATCAGAGGTGAATTCTAAAATTGTCATTTATCCAGTCAATAAAAGGAATTTGAAACAATGTCACATTGAAATAAAATAATAATAAAATGTTTAACAAATCATATTTTGCAATAGAACAACTATTAAATAACAATGGATATTTGAATAAAATAAGACATTATGAAAGATGAATTGGTTGGATAAGTGACAAGTCGAGACTAAATCAAACATTTTTGACAATTGAAATATTTTGAAGGTGACAATTATAAAAAAGCTGATTGATCTCCAGAGCGGATTACAACGGTTGATCTGATTGGAGATGATCGTAACGTTATGAAAAAAAGAAAATTATTAGGGGATGTCAGTGTCAGATATTTTTTTGGAAAAATATCGAATTGTAATTTGAATTTAGTATTATTGATAATTATGCAAAAGAAAATAGAAGACGACGATAGAACTTGCCTGTAGCAATACATTTTATAAGGTGTTTCTCGTGTGAGAAATTTTGTATCCCGGAGGCAGCTAATTTGTATCCCGTTTAAAGCGAGAAGAGGCTTCTTTAGAGTCAGCTAAGTACACCAAGGAGAAGATTGATTGGTAACAAAATTTCAAATATTATATCGATATAAAAGAGTTTAAAAGAAAACAAATTCAATTGAAAATTAACCAAAAAGCATGCTTATTTGAACATAAATTTTTTGATCATTCAGGAACTAAATTAAAATCCAATTAGTGCGTGTAAACTCCAAAACCTTTTCGATACTTGTATTTTTTTTATAATTTCCACTCTATTCCGGGACTATAGTTAAGATTTAGTTATAAGTTGCATAGTTATTAGTTATATTTAAATAATTATATCTAATGGGAAGACCTTTATAATTTTGAATTTGTTATTAGAATATTAACAGATTAGTTATTTTCTTTTGATTTAAATAAGAATTTCACTCATTAAATTTAAAATAATAATAAAATTGGCACCCGACAGAACTCACCTGTGATAGGATCTCAGGCCGTGGCAAATATAAATTATATTTTAAAATTTATTAAGTGATTCACATCAAATATACATCTCAATATATATATATATATATATATATATATATATATATATTCAAGGCTGATTATTTATATTAGCTAAAGGAATTGGTAAATATAAGTCATATATGTGAAAACTTCAACGAAAGTTCAATTAATTAAATCAAATTCAAGCTTAATAAACATTTTTATTTAACAAGTGCTCTTCTCTTCAACCTTTGTGTGTCACAAGTGTTGGAATATCTGTGAGATGCTGAATCTCCGTTTTCATTCAAAATGTGTAGAAAACCTGCAACGATTTGATTTGTGAAAATAAACTTCATAGAAAAGATGTTTATTTTCTCTAAGGTTTGGAAGCGTGAATTTGAACAAATTCACTCATGGTCGGTTTCACCAAAGTAATAACTCATTTTTAATTGTAGCAGTAGTATCTTACTTTCCTTCAAGAATTAGAAATTAGAAGACACTTAAGAAACCCACAATATAAAGTTGTCAATGAACAGATAAACCTAGGTAGTTCTCCTCTTTTAAACTGTCTTCTTAAGTGATAATTGTAAAGATCAGCAGATATAGTTTTCCTGGTTTTCTAATCATTGCACAGTTATAGTGATCTTAATTGGGAAAAGATATCCAGGATATCCCCATTGGGCTAATAATATCTAAGCTTTTATATTTGTAATATCATTCTTCTTTTTTCTATTAAAATTATGTTAAATCAATCGCAAGGTAGGTCACTTCTTGGTCTAGCCAAAAATAATTATTAAACATCAGGTACGCATCAAATGAAATGTAACTTCTGTCATTCTGACGATGATATTTAATATCGAAACAATTGTCAAATTTCTTAAAATTTTTAACATTTTTTCAACATATTTTGGAATTATCTAGAAACAGTAAGTTTCATTTAAAACAGTAAAACTAACCAACGTCAGTCGTGTTGCCTCCTCGAAAACTACTACCCCGATCAATTTTGATACCCTGTTTTTCAGCAGGAATAACTCAGCCGAAAGATTATATGAATCATAAAGACATACTAGGGACAAAGGTACGTAAATAGACAAATTGTATGGATAATGCTAAACCAGCGAGGAGGTCTTCACTGCAGACATACGCAATATTTCTGAGGATCGCCAGAACATCGGCTTATACATGTTATTTTGTAAATTGTTAGAACTATTGTAAACAGGGAACCCAAATAATTTAATAAAGAACATTGTTTAATAATAAATTCACTTTTTCCATGTTTCATGCCAACTTCGTTAATTATTTATTGGCGATAATGGATTTGATCGATGTACCACCACCTATCAATACTGATTATTCTAAGAGATTAGAGGCTGAATTAATACAGGGTGTCCCGGGACTAATGGGAAAAAAGTCAGGAGCGTATAATCTGAGCCAAAATAACGTTATTACTTCATATAAACTTTTTCTATGCAGGCCCTCGTTTTCGAGTTATAGGCCTCCAAAGTTTTAATTTTGAATTGGGTTTTAATTTTTATTTTTTGTACTTGTTATTTGATCTTTATAAAATTTACGGCAAAGCTATAATGTACGTCTACGTTTATTTTGGAAAGTTAAACAGATTTACAGTTGTGTCTTGAAGCCAGGGACGGACCACCCGCAATGGTTAGTGATCCAAAACTTTTGCAGGGATGGCACACCCTGTACGAAATTATCGAAATTGACTTCCACGCACATTTCGCTAACGAAAAGGTACTCTTATTGGAATTCGATAAAATAAGCCGTTTGGCTAATATTTACGGTTTTATTAATGCACTAACTACCAATTTACCTAACTAACTTATTAATACGATGTCCAAGATTTACCTACAGTACTACAAAAAAATAATTTGATGATAGCAGATGATAAAAACGTTAAGAACTTATTTAATGGGAATTAAATAGGTACGGTAACAACGTAATTAGTTGCTTTTAATCAAAATTACGAACACAACATTATTAAACTATTAAGATAACCTCAAAAAACACAAGTTATAAAACATTTGACAAAAACTAATTCCTAAACAACAACAAAAAAAACGTTATTCTAATAAATGTTCAATATGAGCTCCTCCCACTTCCACGCACATTCTAAGTCTACGAAGGTTGTTTCTTTGCACTTAAAAGAGCAATCCCATATTACTTCTAATAACATTGCAGTGTAACATAATTCTGTCTATTAAATCTTGCCTTATTTACACAGGTATTGCGTATACCTTACTTTTGAGATAACCCCAGAGAAATAAATGCATAGGATTAACGTCTCCTGATCGCGGTGGCCATTGAAAAGGGCCTCCACGACCAATCCATTTATTAGGAAGCCTGGTGTGTAAATGCTGTCGTACATCTAAACTGAAATGAGGATGGCCCCATCATGCAAGAACCATAAATTCCTACGAGTTTGTAGAGGCACATCATAAAACAGGTTCCATAACCCATTTTGCAAAAACTCCAAATATCTCTGACCGGTCAAAGTACCGTCAATAAAGTATGGCCCTATCAAATGATTGCCAACTATTTCTGCCCAAACATTAACCATGAATCTATGCGGGTTCCTAGTTTAGATAATGCCATATGGATTCACATCATCCCATAAATGCATATTATGAGAAATAATGACTCCATCTCTGGTGAAACCAGATTCGTCCGTAAAGAGAACGTTACTAATAAATGTATTGTCTGCTTGTTATTGTCGCAGAAACCACTGGCTATACTCAAGTCGTGCAGAATAGTCAGCCACTGTCATACTGTGTACTTTTTTCATGTGAAAAACTGTTCTTCTAGGACGCGATGAACAACTGATTTCGAGACGTTATGTTCTCTTGATAATTTTCGTAAACTCGTTGATGGTTACCAACTGCATTTAACAAGTCTTGTTCAACTGTCACTGTATGTACGCTTTGTACTGGACCTTTTCCACTTTTTTAGCAAAAAACTTCCTGAAATTTAAAATTTAGTTTTGTATACATAGAAAATTACATTTTCTTATTCATACCTGTTTCTCGTAAGCTGAGATCAATACGCTCAAACATTCGTCTGTCTTGCGATGCTCTGTTTGCAAAATGTTGTGCATAAAGCCTTCTGGCCTCTAAACAGTTTCGAGAAGCCAGTCCATATATTAAATGCATATCAGCGCACTCAATAAAAATGAATTCTGCCATTGTAATTGTTAAATTAAGGACTTATGAATTATTGACTACGAACTATTCTACACAACGTTTGACAACTAATCCTATGGTTACATGATAAACGGTAAAAACACTTTTAAAAAGTTTTTACCAACTTTCGCATTAATAAGTCGTTAATGTTTTTTATCTTCTGCTATCGTTAAATTATTTTGTTGTAGTAAAGGTGTAAATCTTGGACATCATATTAATAAGTTAGTTAGGTAAATTGGTACGTAGTGCATTAATAAAACTGTAAATATTAGCCAAACGGCTTATTTTATCGAATTCCAACAAGAGTACCTTTTCGTTAGCTTAATGTGTGGGGAAGTCAATTTCGATACAGGGTGTGCCTACCCTGCAAAATTTTTGGATCACTAACCATTGCGGGTAGTCCGTCCCTGGCTTCAAGGGACTACTGTAAATCTATTCACCTCTCCAAAATAAACATACACGTACATTATAGCTTTGCCGTAAATTTTATGAAGATCAAATAACTAGTACAAAAATAAAAATTAAAACCAAATTCAAAATTAAAACTTTGGAGGCCTATAACTTGAAAACGAGGGCCTGCATAGAAAAAGTTTATATGAAGTACTAACATTATTTTGGCTCAGATTATACGCTCCTGACTTTTTTCCCATTAGTCCCGGGACACCCTGTATATTAAAAAATTAGTTGTATAACTTCAAATGGTATGTATTTGAAAAAACCACTTAATATTACATTTTGTGAACATCTGGTAATCGTACATTGATATGGAAAGGGGTCTTAAACATATTTATAATGTTTTAAATTTCAGATGCTCAATTTTCAGTCTTTTACAACGTGCATAGCTTCTAAAATAGAAACAACTACATATCTGGCTATAAATTCCGCCTGGCATTTGATTGAACTTGACTGTAGATCCTTTAAAGTCGCCTTTCGATTTATATGATCCTGCAACTCGCGAAAAATAAGTATTTCATTAACTGAGTAATAATATAAGTATGAATTTTCAATTATTAATCCTGACGATGTGAATACGAAATTTGTAGAGTAATGTTAAAACTTACATGCAATTGAAATTTTAAGTTGATTGCATGTTAATTATCTTTCAATGTTCGAATGTGTTGAAAAACTGATATCGAACATGTACTTTTAAATCAGATAAATAACAATTTTCACGCCCAATTACAGTACGGAATGTTGATTCATAATAAAATTTCTTGAAATAGCTGTTTGTGTGGTATTTAATTATGATAGAAAGAGCGTTTTACAACAACAAAAAAGTTACTTTCATTGTTTCTTTTGTATGCACGACGGAGATCTGTTCATGCAGCTCTAAAGCACGATCATGTTCTGATTCAACAAAGAAAATGTACTCGTATTTCAGAAAACGATTAGGTAATATTGAATTTCTGTTTATGTTAATTTATGCAATAAACTTCAAAACGATAATATTTTTGTATAGAGATATATCACAATGCCATAGTCCCCATTTAAAAAATTGGAGGTTGTACCTGTCATTCGAAAGGGTTTAAATGTAAAGATCACATTTTTGCGTTGAATGATATACATTTATAGTTTAAATTTCAAGTGTTTCTATATTTTTTATAATTGGGTACAATAACCGTAATAATGAATTTATTCGAATTGGCTTTTCCGCATTTTATATATGCCGCATATATGGCAGTTCTGCTGATAAGACAGTAATTTATAAATCTAGCGGTTAGTTAGATATTAAACACCTGTTTTGGTCTTTTCGTTTAAAAAATGAAAGAAACGGTTTTAAAGATTAAAACTAACTTTTCCGCATCTGTAGCCCTAAACAATATTCTATCATAAAATTGTTACTTGTATACACTTCGGGGGATGTATCGTGCTAACAAACCGAAATTTCTCAAAAAATAACCAAAAATGTAGTATATCTGGATTTATAGGACCCGCTGTACTCGCTCTAGTCAACTGAAAATCAATAGGGTACATCTGTGAGACACCTTGAACAATATTCAATCATAAAATTGATCAATCGTATACTCTCTCTCGAAGCTGTATCGTGCGAAGTTTCATGCTAAGAAATTTTAAATATATCACCTGCTTAACCTTGAACCTGCCCAGTCATAGAAATGCAGATTTATATATGACATAGAACCAGAATTAATTAACATATAATTATGAGTTCCATGGAAATTTTAATGTCAATTACTATAACCTATACTAATAAGCAACACTTGAAGAGTATTAAAAGAATTTTCTATGTATTTATTTATTTTATTAATTTATTTTGTTTAAAGGTAAATTTTGAAATGATTTGGAGTTTATCCTATGAAAATACTGCATTGTTCATACCTATGAAATCAGTGTAAACTATTTAAACCCGTAACACACCCCTCTTTCCTCAAAGAAAGTTTTTTTTTTTAAAAAAAAAACTTTTAATAAAGCCGTTCGTCATCGGACAAAATCGATTAAACAGTTCCTATCTAATCTACCAAAAAAAAATGAGATACCCATACGAAATTTAAAACTAATTAATTTGTATCATCAAGATCAGGTGGGTGTGCCTTCAGATCTTTGGCATGCCAAATACCTATGCTACGTCCGTCGACATCTTTGAGCTCGTACGTCCAAGGAGATACAACAGATATGATCTTATAAATCCCTTCAAACTTTGGTGATAGTTTCGCCGAAAAATTCTTGCTAGCATCAGATAGATGATGTGACCTCTTCCATACTTTTTGTCCTAGATGAAATTTTTCGTCACGTCGTCTGAGATCGTAAATCCGTTTACTTTTTTCGTAAGCATTCCCCAAGCGTTCCCTAATTTCTTGAAATAAATTTTGCAAACAGTCATTTTTATTCGATGTATCTCTATTTCTGTCAAAGTCAATATGTTGGTCTTTAATAATATTCGAACTACCGTCGATAGTGATCTCTCGTCCAAATATTATCATATTGGGCGTAGTACCTGTTACCTCATGTTGCGCAGATCGAATAGCCCATCCAATATGCGGTAGATACTTATCCCATGCACGATGGTTATCTCTAACGTACGCGGCCAACATGGTTTTAAGGACTCTATGAACCCTTTCGACTGATTGTGGGTGATAATTAGCGGTAAATATATGTTGAATCCCATATTGATTCATCAATCTCTTAAATCCATCGCTTTTGAATTGAGGTCCATTATCGGTGAGTAGTCGTTTAGGAGCACCAAATATAAGAATAACTTGTTCCTCTAATGCTTTAACAACAAGATTTGTCGTGGAATTTCGAAGAGGGAAGAAAACGCAGAATTTGCTAAAAGCATCACTTACAGATAAAATAAACTTGAACCCTGAAGAACTTGTCGGTAATGGGCCAACTAGGTCAACATAGAGGAGATCGAATGGGTTAGAAACAGACGAAGACTTACTAAGCATAAATCCAGCTGGCTTCTTATGTTCAGGTTTGGTGGCTAAACATACTTTACATCTAGATATGTAATTAGCTACATCCTTTTTCATCTTCGGCCAATAATAATAAGTTGATATACGGCCAAGAGTCTTATAAATTCCTGCATGCCCACAGACCGGTGGATCATGATTCAAACGAATAACCTCAGTTCTTTTATTCTTGGGCACTACTAACAGCCATTGTCGACTGGGATCCGTCACTAGTTTGCAAAATGTCAGTGTAGTATATGTCGACGCGTTCCGTGTACGTGTGTTGAACACACCTCGTGGAAATGGCGACGGTCGTAGAGAAGCCACCTGGAAAGTCAGCGTGCGCAAAGTGCCTTTTTCGCACGCAAAAATTTATGCGAATTTCGCTTAACGTCGTTTGCATAACTGTATTTTCGTGCGGAAAAGCAGCACTTTGCGCATTTGTTAGGAAAATAACTATTATTCTTTTTCTGTTTAGTCCAATGGCTAGGATAACTTATGAAAGTGGATAGATACAATGTTAAAATAACAACTTTTGCTTTTTGTCCAGTCTATACCAATTTGAATCAACTTGTGATATATTTTTAGAATCAGCTCAGCAAGGAAAATCCACAAATTGGAAAAAGGAAGGTGTTTCATCTTAAAAAAACTGTTGCTGACGTCATCACTGAAAGGTTATTCACCCCGTATCATAGATTATTATTTTAAAAACTAGTAAATAAAAGTCAAAAATCGGTTCCTGGATTTTTTCGTCTTACTGTTTATTTAGCTAATAACGAATGTATGCGCTACTTTATGGACGCACTGTATACAAATAATACAGGGTGTATAAGATGTTTTTAACAGCCTATAACTCAGATCTACAATGCTAACATTTGACGTATACTTGAGATCTCTGACATCATCACAGGCGATGTGACGTCATCACAACGAAAAAACTTACATGGATCAGGGAGGTGAAAGTTAGCTCAAGTAAAAGTGTTTTTTATCCCGAATTCAACGATATACTTCAATGAAGGTATTAATGAATAACTATGTAAAAAATATAATTCAATATTTATTTTCAACAATAACCAATAGCTTTCAAAATGTGAAATAATTTTATACGTGGTGTTCAAAATAATCTCCTTCTGCTTCAACACATGCGTCGAACCGTGTAAGCAGTTCATGTGTACATGCCGCATGTATCATCCCTGGCGTAATATCTGATACATGCTTGTCAAATTTTAGTTTTTAAATCGTCTATATCTGTAGTTTCTTCATTATAAACGATTCCTTTTAAATAGTCCCATCCAAAGAATCTTGGAGGCTATCGGAAAGGCCCGTTAGTTCCTATCCGTCTGTTTGGAAATCTGGTATTAAAGTAATTTGTTACAATACCGCTATGTGGAGGTGCGCCATCTTGTTGCCATACCATAACGACTCTTTCGCGTAAAGGAATAATCTCCTTAAAAAAAGGTAGCTCATTGTACCGTAAATTCAGACATCTCTGAGCATTTAAATATACTTCAACAAAAATATGGGCCTATTAAACGCCCATTAAATAACCCACACCAAACATTAATTGCCCATCTAGTTTTAAAGTGAGTTTCTCTTAACCAGTTCGGATTTTGCACTCACCAATAATGGTAGTTATGGCGATTTACGATCCCATTATTATGGAAACAAGCTTCATCACTCCATAAAATTGTACTTAAAAGGCCATGAGTGTCTGGCATCATTCCTTCGTCTCCTATCCAAATCGGTAGATCGCAATTCATTAACCAAACACAGTTTAAATAGATGGTAATGGTGGTTTTTTTAAAATCCTATAAACTGTAGTTGAAGACACGCTAATTTCTGCAGCAATGGATCTTATGGACACATTTTGTAATCACTATGTATCCTAAAACATTGATCACGCTTTGTTCGGTTTGTATTGGTTTTTCATGATTTCTACGTTTAGTATTCGGAAGTGAACCTGGCCGCATCTTCTCAACCATAGCAAAGGTTATCTCTCGGGAGAGCGAATTCATTAGGAGTATATTGGTATGGCATTTTTACTACTGCATGAAATTATAATATTTTAAAATTCTGTTTTAAAACTGCAATCTACTTATTAGGAAGAAAGAAATGACGTTAGGTGTTATTATACTGTTTGTAGTTGCCAAAAAAAATTTAATTAATATCCCAAGGCCAACTTGTTTTTGTTTTGATTTTGTAAAAACTAGTTAAAAAGTAAAAATAGGCCTGCTTCAGGTTACTTGGGAAATGATAAATGCTACATTGAATTCAAAATTTAGCATAATTATTAACATGAATACCCTCATTGTGGTATATCGTTGAATTAGGAATAAAACCCTTTAATTTGGGCTAAATTTCACCCCCCTGATCCACTTAAGTTTTTTGACTTCACAGATATCAAGTATAATTGTGGGTCTGATTGTCATTTCCTAATTTTCAAATAAAAATATTCATTACTTTCTGAGTTGTAGGTTATTAAAAATATCTTGGAACACCCTGTACATTCGATCTAACCCATTGTAAAATATATTGACACATTGTATTTCCAGGAATCATTTAGATTTCATGGAACCGTTGATGATAATCATATTGAACTGTTTGCTTCCACTACTCCAACACTCACATTTACACTGTCTGACGCGAGCTTCAATAACCAAGTTATCGTCTTCAGAGACCGAAGGTAAACTGTTTACCTTGTGAGTGTTGGTATAATGGTAATAAACAGTGTGTTCAGTTGTATTTTTCGTCTTCAGATTCTCTTATCTTCTTTGGAACATGTTGAGAGTACCCAAGCTTTTTGTGAAATCTGTTTTTTAATCCCAATTTCATAGGAACAACCATAGTTTTCCAGTAAATTGGAATATTGCACATATTATGGATATATTTATAGAGACAGCGAATATTTGTTATTATCCGAAGGCAACTTCTTTCTGTTGTTTCAAGAGTTTTAACGTCGGATTTCCGCAGTTAATAAAGAAAATATATCCGTATTATAACAGAGGACCATAAAAATCATCTGATAGATATTTTGTGCAGTTGTGATCTGAAAAGTTTAATTCTTGTCTTTTTGACTTGAATAGTATGATGGTATTTGAAGTCTAGTTGTTGTGAATGTCTATTCGTAATTTCGTAACTACTTACAGTTTGGCAAAGACATTATTTGCGCCTTTTTTATTGAACCCAATATTCATCAAAAGGAGGAAGTTCAAGTAATTTACTCCTTTTCGGTTCCTTTTATATTTCTTGCCATTGTTTTAATTTCATTTAAAGCCTTTCCATTCCTCGATCCTTTTTCTTTTATTTGATCCATTCAATTTCTTCTGGATCTCCCGAAGTTTGTCATGTGTTTGTACCTGTTAGTTCTTCTTTTTTTTTCTTTACTCTATCCCATCTGGTTTTATCGCTATTCTTCTTAAATATTCCATTTCGATAGAATTTATTTGCTTTTATTTCATTATATATTTTCCTTTTCACTTCCAAATTCTTGTTTCAAGTAATTTACAAATGTATTAAATTATGCCAAAGTTGACAATCTAAGAAACATCGGATGTTCCTGTGGCATTTGAAGTCTTCAATTTTTATACTTGTAGTAATGTGATATTGATTTCATTATTCAACATGAACAAGTTGATTCAATACTAAGTAATCTATACTTGACAGGCTCTATATAAAAATATAACAAATTTGTTCCATTTAGTTTAATTCGTCTGACACTTTCCAATCTTCAATGTAATAAAAAGACTAAGTGCGCTTGTGCATGATTTGAATACTACATTCATCTTCCAATTATGTTCGTCACTATATATGTTTATAATATATGAGAAACAAAGACAGTGCTTGGAATTTTAGCTGTAGCTTTTACAGTGCTGCAATAAATTGTTGTATAATCAGTTCAACATTATTTGTATTACCATATCTTATTCATCTATCTATCTATTTAATTATCAAGTAATAAGAACACGTTTATAATATGACATGTGATACGTTTATACTTGTGACATCTTTGTACTTCAGTTTAATCTCCTATATTGTTAAAATATGATTATAGAAGTCTGCTAATATACCTAACTCTTCGTCCTGTTTATATAGTTAGTGGATATAGAAGATATTTATCTAATTAAATAAATATTTTGCTATATTCAATGTAAAAATCCTGTTACAACTGTTACAATATTTCATATTTCTTTTAAGAGACATTCCTTTTACGAACCAACATCAGCATACTAACTCGGCTATACATGTATTCGCCAATACATAACTAAACATAACAATCATACCAGTGGTCTCTTAATATATGTCACTGATGTCATCGTTGCGCTAATTCTTGCTGGTGACACTAGCGAGCCACATCGGAGACATGCAATTCTCTCAATCTCGATTGAAATTGTTCGGCTGTTTCTGACCGAGTTCATGTTTTGCTCATTGTGTATTGTGTCGCTCCCTGTTATGGTAACGAATACAGTAATTTTTGGATTTCTATATATTATATAAACAAATGAATTTATTAATTTTGTTTTTCTGTTATATATACCTGCTAAAACTTTGATAGCCACAGTTTCATGCTGGAAATTATATTAATACCTGTCTAAACGGAATGGTTTATCTAAATTCCTTATAAAACAGCAATAGCGAGGATATTCATAAACTATTGTCTCTTCCTTTTCTATTTTATCAACTTTTCATTCTTATTTTACTAAAACTTTATTTTTGATTATATTGCTGATGTAAGATATCTGTAACGTAACTTAGATTTTACAGGAATAGTAATTTAACTTTTATCCTTGAAAGGTTTCATGTTGGCATAAAAATTCTTTCAAATATAACTCACCGTTTTTATATCGTTGTGTTTCTTTCTCAAGCAAAGCAGATATCAAAAAGCCTGATCTTATACACAGGAAAGAGGCCAATTATCCTTGAATTATTATAGTGTATGTATGCAGATTAGCTGCACAGATATCTGCTCGGGTTTCCATGTGTTATTTAAAGTCAACAGACTCTATAAAATTACGCTATTAGTTATTAAAATTATAAATAAAATTCTAAAATAAGTAAAAGCTTGATACTAATCAAATGCGGGATATTTGAACAGGAAATCAGTTCTTATAATATATTTCTTATATTTTCATTAAACGGTCATTAAAAATATATATGTTTCTTCGTTTTCAAAAAGGGAATTGGAGTAGGGTTCTGATGAAATCGCCAGGAATTTCCAAATTGGACCAAAACTCTTTGTAATATAATTTATTATGTTAATAACAGATTCAAATGTGACAAAAATTCATGTTAAGGTTTTAATACAATGTGATACTCTAACTTTGTATAAATTCAGTAAATTAAAGAAAATTATTTTGTTGGAAATATCCTCAGGCAGGTCGATTATAATTTTGAATTGCACTCTTCTTGATGTAAAGAAATGTGTCCCAAATTTGAGATATAACGTCATCGACATTTGAGATAGAACGTTATCGACAATTTTTTCAAATGGCAATCCTAATTTTTAATGACTATTACTTAGTGGTTACTTAGCAAGTGCCCTCGTAGATACCTCGATTAAACCATAACACCATTTATTGTTGAGAAACACTTACCTCGTAACCATGTGTTGGGGTTGAATAAGAAACACTTTGATTTAATTCACTGGGTTAGTATATTAATCTAAATACAATTTACACATTAATCTACATTAGAACTATATCGAATATAAATACTGAGTTCGTCGCCATTTATCAATGCTTAATTATTTATAGGAAATATTTGACAATACTTCAAGTCGATGACTTCAATTTCACGTTCAAGTTCAAAATATGAAAGAATGTTGTTTACCCTTCGGTCATGACTGATAAACAAACGTGTTATTAGTTCAATGTTATGAGTTCATTATCTCTTGAATATTAAAATTAGATATTATTATTAGATTCTATTTTTATACTTAATTAAAGACCTTTTGTCCTTATTGTCTTTTATAACTCACTACATCATCCCCTCTTGGGAGAGAAAAATTACTGTCTTAATTTTTCGATATCACTTATACATAAAAATAGTTTGTTTATTAAATATTTTTTGTTTACTAACACTACTTTGTTCGTTTATAAACACTCTTCACTTATTTACATTTGTTTCCGGTCAACGTATCTGAACATACGATTTTTGTGTACGATTTGCGTCTTATTGTCTGGAGATGTGATCTCGCAGTTTACACCTGTTATTCCCGATATTTTAAACGGACCTAAATAATGTGGATCAAATTTATTTCTACCTTCATTTTTTAAAATTACTAATTCCCCTATTCTAAAATTTACAGGTGAGGAATCCTTTTCACTACTACTGACTCTATTTAGCTTATTATTTATTAGAAACTGTCTGGCTCTTTCATTAGCGTATTGTAATTTGTACTTCAATTCCTTATCATATCTTTCAAAATTATAACATGGTTCGATTTTTTCACCTAAGAATTCTGGCAAATTGGGCTTTCTCCCGAATAATAACTCAAAAGGAGTGTATCCATGATATGTACTCGGGGTAGTATTATAACAGTAAGCAAACGTTTTAACAAACTCACACCAGTTATTCCTGGAGTCTGCGATAAAGTGTCTTACATACTCATTAAATGTTCGGTGTAACCTTTCACAACTGCCTATTGCTTCGTGATGGTAAGCCGTTGAAAAATTATGTTTTATATTTAAAAGTTCCGCTAAATTCTTCATTATCTCATTCTTGTATTCTGTTCCCTGATCTGTTCTTATCTCCTTCATCAGCCCGTAATTCGGTATAAAATTGTCGAATATTGCTTTTGCTATAGTGTGTGCTTCTTTATTCTGAACTGGTATCATAACTGCGTATTTAGTTAGTTCGCATAGTATTGTAATGCAATAACGATTCCCGTTGTTACTTTCTACAAACGGACCTATTGTGTCTATGTAAATAATATCAAACGGTGTTATCCCTGTATCTGTGATGACAAATTTTTCTTTATGAGTAATCTTTGCTTTGTTTACTTGACATTTATGACAATTCTTTACGTACTTTCTTACGTCTCTCTCCATGTTTTTCCATTTGAAATTTGCTCTTAGTTTCTTTAATAATCTATTATTTCCTACATGTCCTCCAAACATTGGATCGTTGTGGTATCTTTCTAATATCTTTTTGATCTCTTCTTTTTGCTGTACCGTTCTTGGTACTTCACATATACATATTTGAATACTTTTTAACCTTTGATTTCCTACTTCTGTAAATTCTTTTACTGTGCACTTTTGAAATATATCATCATTTGTATATATTTTCATTCTTTTTACTTCATTTCTTACCGATAGCTCTTCAAGCTTTTCCAACGTTCGTCCTAGGTCGAAGTTGTTTAATCCGGTATTTACGGCTTCACTAAATTTCAACTTATTTTTGATCCGAATGCTCATCCTTAGCGAGATACGGTTATTTTCAAAATGTAAAATTGGTAATTTATGTGCCTCAAGATTGTTTAAAACTTTTATTACTGCTGGTTTTTGTATTCTTACTTCCTTTGTTTCCACGTTATTCTTTTGATCCTTTCCTGTTTGGGCGTTTTCTTTTTGCGCTTGTGCTCTTGTGATTGCTAAGACATGTGAATTATGTATGTATAAATCCTTAAGTTCATCTATGGATATTCTCGATATGCTATCCGCGTAATTCGATGTACCTTTAACATATTGTATTTCAAAAAAATCGTATTCTTCCAAATCAATTCGTATTCTCGTGAGTTTCGAGGTCGGATCTTTCATTGCGAATAGATGTGTTAGTGGCTTGTGATCCGTTTTTACTATGAAGTGTGGTGAACCATATAAATAACACTTAAAATGATTGATTCCCCAATGGATTGCTAATAACTCTTTTATGATGGTGGGTTTGTTAAGTTCGCTTTTCTTGAAGCTGCGTGATGCGAATGCGATGGGTAGGTCAATCCCTTCGTAATTTTGACTTAAGATTGCTAAACATGCGCTATTTGAAGCGTCTGTGGTTAATATGAATTGTCTATTGAAGTCTGGATATCTTAAAATTGGTGGGTTCATTAGTGCATTTTTTAAGACCTGAAATGAGTTTTCGCACTCTTGTGACCATTCAAATTTCACGTTTTTCCTAGCTAACCTATTTAAAGGAATACATATCTCGGCAAAATTCTGAATGAATCTTCGATAGTAATTGCAAAATGCAACAAATCTTTTGACCTCGTTGGCATTCTTCGGCACTGGATAATGCTGAATGACCGAATATTTTGCTTTATCTGGTGAAACACCATCCTTTGATAAATTATGACCTAAATATGTGACTTCTCGCCTGAAGAATTGGCATTTTTGTGGATTTAATTTTAAATTGAATTTTCGACATGCGTCAAACACCTTTCTAAGATTAGTTAAATGATGATTTTCTGAAATTCCTATCACAACTATATCGTCCATATAGAGAAAAGCTTTTTCTGGAGTTAACCCTGAAAATGCGATTGACATCATCCTTGAAAAACTATTAGGACTTATATTTAGCCCAAAGGGTAGTCTTGTGAATTGAAATGAGCCTTTTTCTGTACTAAACGAAGTGCATTTTCTAGAAGATTGTTCTAAAGGTATTTGATGAAAACCTGACATAAGATCTAAAACTGAGAACCATTTTGCTCTCCCTAATTGATCCAAAATTGCGTCTATACGAGGTAAAGGAAATTTATCTGTGACTATTTTCTTATTTAACTGTCTAAAATCTATACAAAGTCTCCATGCCTTATCTTGATTCGTCGATTTCTTTGGTACGAGTAGTACTGGACTGTTATAATCTGATACTGAGGGTTCAATTATTCCCTGTGTTATAAGGTTTTTTACTTGATTATTTAATTCCGTCGTTTGCGAATGTGGTGTACGATAATTTTTTATGTATATCGGTGTATCATCTTTTACTGATATCTTTTGTTCGTAAAAGTTATTGTGCGTTAGTATATCATTCTTTAAAGCAAATATATCTTCGTAATTTTCACAAAGTTTTGTTAAATCATTTCTTACATATTCCGGTACTTCTAAGTTTAGTGCTTCCCTTAATTCTTTCAGTCTGTTACTATTATCAGTCTTAATTGTATATATATCGAATAAATCTAAATCTAAGGTCTCAATGTTCCTAGTTTTTACTGTAATACTTTCATAATTTGTATTTAAAATTCTGACGTAAGGGGTTTTCCTTGATACTATGGATCTGGCTATAAATACTCCTGGTGCTATTTCTTGTTGCTCTATTACTGTATCCTTTCTCAAATTCTTGAAATTTTCTATTAGCCTGTATACCTCACATCTAGGTGGTATTGCTAAGGTATCATATTCTGGATTACCAAAAATTCGTATGGTTTCTCGCCTGTTAGGCTTGTAATTTATGTGCAATTCTGATTGTGAATAGTCTAATATACAATTATTTTTTGTCATGAAGTCTCTTCCTATTAGTCCATTCGTAGGTATTGGAAAATTTTCTTCCACTACGTGAAAACAATGACTTAAAGTTATGTTATTGATATAAAGGTTTATGCATATTTGACCTAGAGTTTTTGCTGAGCCTTCAGTTACCCCCTTAATGTTTATTTTATTCCTAGTCTCAATTAGATGATGTGGAAAATCTTTAGAAATTTTGATTAGAGAAATGTCTGCTCCTGTATCTAATATAAAATTACAGATGTTGTCTGATACGCTTGTGTGAGTTTCTATAAAGTTAGAAAGTGATAAATCTAAATAGTATGCTGAATATGTTCCTGAAATTTTGTTTTCGTTATCTGATTTTTCATTCAAAACCCCAATTGTTTCTGAGTCTCTCTTGCTTCTTCATTTTCTATCTCACATATTCTTACGTTATTTTTACTGTGGTTATTGTAATTATTATTCCTATTGAACTTCGTATTATAATTTTCGTATCTGCCATAGTTGTTCCTTTGATTATACTGTCGAAACGTTCTTCCTGGATGATTACCGTTATAAAATCCTCTGCTGTTTCCACGCCTGTGATTATTCCTAACGTCGAAGTTTGACTTCCTGAAGAAATTCCTGTTATCTTTCATGTGTAAAACTTGTTGTTGTCCTATTACGCCTTCCACTGAAACCAATTTCGATAGTACCTCTTGTGTCGTTTCGAAACTTCCCGCTGCAATTATTGTTTTGGTTGCGTCCGTTGCGGCGTTCATAGTTACTGCCTTAATCGTCGCCTCCTTCGTATATTTTTCGGCTAGTCGTTCTGGCATCCCTTCCGATATGTATGCTGCCTGTAATCTTTCCGCCAATTTCTCTACCTCTGTTGCATACTGTGTAACATCTTTTCCATTTTGTTTTACTTTACCCAGTTTCGCTAAGAGAAGGCTTGGATTGTCTTCTCTTATCCCTGTTTTCAGTTTATTCTTGATGTCAGCAATGGAGTTTTCCGTCGTGATCAAGCTTCTGGCTTTTCCCGTTAACCTCGTTTTTATTAATAAAATAGCATTTTCTTCGTTACCCGTCACATTTATTTGTAGTAAATCTAATGAATCTAAGAATGACTGTAATTTGTTTGCTTCACCGTTAAATTCGTTCGGTAACACTTTACTCGCAAAATTAAAAAAATCATTCATACTAGTCGCCATTTTCAATTGTTTGCTTATTGCTTGTAATACCTCCGTATCGATTTCCTCCAAAATAGAGTTAGGTATTTTAATAATACAATTTAACGCTTGAAATGCCCTAGCAGCCTTATCTCTAATTTTATCTGAATAATTTCTACAACTTTCTTGTTGTAATAAACTTAAATTTTTCCAATTTTTACCTATTAATCTAACAAAATTATTATAAAGACCTACTATGGTATTAATTACTTCTATATGTATATCAGGATTTTTAGGAGTTTCTTTTTTCAAAACTCTTTTTCCCTGTTTATTAACTTCGTCCACAATTATTCGTAACTTATCATCAAAATCTTCCCACGTTATTGACATTTAAAGATTCGTACACAAGAATAGAATGTTTAGGTACTTACAGTTTTATTTTACACGGTGAGGGTTCCTGTTGCCTGCTTCGCTGCAATGCCTCTGTTGATATCTCTTTTCAGTGCCCTCCTGTGAGTTTTCCACACCGACCAGATAAATTTTAGAATGAAAGCTACAGCTATGATGTATAGTAGAACCATTACATGCGTCGTGAAACTGTCTTGTTGTACCATGAATGTATTGTTGACTGTACCCGTTTCTTTTGCCTCTTGTTTTGCGGCTGAACCTCCCATTGTTTGTTTTCTCCAAGGTCCCAAATTTAGATAAAAAACCATATATTTTCACGTGTCCTTATGGCGGGATCTCGGTTACCATTAATTACCATTTGATTTTCAGGATCTCTGTTACCATTAATTACCATTTATTTGCAGTTACCATTAGTTCTTAGGGTCCATATTACCGTATTTTTCCATTACCATTAACTAGTACATGTAGTAGTGGCGATAACCATTATACAATTAATTTTACCATTACCATTTCGTTCTCAGGATCATGTAGTGGCGATATCTATTTTACCATTAATTAGACAATAACCATTTTATAATTACCATGTCCCATTAGTTTGCAGGATCGCCATGTAGTGGTTACTTAGCAAGTGCCCTCGTAGATACCTCGATTAAACCATAACACCATTTATTGTTGAGAAACACTTACCTCGTAACCATGTGTTGGGGTTGAATAAGAAACACTTTGATTTAATTCACTGGGTTAGTATATTAATCTAAATACAATTTACACATTAATCTACATTAGAACTATATCGAATATAAATACTGAGTTCGTCGCCATTTATCAATGCTTAATTATTTATAGGAAATATTTGACAATACTTCAAGTCGATGACTTCAATTTCACGTTCAAGTTCAAAATATGAAAGAATGTTGTTTACCCTTCGGTCATGACTGATAAACAAACGTGTTATTAGTTCAATGTTATGAGTTCATTATCTCTTGAATATTAAAATTAGATATTATTATTAGATTCTATTTTTATACTTAATTAAAGACCTTTTGTCCTTATTGTCTTTTATAACTCATTACACCGCCAACCTATCTAATATGCGAGAAAAGTATTGGTTTACCCACAAAAAGTTGGAAATTTGAAATTTTTTTTGAGTTATTTTTACGTTATCCATCAACAACAACACGAAAAAACGGTTTTTAGAAAAATATCCTGTGTGTATGTCGTCGTCGTCGTTGTCGTCGGCCACTTTTCCTTACAAGTCTTGTTAGCACGATACAGCCTCCGGAGTGCAATAAGTCACCAATTTTATGATGGAATATTGTTAAGGACATTTCACAGATGAACCCTATTGATTTTCAGCTCACCAGAGCCAGTACAACGCGTGCTATGGTACTTGAAGTACGACATTTTGTCGTTTTTCGAGAAATATAAACTGTAAACAAAGTAGTTGGGATGCGGTCAATATAGGGCTAATTAAACAACTATTTTTTGACTAGTTTAGCTTTCGGAAATAATTTATTTCCTTCATCAGAACATCTACAAATGGACAAAATTTGAATTAATAAAACTGAAAAACTGCTTAGAATACAAAATTACTCACCAAAATAAGTTTAACATATATGCATCAAGTACATCAAGATTTACAGGAGCAAGAAAATTCATTGAACGAATACCGAAATATCACGTTGAAAGTCAAAAACATTTAAAAACATTAAAACTGCAATATCAAGCAGAAAAGTAACAATTATTAACAAACACAACAATCCAAACACAATTAAAATGAATGTTCAATACATTACCCAAGGAGAAAGGCATATATTTCAAGTCCATATCGGTTTTTTATCAAGAAACAAAAAGAAGACCTAATCATCTAATGAATTTAACAGCAAGTGGAGTATCAATTATATTTATATTTATAGAGTAAGGATATAAATTGGTATTATAAAAGAATATGAGAGTGATGTAAAAACATAAATGCGAAAAATGAAAAACGATTAAAGAAACTCAGCCATTCTACAAAGACAACAGATAGGTGTAAATTTTACATCAAGATCAGACTTTTTGTTCAAACAGTTATCCAAATTTTTGTGTATATGACACATCTCGAGAAAAAGTCTTTTATTATAATTTTTTTCTTTGTCAAGTACTTTAACATTATCAAACATCATACTATGTTTATCAACTATAACATGCTCTGCCAAAGCACAAGACAGCTTTGCAGTATTGCAATCCCTTTTATGTGAGGTCAATCTCCCAGATAAACATCTAGAGGTCTGGCCTATATATATATTTTATTGCATTCACTACAAGGAATGCTATAAATAAGGTTCGAAACCTCGCCCTTGCCCAACCTTGACTTGATTTTAGTGTAAAGGTTGTTGATTGTAAGTATATTATAAGTTGCAACCTTAACAGTAGTGGTACCCTTCAAAACTTTAAGGAGGTCTGATGTTAAACCTGGTATGTACGGTAATGAACCATACCCCAAATCTGCACTATGGACTGAATCCGATACAACATCTTCAAATTTCCTGAAAATTGTCGGAGTGTTGTTTAAAAACTTGTTCACCATACCTCTAGGATATGAGTTCTGAATCAGAATCTCCTTCAATAAAATTAGGTCATTGTTAAGAAAATCTGGATGAGATAACTTTCTCACCCTATCCTTAAGAGCGAGAATTGAATTGGTTTTCATTTTTGGTGGATGACATGACCAATAACTTATAAACCTATTACTACATATCGACTTTCTGTACCAAGAAGTTCTTATAATATTGTCCTCACCTCTATGCAACTTCATGTCTAGAAAAGGTAACACACCATCTTCTTCCTTCTCAACTGTAAACTGTATGTGTTCGTTATAAGAGTTGAACAAATTTAATGTGAACTGCACGCTATCATTAGGAAGAGCGAGAACCAGATCATCCACATATGTCTTGATGAAAGGAATTGGAAAGCTCAAAGAATCAATAGAATGCTTAATGAGGTCGTCCAAAACAAAATTCACCAAAATTGACGATACAGTAGATCCCATTGGGGTGCCAAAAATCTGTTTATAAAATTTATCATTGAAAACAAAAACGTTGGAGTCAAAAATAAATTGAAGTGCCTCTTTAAAAGCTGACAAAGTCAATGTACAATGAGGTTGAATATCATCCCAATGTGCTGAAATGCTATCCAAAACGACACTTAAAGGTAAATTTGTGAACAGTGAGACCACATCAAAGCTAACAAGAACGAAGCCATCTGGAATAGACAGATTGTTTATAAAACTACTGAACACAAAAGAATCTTTGATGTTATAATCATTTTCAAAATTATAAGATTTAGTCAAAATATCAGTATAATGTTTACATAACGGTCACTACCTGGCACGTACGTTATATATATATATATATATATATATATATATATATAATCATTTGCACTAATGTCTTTAATACGTTAATAAGCTTGTGCCAGATTATCAAAAAATTCTTTAACATTTGTTTCGTTCAAACTGGTACCCTCAGGTTTCCTAATTGATATAGAAAAATGTCGCCTTCGAAATACGTTTAGCCAGTCTTCTCCAGCCATTTGGTTTTTTTTCCATTGGGCAGGGAATGTCAAATTGTTACTTATAGCGAGTTGATACACTAACTTTTTGACGTCAGTTCTTGTTAACGCATGATGAAGCCTTCAAGCTTTCATTATATATTCTTTAAGAAGTGTCTCGAGTTCGTCAGAAAAAACCTTTCTTATTGTATAATTTGATTCGTATTTAATCTCTGTATTCTCTTGTGCATTTCTCAGTTTTACAACATATCGTTGTAAAGTCTTATGACATATATTATGATTTTTAGCTGCAGCTCTAATAGACCACCCATCTAAAACTTTTTGAACAGCCGTTTTCATTATCTGAAGGTCGGTTTTTATTAATTTCTTATTGGTTTTTGCCTTTCGTGGCATATTCCTGCAAGTAAATCAGAACACTAAATAAAAAGATAGTTTTCGGGAACACTGTCGCAATGTCCTTACGCTACAGTGCTACATACCTGCCGTAACACTGTATCCCTTAAATTATTGTAACACTGTTCCCAAATGTACACACTTACAAAGTCGCCATCCTTGCAAATGTGGCTTGCTGTAATTGAGAGTTGCTAACACTGAATTATATTTTAAACATACCTGTTCAAATCAGCCA
This sequence comes from Galeruca laticollis, assembly GCA_963921935.1. Taxonomy (NCBI): domain Eukaryota; kingdom Metazoa; phylum Arthropoda; class Insecta; order Coleoptera; family Chrysomelidae; genus Galeruca; species Galeruca laticollis. Next base: position 219,922,778 of record OY998179.1, read on the forward strand.
CTCCAAATCTTATTTGGGAAACACTATTCTCACAAATTTATTGCTTTGTAATAGTGAAAGTCGTTATTTCTAAGAGCAGAAATAACAAAAATGGGTACAGATACCATACGACTGATGCAGGCGAACTGAAACTAATGTGAGGTATACTGTATACTATAAACTGCCGATCGACATGGAATAAGCTGCGTTCCTAGGTAGCGCATGCGGAGAACGTTTCGTAAAATATAACACTGTTCCCTGTGTAACACTGATCAGAGACTTCACCTATACATTTATCGAAAAGTACTGTGAAATAGTTCTGTACCAGTTGGTATATTCATAAATACAGTCAAGAAAACACCATGAATTCGTCATTTAAAAAGCTCTTAAATGGATTGTCTAAATTCTTTTACGTTGGCACAATAATTGTACTCTTTTATGAGGAGTTCCACATTTTGAAATTAACATTACTTGGCTAAAGTACGAAACGATCGCTGATTTCACCATCGACGGTAGCTTGTGGAGCCGTCGAGTGCCATTGGCGCCAACGAATATTTTGCCGGTACCAATTTTGTGTTATTAATGGAATAATCGATGTGGCAAATGTACTATTTCGGAAATCGATACAATACATTTATATTAATAACACATATTCCCGGTAATTTTTTGACATCATAGTATTTTTCACAATCTCCATTCACCACTTTGTATATCTTGGAAAGGAATTTATTATCAAGTTCATAATACAGTATACATAAAGAATATTGGTGCAGTGGAAGCTTTAGAAGGAAGAGCCAACTAACACTTAGCACTAATTAACTGTCGTCCAAAACTAGTGACTGTAGATTCTGTGACATCTGGGATTCTGGGAATATACAATTTGGCACCGTTTTCTATATTTTACGTCTAAAAGCTTTACTCCGTTTAGCTGTGTTTCGAAATACTTACGACTTTCCCGAAAATATAAGTTTAATGTTATTCCTTTGTGAAGGACCGAACAAATACGACACTAATTAATTTTAAATTATATGAACTTATTCACTCGTTTAGAGTGCGACTACGTGTTCGCAGTTCTTGTGAATTGAAATTTTGTTTGTTAATTGCAAGCTGTATTAAAATCGTTTAGAATTTATTATACGGAGTTGGAAACATCTATTTGTTTCTCAACAAAATTTGTTGTATTTGCTAATTTCCCCTTCAGCATTTTTTACATGTTTAATCTTTTAACATCATTTTACTTCTGTTCTCATCCTAATCGTCCTTACATTCATCTCCTTGTACCAGGTAAATGGTTTCTTGATCTTACTATTTGCAAAATTTAATTTCCCCTTACATTTTGTCTAGTCTTTGACTATTATAAAATATATATATATATATATATATACTTATATATATATATATATATATATATATATATATATATATATATATATATATATATATTGAACTAGTTATTTAGTTTTGTAAATAAATGACAACAAGGTCCTATTATAACGGAAGGTGTGTCAGTAGACACAACCATTATAAAAAAATCTATAACAAGTCCAATATTTTAAAATATAAAAAAAGAATGAAATATGAATAAATCTGGTTGAATATTGATGTGATTGTTTAAAAAAAGGATAAAGAATAGAAAATCCAAAAACAATATTAGCTAATTAAATATTAAATGTTACCTGTACAAGTAATTCCGCATTAAAAAATTTCATATTATATCTTGAAACCTAAAATAATATTAAAAATAATCAGTCCAATAATAGCTTAACATTATTCACATGAGTTTTAATAGTAAAAGTTTAGAATTTCATGCATTCATTCAGTAATTTCATGAAGGGTTAAAAACGGTATGGCATAAAATAGATGGAACACAGCCCAAACTTATGAAAAGGAAATGAATATAAACAGGAAGTAATGAATCCTAGTGAATTTTAATTGCCAACATAAAATCATTGATTATTTATTGTATATAGAACTTTAATTAAAAAAACTAAAATAATCAAGAGTTTATATAGAATAGTTATAGAATAAAATTCAAAATTAAAAAAAAAGAATCAATTACATATAGGTAAATTACTAATGTAGTTTGTAAATTTTGTAAAAATAAACGTTTATCAAAATAGCTAAACAACATAATTATCAACAAATTAACTATTGTATAAGGAAAAAAGGACATAATGTAGATTCCTTAGTGCAATAAAAAAAATAGTGAATCAGTGTGATTACCCTCCAGGACAAAAAATTCAAGTATTTTAAATTAATAACTAAAAGACATGAAAATTACAATTTTTTGTTAAAAATAACAAATAAGTGAGCTATGGATCGGGGAAGCCGAGATGTTTGTTGATTTTAAAAACAAGAAAAAGTGGATTTGGATTGTTAGAGAGGACGTGTGGATGGAGATGGCTCTCTGTGAAAATTTTGTTTAAAAAAAATGCTTAAACGTTAAATTTACATCAAAACGTAAAATCAAACTAATAACAAATGTATCTAATCCTGTGTAAGGATAAAGCAGTACTGAAGGTGCATATCTCTTGTGAGATATCATCAAGAATTAGATGATGAGAGTTGCAGCCGGCAGTGATATCAAAAACTAAGGTCTGTGTTTTTTAAATAAAATTATTTGGAATTCCATTTAACATATATCAAAGTGAACAATCAAATTATTATTAGAACGTTCGAATCAAATAATGCATTAAAAAAAGGCCAAAAAACAATTAGAATATGATGCATCATAAATTTGTCTATTGATAATTGCATATTTAATCACTAAAAATTATTGTACTGATATATCACGTGCATCATGAATGTTCCAATAATTTTCACATCTTCTTTCTAATTATTGCATGCCTAACTATTGTCTATCACTTTCTTCATATTCATAACTCTCACATGTTTATGTTCGAATTACACACGTATATGTAATTGATGGTATAAATTTTATAACTTTTAAAAAAACTTCACCATTACCAACGTGCTGGTGGCATGTTAACTGAATAGACGCTTCTTATAGTAGGAAAATCTTTCCTCGTATCATATTATATTACAGGAGCGCATGCGTTTGGATATTATGCGCCGACGCAATAGTGAGAATAATTTGTAGCAAAGAATACATGTTATATAGGGTGGCAAAAATTCATAAATTTCAATGTTCAAATTAAATCAATAGTTTCGAAATATTCTATTAAATAATTTTACATTAAAGTGTTGGTAATTTTTTATTCTTATCACATCCATGAATAAATTCACATTATTTTCGTATTTCAATCTTTTTATTTAAGAGATTTAGTGTCATCAAGAGATCACAAAGGAAAAAGGTAAGATTATGAATAAATTTCATCAATCATTGGTTTAATGCATCCTGAACTCAAAGGGAGGAGTTTCATGTTTCCGACTGAGGATTTAAATAATTTAGATAAACATAAACTTAGAAAAAATATTAAATTTTGAGCTAGCCGAGGTTACATATAAAAATAACAAAACTAAATATAAATATAAAATTAATTAGATATCATAAATCCACAATTATAATATATATATATATATATATATATATATATATGTATGGAAAAAATCATTAACTAAGAGGTGCCCCTAATGTATTGTAGATGGCTCCAACTAGCACTTCTGTTTGTTTCGAAAATGATAATTTCGAATCGAAACCATTATCGAAGGAAAAAATAATTACTTTTCTGGCTATATACCTCGACGAATATTGAATTACATCCCTTTCGAAGAACGTGACGTCGATAGACTTTTTTGTCGATATCGACATATCTGATGGTTCGCAATTGCAAGGAAAAAAACATAATCTGTTGACCGTGTGTATTTGTAGCAAATTGATCCCAATGAATAGTACCATAGTTTGAAAATTTTTCCACGAGGGTCACCGGTATAGTGAAGGGACTGGAGTTGTATAGCGCAAGATCTACTTGATTTGTTTTGACGTGTGGTAAAATACAACAAATACGTGTGTTTAAAGGCATGTACGAAATAATACCGAGAAATGTATTGAGTAATTTTGTGTGTTTCATTATTCACGATATCAATTATTCACACCTTACTGATATAAGTACTGGAAAAATATAAACAGTTAGATCATTGTATAATGGTATATGTATACGTGCCGAATAATAATTAATCCTATTAATAATAAACATTTGTTATAACTCTAATCAATTGGTAATAGAGCTTTGAAAAACAAGAGCGTAAAAGAGAGAGGATTATAAATGAAAAAGGGAATGGAGGACATTCGAAGTAGAACAATGGGGAAAATATGTTTTAAGACGGATAATTAAATTGATACAAAAAGATGGCGTAATCGTAGAAGAAAATTATACTCACTTTATGAGATAGACCATAGTTGTCAACAATTGTAATAGCATTTTCTGAGCTTCTAATATTTTTATATTCAAATCTACTCCAATTATTACAGTACTAATAACGGTGTTACATAAAATTCCTGCTCGTACATTTATCTGTGCCTGGGAATAATAATAACGAAAAACACGAGGCCATTCACCCTTCCATCTATATGAAAGGTCAACTCGTCACTGAAACATACATTCTTGATTGAAATTTTAGGCGAATTTTCCATTAGACGATCAAAATAATCCTATTTAAACCAGTAAATGAGCCAATTACTTACATCTGAACATTTTCTTCAAAAAATCTAGATGTTGGAATAAGTAAGTAATATAAGAAATAAAAGATAAAAGAATGTGATTTGTATCACGATTATTTTATCGAGATAGTTTTAATGGTCATATTGTGTAACTGATTAGATATATGGAAGATGTTTGATTTTAAATTGCTTTATTTGAGCGTGTTGCTCGGCCTGGTCTTTGACTGTTACTGACTACTTATAATTATTCTTAAAACTAATTACGGCTACACAGTTTTCAAGAGAGAAGACGATATGTAGTAGGAAATTCGGAAAAGTGATTGGTGATGAGCAACAAGAAAATGAGGAGCTGCAAATGATTGGATAATTAGGCTGCTTGTGGGCTAACCCTACGGAGGCACAAGACTCTGAGGCGAAGGTTCGGGTCACGATAATAAATAGGAAAAACTGGATAATAGAGACGTTAACTAATTGTTGAAATGTGTTCTATTTTGTAGGTACATCCTATATAAAGACGAAAATATCAATTTCATAAAAAAATATGTAAACAAATGAAAATAGTTTTCAAAGATCCCGCTAAAACGCTCCAAACTGTCACGTGACTATGAACTATGTAACAGACCGATAAACAAAATTTCTCTTTCTCTCAAATTTAACTTATCTTGACTAAGTTTAATAAAAGCCAAAAAAATTATTACGTATTATGTACAAAAGTGCGTCAATCAGTACACCACAAAAACTTTTCATAATCATTCCAAAGTTTTGTAAGCATTGATAAACTACAAATAGTTACCAATATAAAATCGTTTTAGATAGTTTTATTTTTGGTTATGTGGCAAAAATGAAGTGTCAAATATTTATTAGATGTTTGTTTGTTTACTAGGCTACTTCTTTTTAAGTAACTAATTGCTTAATATAAATCTATATTTGAAATTGAACATATCCTACGGCATCATCGCCATAAGATTCTGTTGGACCCAGTGTTGCCAGGTCAAAAATTTTGAAATCGTAAGATTTCGTTACGAAAATCGTGAGAAATCGTGAGATTTCGTAAACATATCAAAATAAAACAATATATGTTATAATAATTATAATATCTTTCATTTAATAAACGTAGAGCTCATCAATATGAAAAAAAATAGTTATGGACTCGTTAACAATAAAAAATAAAAATGAAGGAAATATTTAAAGTAAATAAACACTATATGTTCCAATAAATACATGTAACTCCTCTGTATGAAAATTAAAAAGCGTAAACTCGTAAAATTAGATAAAAAATGTAAGAAAATGTATAAAAAGATAAAAGAAGCCAAAAATGTATGTTTTGGATGATCGCGCGGGGGTCTCTATTTCCAAGACATAATTTATTCTGAATCTGATTCAGGTGGGCTGGCAGTCAGATATATTTTATTATTAATTTTTTTTAGCATATCATGGGATACTTTGAAGTTTGTACAGTTCCCAGAATTTGTTACCAGACTTTTTGTCAGTAATAACCCTTCAATAGTATTAGTATTCAGTCTGTTTCTTAGTTTTGTTTTGTTACAATTAACCTGAGAAAACACTCGTTCTACGTTAGCACTAGAATGGGGAAGACATAGTAAATTAAATACTAAATTACACAACCGTTTAAATTTTTGTTCTCCATCGCCAATTTTAATTTCAGAAATCGCCTGCCAGAATTTTTCAGCATCGTTGGTTATTTTTAAATCCTTAAAATCAAAATTTCGGAGCATTCTCCATTCATTATCAATTTCTTGTATATTTTCAATTAAATTTGGAAAATTAATTATCAAATCGGATATAGAAGAAATGGTTCTTTTTATAACTGTACATGGATTTATAAATTCAAATTTTGTAAATACAGAATTTTTTAAAGGAAATCTATTTAAAATTTCAATGTAAAAATCTAGACACTTAATTTTTAAATGATTTAAATTAGCAGGATCTAGTGTACTTGAATTAATCATTGCACAAAAATACATTTCTTCAATATCTAAAAAAAGTCTAGGATTTTTGAACTCAATATCATATACGTTATTTTTACGGAGTACTTCAGGCTTAATATAACAATCCATAATGGATTTTACAATGTTGGTTACTTCGGTGTAAATTTTATAAATCTGCGGTTTTTCGCTTTGCATTATAATATTTAATTTGTTAAAAAAGGGCAAGGAATACGCCAAAAACTCTAAATATAATTTTGTATCTGGTTGTTGTAGTAATCGTAAAATTCTATTAGCTGCCTCAACATTTTCTGCAGACTGATCAGTGAAGTATAAGATCAGTGCGTTATACTGAGAAATAAGTCTTTTAACTGAACTTTTCACCGATAACCATCTAGTCTGTGAGGGATGTAGCAATTTTAAAGGAGATACGTTGGCAAATTCTTGAAACTCCTTGTATTCTGCGATCCTCTTAGGACTATTTGAAAAGTAATTATATACCTGAAAATATTAACATTATAAAATCCATGCATTTTTAGAAACGGTGAGTGTTTTACCTCCCGTACAACTTGTTCCACATATTCAGGAAGTTTTTCACATGCATATGATGCACATAAGTGGAAACTGTGACATATACATTTCATAATAAAGATGTTAGGTATAGCTTCACGCAATCTGCTGACGACGGAATTATGTGCTCCCATCATACTGTTTGTTCCATCAGATGCAAAACCGATGCAGTTTTGTTTATATGGTATATCATTCACTTCAAAAAAATCTATTATATGTTTAAATAAGGCAGCTCCAGTTGCATCTTTTATAGGAATTAATGCCAAAAAATAATCTTTGATGTTATTATTTTCATTAGTTCTAACAACTAAACAGAAATTTTTTATACACGCTCTGTCCGTGGACTCATCTGCAATTATGCTAAATTTATTGTTTTTCATTAAAGTAATAAGGCGGTCTTTCTCTGTTTGACCCATAAGATTTGTAATTAGTGCCTTTACTTTAGTTCGTCCACATTTAATTTTTTTTGCAACCACAGAATCACTGCAAACTGAACTAATTAACGCAGGAAGATGCTCCATAACTCTCATGGATAAATTGTGTTCAACAATAAATCCTGCTAATCTAATTTCTCCTTCTTTTGCTTTTAATTCTATGTCCCTTCCAGTTGTGGACGTTTTTGAAAACAATGAAGCGACGGAGGGTTGAGCAGCTACTGCTGCAAGAGCTTGTTTATGCTTTGCTCTTTCGGCATGTTTTAATACATCATTTTTGCCATGACTGATTTTTATGTCACAGTGACACGCCTTGCACCTTAAAAAATTAGCTGGTAAGAAAATGATTGATCAAAATATGTAGTTTAACCACTTACCATCCGTAAACAGGCCCTTTTTTACTTTTTGATATCCACCTTATTTCTGTCTCCCACTCTTCTCTATATTTTTGTGCATAAAACATTTTAGGTTTTTTTGCTGAGGTTGAAGGAGCGCCGAAATCAGTATCATCACTATCAGTACTATCACACATGTTTAATGTTTAAAAACTTTAAAAATTAAAAACTACACAGAGAGTACATAAACGATTATTATCAAAGCCAACATATAACATATAAGACATTCGACACTGACGGAAATAACTAAAAACTAAATAGTAAATAAAATACTCAATAACTCAACTGATTCTGCTTGCGCTTGCATTTTGCGGGAATCCCCGAGTCAAATTTAAAAGTCACATTTTCTCTGCAATGCCACGTTTTAAGATTTACAGGTCCGGCATTTTCCCAACTCACCCAAATTTTTAAAAATGCTTCCTATTTGAACTTTAGAAAAATAATTTTTAAGTTTCTATAACAATATGTGCCAAAAATCGTGAGATTATTCCTTAAAATCGTGATATCGTGAGATCCAGAACAAAATCGTTAGATCTCACGATTTATCGTGAGATCTGGTAACACTGGTTGGACCTGGAGTAGACAAACTATAGTTTCTTTATTCATAAATCCGGCGGAGCAATAAATAAATCAATTGGCGATATTCCATAAGCGTACCTAATGTGAGTTTAAGAGTCAATTGTTCCGATTTAAAATGCGTTCTTTATAACAATCTTCATGTCTATGCATTTTTAGTTGCGTCGTAATGGAATTTCAAATTGCGTGTTTTGCTCAAAGAAATATTAGATCCTCTAGTATGGAGTAATAATTAAAAATACTGTTACGAACTCGCACACCGAAGCAGATACTAAGTACGGTCCTGTAACCTTATGTTAACGGAGTTTAAAAAATGACGAGCGCGCCGAATTCTGAGAAGGTCTATTGGGATTTATTGTGACAGTTTTTATAGACATGTTCTCGGAAGGTCTTTTAAGAATTGAGCCGGCAATCGAGAAATATCGCGAAAGGCATTTGTTTTGTGTAAGCCGCAGTCCAGAATTCTGTAGTAAAAAAGGCACTAGTGTATAAAAAGGACCGATCAGTGGACCAGTTAGTTGATAAAGTGATCTTGACAAATAAACAGTAAATAAGTGAATATAAAAGTGTTGATATAAATTAATAATTAAGTTTGTGTGCATATAAATTAAATTTAAGTGATTAGTTAAGTACATATAAATTAAGTGTTAGTGAGTTAGTGTTTAAATAAATTAGTAAGTAGCCATATCGTGTGTTTAAAATTCATCCCACCCGTTTATTGTTTAAATAAATTAGAAAAACATTACAATAACTTGCGTTTTTGGATATACAAAAAATTTAAATATGTTTCCTAAACTACAGTGTCAGTTCAAGTATTACTTTGTACTACGGTATACCCTTTATGATCAAGAGTGATTGCTCGTCACTCGCGCCATGTCACGTCTCGACTCCGCCCTCTTTAAATATGTTTGCGCTAGACGACGGACACTCTTATACCGAAAATTTTGTCTTTTGCCTCTCCCCGCAATTCTATATTTTTCAATTAATTGAAAAGTATATTATCTACGGGCAAAGTATGCATACGTTTGCCATATAATTCATATATGATCTTCCAGTTGCAGCATCAATGATAATTTTCCATGTATTTATTAAAAAGATATTCAGTTCTAAAAAATAAAAGTTGTAACTTTTGTTAAAATATTTCTAAAGTTGAACGTTGGTCATGTGTGGTTTCGATATTTCGGAAAGAGAATCAATATCGCCTCCGGTGATTCATTTCTTGCAGGTGTGGTGGTCGTTGATTGAGTTTCATCCGCACTGATGCCCTGAATCTCGAATCGGGGCGTTATTCTTGACGTCGTTCCCAACGTCATGCATACGCAAGCCTGAGAATGCTCTATTTGCGAATAGTTTCTAAAATGATATTCTCGAGCACCGTTACTAAAATCATCGAATTGTATCGTCCCTCACAACAGCGTCAGTTGACGTTACAATACAAATGTCATTTGGTTATGTCAAATGTAAGGGTGCATTCAGATGCTACGTCGGGCGCGTTTTATGCGATCAGATGCTTACAACGGTAAATTTTACCAATCGTCCAACCATTTAACCCAGTCGACACATCGGTAGAAATTGACTCGCATGCGCTTTACATTTTATAATGCATGATTTAGAAGTTTGGGTTATGTTTACAAAATTACAAAGAATAAATTAATATTCAACGAGACTTTTTACATTTTTTTCTACGCCCACATGTATATTATCCATTTTCTGCACAATTTACAGAATGGAAATGTAGGCCATTTCGGTTAACTGAACGCATATGATTTCATTTACTTCCTAGAATGTATATGAAATTCACCAATCAGCATTTGCATTTAGTACCCGTCAACTCTTCTTTTTTTCAATTTCAATGTAACGTCAAGATAACTTGTCAAAATATTTCTTTAGTTATCAAGAAAAATATTTTAGTAAAATGAGTGATTCCAGTGATGAATCAAAAATCAATAAATATTACTCCATCAGATATTCGTTTAGCCGCAAAGGAGATGTATAACACATATAATTACCCCAAAAATCAAAAAGTAAATATGAATCTCTGGTAAACGGAGTTAAACATATTATTAGAACATGTTATCACTGCTTATTTGAATAAAATATCAAATAAACACAAGGTAGAAGAAGAAATAGAAATAATACCAAAGGAGGATACTATAATAATATTAGGAGATTTTAATGCCCAAATAGGTAAAGAAGACTACATAAAATGCGTAGCAGGAAAGGAAACTATACACGAAAAAACAAATAACAATGGGCAGCGACTGTGTAACCTCCCAGCAAGCACGAATATGTACATAAGTAGCACAAAATTTCCACATCCAAAAAAACATAAAATAACATGGATGTCGCCTGATAACAAAGCAACATCTCAAATAGACCATATATTAATTAATAGGAGAAAACAAACATCAATAAAGGACGTGAGAACATACAGAGGAGCATGTGCAGACTCCGATCACTTTCTTGTTATTGCCAAAATAAAACAAAAGATTAAAAAAAACAAAAAGGGAAAGAAATGCATTAGATGGAACATAACAAAGCTAAGTGAAGAGAAAGTAAGGAAAGAATATGAAACACAGATAGAAGAATTACTAAGCAAAATAGTGAAAAAGGAAGACAACGTTAATGCACAATGGGAAGCTATAAAAAAATCCATTCAAAAAACAACGGAAAACACATAGGCAAAATGGATAGAGATAAAAGAAAAGAGTGGTACAATGATAGTTGCCGTGTAGCAGTAGAAAAAAAAAGGAAAAAAGACAAAAATGGATAAGAACAAAAGAAATAAAGCACAAGCAAGAATACATAAAAAGCAGAAATGAATGTAACAAAATGATAAGAAAATCAAAGCGAGAATGGATGGATAACAATATAAAAGAAATAGAACAAGAAAGAAAGAATTGTAATACCAAGAAATTTTATAAAAATATAAATGAACAAAGCCGAACTTATAAGGGCAAAACGAAAGGTATAAAAAACCAATATGGCAAAGTCATTGAAGAAGAAAATGAATACAAACAAATATGGATAGATCACTTTAGGACTTTACTAGTAGAAGATTCAGATATTGAAGAAGACATTGAAGAAATATCACAAGAAAAATTTTGGAAGAACCTACAAGAGCAGAGATTATGGAGATTATTAACAACAGCCGAAACGGAAAAGCTCTTGGAAAGGATAATATAAATATGGAACTGATAAAGTACGGAGGTGAGAAGCTTCATGATATAGTATACCAACTTATAATAAAAATATGGAGAGAAGAAAAAATGCCTATAGAATGGGAAATAGGCCAGATAATTACAATCCACAAAAAAGGTGACCAGCATGAATGCCAAAACTATAGAGGTATTACATTACTGAACACTGCCTATAAAATACTATCAGCTACAATAAACAGAAGGCTTAGAGACACTACACTACTATAGGACGATATCAGTGTGGATTCGTAAAAGGAAGATCAGCGGTGGATGCCATATATACACTGAAGCAGATAATGGAAAAAGCATATGAGCATCAAATAGAACTGGAAATGTTATTTGTAGACTTTCGGCAAGCTTTCGATTCAATACACAGAGGCAAACTTTTGTCTGCTTTGAAAGAGCTAGGCATTAATGATAAATTAAGAAGGTTAATCAAGATGACTATGGAAAACTCAAGGGCTACGATAAAAACACAAGGAGGAGAAACTGATGAAATATACATAAATAAGGGTGTAAGACAAGGTGATTCGCTATCTGTAACTTTATTGAACCTAACACTTGAATATGCAATGAGGCGAATACAAAAAAGCAATCTCAGGACGAGCGGAAGACAGATAATTGCCTATGCGGACGATATAGTAATCATATCAAAGACAAGAGAGATTCTGGAAAACACAATAAGGGAAATCACAAGTGAAGGAAGTAGGATGGGATTAGAAATAAATGCAGATAAAACAAAAATAATGATTTTTGGTAAAACCAGTGCGATAAAGATCGGAGATTTCGAATTTGAAAAAGTGGAGAAATTCAAATACTTAGGGGTCACAGTAACAAACACTGGAAACAGAAAAAATGAAATAGAAGAAAAAATCATTAATGCAAATAGGGCTTACCATGCCAATAAAAAACTTTTAAAAAGGAAAATACATTCAAGACAAACCAAAATCAATATTTATAAAGTGCTAATAAGACCCGTCCTGTTGTATGCTGCTGAAACAATGACACTGACTAAAAAGGAAGAAGAAGACTTGAGAATAATAGAAAGAAAGATAATGAGAACAATATTGGGACCAATCAAATTGAGAGATAACGAGTACAGACAAAGAATGAACTATGAAATTGAGCAAGAACTGGAAGGAGAGGACATAGTGAGGAAAATAAAAAGGCAAAGAATGAAATGGCTGGGACACATATATAGAGCAGAAGAACAAGAAATAACACTGCAAATGACACAATGGGATCCTGGGGGAAGAAAACGTAGGGGTAGACCTAGAATAAAATGGCTGGAACAGGTGAAGGAAGATATGACGAGAGCCGGAATTGGAGGATGGAAGGACAAAGTTAAGGATAGGAAACTATGGAGAGCATTGACAGAGAAACTCTAAAAGGAAAAACGGGGATTGATCCACCCCAAAAAAAATGGATCTAGAAAGCGTGAAGCGGCGAAACCCCAGAAGGGGTATCAAGCCATTATATATGTATATATATATATATATATATATATATATATATATATATATATATTATGTTAAAATTTTAATCTGTGTCTAATAAATGTATTTAATAAGTTTTATTTTATTATATAATTTGTTTTACCTTGTATATTATTCCTCTGGATTTCCTCTCATTTACCTCGGCTAGCGCTCAATATTTTATCATAATTATTAATTTGGAAACAGACAGGGTTCTGAGTAAGGCCTTTGTTTTCCGCAGATTATTTTAAGAACAAACATGAAACTCAAATTGGAAAACAGTTTAATAACTTTGAAGACATAAAATATAATGCAAAAAAAACAAAATGGATGAATTGACAGATGGTAAGTGAAATTTTTAATGATATTAAAATGGAACGACTCTTAACCTAGGTATAATTCAATAAGTATTAAATATCACGAGTTTTAAGTTTATAATATTATTGTTTTGCTTTAGAAATGAGTTCAGATATTTTCCTGTTATACTTTCTTAAATGTCATCTCAAATTTTCAATTTATTTGAAAGTATAACGATTATAATTGGTACCAATCATAGAAAATTACTACTAACCTTCGAAAGAAAAAAATAAACCGCACAATAACTTCTTTCTTCTACTGATGTGCCGTCAGCTGCTGTATCTTACCATGTAGACGGCTTTTAATCTTTATTTTAAGAAATTGTCCATCAAATTTTAAAGGAATTCACCAATTAGTTAATTCTGCACATATATTTTATCAACCATCGTTTATAATATCTGATTTTGCTTCTTAATTCAGCTGTATAATTTTCGAATTATTATTCAACTTGTTCTTCAAAATCTAATAATAATCTTTCTTTTACCTCGACACCAGATTTATTTATTTCTCTCCCTCTTAGCAACCATAATTTTCTTCCTAGATACCAGAGTTTTCTTGTCCTCAGATTGGTTTAAATCTTAAGCTGGATCTCCTAATACAATTCATTTCAATGTCACCAATTAATGTGACATTTCATTGGTTGACTTTCGTAAAAATTTGTACATATGTAACAATAAAAATAATAACTATGTACAATATGGATAATAACTCAAAACATTGTTACTACTTTTATAGATCATTATACATAACTAATAAATAAAAAATTTCCTATTTATTCGCAACAATATCAACAAATTCCTGAACTGTCATAGAATATTCCTCGATTCTGACAGATAGAATTTCTATGATTCAATATAGTGAAACTTTAGATCACAGTTCAATATTTATGAATTTTGACACACAGGGTGCTCCCCTTATTAATTTATATTATAAAAAAAATGTTTCTTTATTATGAATGAAATTATTTGCTATAATATATATATATATATATATATATATATATATATATATATATTTAAATTCAACTAGTTTATTTTTTTAAACCCAGCTACTATATGAAAGAAATGAGCTACCCTAGAAAAAAAAAAGAAAAAATAAGTGAAAATAAAATAAATATAGACGCATTTTCATCAGAAAATATCACTTCCGAGATACAATGGCCGGCCAAGCAACATCAACATATCAACGGGTAGAGCATTTGAAAAATGAGACGAATATACTTTATTGCCGAATTTGGCCACAAACGCCATTATTGTAATGGGTGTAGCTTTGCTACAGCCGTGTTACGATGACAACGGTAACGTAGCACGAGGAAAAAGGGGGAAACCGCGAGATTTATGAAAAGCGATCAGAAACTCTAACTACCGAGACATTAGGGAGGTGCAAAAGAAAGGTTTAGACGTAACTGAGATCTTTTAACATTTACACAAGTGTTGCGGATTTTCTTAATGATCTGGATGAGCGTCTGTAAAATACTCCATCGCTTTTATTACTGTTTGATATACAGAGTCAAAGAGAAGTACAAATATTCAGTATTTCATGCTTACAATGTTTCCGATTTTTATTTTATTCCATTTGTCACTCTGTTTTTTATGATTTTAGAAAGTACAAATTTGCTTATCTATATTTTTCCCAAACCATTTTACAATGAACAGGTTGTCCAAAAACTGAACGACAACGAATATTTTAGGCCATTCTAAAATCTGTCAATCAATCATATGTGTTATTAATTTAAAACGATTCTCATTTCTGACGAAAAAAGTTTAAATACAGCTTTGGTGCATGTTGTAGATGGATGGCTTTTACCACTAACTCTGATTGTTTAGAAAATAATAAAAGTATAATCCCTCTACGAAGGATTCGACCTAATTTGGTCTCGTCAGACCAGTGAAATGCCTTCTCGTTCTGAGTATCTAATCCGAACTGAAGACAACAGTCAACGCCATGATACAATAAAATAGAAGAAATGATTTCGCGCATGCTGGCCCCTCCGCTATCAGCTGTGCTCTGACGTCACGCCAAGAGTGAACGCCTTGAATTAGTTTGCAGTTTACATTATTGGATGTGTTTATGTCGGTTAATTTTAAATTTTTATTGTTGAAAATTAGCAAAAATTAGTCAAATTGAGATGTGCAGTGTATGGTTGTGATTCAGAGAATCACGTGAAAGGCTTTGCACACGATGTCAGCTTTTTTACCTTTCCAAAATACAAAATATGATACGGGAGTAGATCCGTTTGTAATGATAAATTTAATACCATAGAATATTAGACCATATAATTATGCTGAAATTGAAAAACAAATGTCACTAGCTCCTCTTTGTAATCGTAGAGATATGTTGTGGGCTATATTTATATTTAACCTCCTATATGGGCAGGTTGATTGTGCGGATCTTTTGAGTCAGGTGGGGATTAGCATTTCTTGTCAGGGTCTTCGCCATCAAGTTACCTTTCATGTGCCCTTTCATAGAACAACATATGGTGCTATGAGTCCTATAAATAGATATCTGTGCTTTTTGAATAGCTTTAATTTTGATAATTTCAATATGTCTTTGGGTCAGTTCAAATATCGCTTAGGGCTGTGATTTGTTGAGTTATGTTCTTATTTTTTTTATTTATATAAGTATTATTTTGTACCTGCAGCTACATGGAAAGTGCTATGTAGTTTAAATTAATTGGTTATGCTTTATTATTATTGTTGTAACAGTTAGAGGGGTCTTCCGTAATAAATAAATAAATAAATAAACCTTTTCTTAAATCCAAGTTGACAAATAATATTTTTAAATCTTATTGATATTGCTCCACAGTACCTGAGTTGTACTTTATTGTTGTTCTGTAGTATAGTTATTTTGAAATAAACAACCGATACAGTATTAAAATTTGCTAATTGGTTTATTCCTTATATTTATTAACAAATTTAAATGTTTATAAATTATGTCAAAAAATCCAAAAAGTATAATATGTTTTTTTTGTATCAGTACAGTAATTATTTACTTTACGAAGTGAGCAAACAGATTTCAATCAGATCTTAGAATTATTGTTTTGCTCTGGTAGGCTCTCCGATTCCATATAACACTTTACATGAATTCTCTTTGCCTTTATAATACTAATAATATCTCATTCAACCTGAACCACCCTCATTTTCCTTCAAAATGCATTAGCAACGCATCATACGCAAGTTCTATTACATCAAGTGCATTAGCCCGCGCTCACGGTTTTAAATATTACTTCTCCACTTCCAATTGCGAACCAAAATTCAGGTTTTCTGCCGTATCTCGCACTGACATGTGAAATAAAATTTCATAAATTTCGAGATGCGTCCATGTAGATGGCTCTAACTATCACTTCTAATTGTTTTGAAACTAATTTTTATCAAAACAAAGAAATTTCTTCGAGTTTATTGAATCAGGATATAAGTTTGCCAAAGTTTGCAAAACATTATTTTGGAGCAGTGTTAGATCATTTTCTCCATTCACATTACTCTCAATGAAAAAAAGTACTTATGGTACGTGTTCTAAGTAACCCTTTTTTACGTGGGCTATTAGATGGAATGAAAGTTCTTTGTTGTTATCTGATGTACTCGAAGGACCAAACGATTGTTTTCACTGATGTATGATGAAATGTATGATGAAATTAAACACTTATGTCACTTTCATTTTTATATATTGCATGGATTTATAATTTTATTTATTTTTGCGTAGACAATTATGAACTCACTTACGCGTTAACTGAGATTATTTTGCACATCATATGATGGTTTAATGGATGATAGAAGATTAAGTACACATGTTTGTTCCCGGGATAAAAAACGCCGGGTGCTCTTATAACTTGAGTACCTTTATGTACCACGGTTAAATGATGAAGAGTGAGAACGAAGAATAAATGAGAAGTGTATGAATGCCGACTGGGAAGTGTACGAGTGACGACTGGGAAGTGTGAGTGACGACTGGCGACTGGGAAGTGACTAAAATTGAGGTTGTATTCGTATTTATATGTCGGTTAACGTTGTTGCGAGGTAGGAGCAAAATATTAGGATATGGCCAATGGGATAAAAGAATTTGAATCGTAACGGTCAGATACAGCGAGTGCAAATTTGCAGTTGTGGTGATTTTTTATGGCCTGAAAAGGTTTCGTAGATACAGATAACAGAGTTTTTTTTTGAAGCGATAAGGTGTCGGGTACTTTGAAATATTCATTGGAATTTCAGAGAAGATATTTATCTGTATTTCTTATGTGGTAGTAAAGTTAAAATCAATTTTTTGTTGATGTAATGAAATATTAAATGTTGAGAAGAAGGATATATTTAGTTATATGTTTTGAGCAGAATATTCGAATTGTATTATACAGGGGAAGTTGAAATAAAATCACGGGAGAATTTGGTAATTGAATCAAATTCGAACATATTGGGGGTGCGGGAAGAATGGAAGAAAGGTGAGAGATGGCTGTTCTCAGGCATCGAATGCTGACGATAGTGAAAAGGTTAGATAGCGTGAGAGTGTGTAAAGTTTTGATGCAGGATTGTGAATGAAAGTGAATAATTGTAAATGTAATTATATAAATTAATGTATAGGGGTGGTAAAAGTAACCTAATGTTGGTGTCAGAGTGTTGTAAGGACTCTGACTCCATGAGAGTAAACGAATGTTTAGGTTTGATGTTAGAGTTGTAAGGACTCTAACGTCATGAATGTAACGAATGAACAAGAGCTGAGGTTAGAGTGTTGTAAGGACTCTAACGTCATGAATGTAACGAATGAATAAGAGTTGAGGCTAGAGTGTTGTAAGGACTCTAACGTCATGAATGTAACGAATGAATAAGAGTTGATGTTAGAGTGTTGTAAGGACTCTAGCGTTATGAATGTAAGAATGAACAAGAGGCCTAGATGTATGCTAGTTCTTTGTTTTGTAAGGGCACGAATGTAAGCAATATACTCTAGAAATGGACTAGAGTTGTAAACGATAAGAATGTAAGCAATATACTCCAGAAATGGACTAGAGTTGTAAACGATAAGAATGTAAGCAATGTACTCTAGAAATGGACTAGACTTGTAAACGATAAGAATGTAAGCAATATACTCTAGAAATGGACCAGAGTTGTAAACGATACGAATGTAAGCAGTATACTCTAGAAATTGACTAGAGTTGTAAACGATAAGAATTTGAGCAATGTACTCTAGAAATGGACTAGAGTTGTAAACGATAAGAATGTAAGCAATATACTCTAAAAATGGACTAGAGTTGTAAACGATAAGAATATAAGTAATATACTCTAGAAATGGACTAGAGTTGGAAACGATAAGAATGTAAGCAATATACTCTAGAAATGGACTAGAGTTGTAAACGACAAGATAACAATAATACCTTTATCCAGGTATTCACATTAAAGTATATGTAAATGAAGTAAGAGAACGAGAATGTTTAAGTCGATTCTAGTTCGACAAGTGTGGTACCAGTTTGTTTTATGAGTAACGGCCCAGGAACCTCGGATTTCCCAGTGTTTAATGAGATAATGAGAGCAACGAAAGAGAATGTTTAAGTCGATTTTATTTCGACAAGTGTGGTATCAGTTTGTTTTACGAGTAACGGTCCAGGAACCTTGACTTCTCAGTGTTTGGGTAATATAGTTATGAGACAATGAGAGCAAAGAAAGAGAATGTGTAAGTCGATTTTTGTTTGACAAGTGTGGTACCAGTTTGTTTTACGAGTAACGGTCCAGGAACCTCGGACTTCCCAGTGTTTAATGAGATAATGAGAGAAAAGAAAGAGAATGTGTAAGTCGATTTTTGTTTGACAAGTGTGGTACCAGTTTGTTTTACGAGTAACGGTCCAGGAACCTCGGACTTACCAGTGTTTAATGAGATAATGAGAGAAAAGAAAGAGAATGTGTAAGTCGATTCTAGTTCGACAAGTGTGGTACCAGTTTGTTTTACGAGTAACGGTCCAGGAACCTCGGACTTCCCAGTGTTTAATGAGATAATGAGAGAAACGAAAGAGGATATTTAAGTCGATTCTATTTCGACAAGTGTGGTACCAGTTTGTTTTACGAGTAACGGTCCAGGAACCTCGGACTTCCCAGTGTTTTGGTATGGTACGAGAGATTGAGGCTGTAATGCATGTACAACGCAAGAGAGGGTATCACTAAGTGTTCAAGTGTAAGCAAGAGTATGGGTATAAGAGTGAGTTCAAATTTCGTACTTCACAATTTTGTATGAAATTATAATTACAAATGTAAGTGAGTGCTACTACCAGTGCGAGTAGAATTGCAATGAGGTTATGAATTCAAATGAGAGTGTAAGTAAAATGGGAATACATTGAGAATGTATTGAGTGCAATGTATATTAAGAATGTATACGCGAGTAAGAGAGTGTGCTCATGAGACTAGAGCAAGTGCGAGTGCGTGCAACAACGAGTGAGTAAGAATGAGTGCAAATGAATGTGAATGCAAATGTAAGTACGAGTATGTACGAATAAATGTAAAAGTATTACGAATGTAAGTGCCAATATGAGAAGGAGTATGAGTTTGATTAAGGTGCAATTGTATGCGAGTGCAAGTAATAATTCATTTGTAAATGTGTAAGGTAGCGAAAGTAAATGTAAGGTAGTGACCACGAGTGTATAAGTATGATGAGAGTTTTGTCTAACTCTTTTGAGATTGTTTTTATAAATGTTTTATGATTATAGACATTTGTCTTAAGGGGGGCCCGGCTCTTTTGCGGGCAAGAATGTGTTTTTTTTTTAAATTTTAATTAACGTAAATGAGAGTTATTTCTGTTCTCGTCAAGAAAATGAGGGTAAGATATGTATATAATGTTTTTGTCAAGTCGTTTTAAATTCAAAGTGTCGTTGCCATCTACTGTTATTCACTCTGAGATCTATGAACCTAAAACTCGGTGCATACTGTGCGCTTCTAGGCGTTGCCTCTAACTCTTGCGGAGACGGGGGGTCCGTTGTTCATAGACTAAATAAATGTAAAAGGGCGCCAGGCAATCTTGCCTCCCGACAACTACCTACACAAGTTTTTCCCACCCTAAGACTACCAAATAGGTGGAGAAATAAAAGTCAGATGTCACTTACCCAAGTCTAAGTTTAATGAATTGGCTTAGTATATCAAGTGATCTTACAAGGTTCTACTAATACAACTAGTACATACAAGGGTACCACAAAATTACAATAAATTCCCCCAGGTGTCCAAAATGACTCATAAGTCATAAACACAAATTATCATAGGTAAGTGAAATTCCCCCTTGATTAAATTATGTACAAAAAAAGGTTGAGAGGCTGTACCCACTAGTACCCAATGGTACTTTAAAATCCTATAAATCACTGGGTTAAGATCCTATATATTCCCTAAGTAAAATCCTTTAATTCCCCCCAAGTAAAATCCTATAAACCCCCCTGGTAAAATCCTATACAACCCCCCTGGTAATATCCTATAAAACCCCCCGATTGAAATCCTATGTTACAGCCTGGATTGTTCGTTGGGTATAAATATGTACAAACCAGTACCTACATACAAATGAAATTTCTCAAACGAGTACTCGATTAGCCGGTAGAATGAGAAAACTATATACTTAAGTTCCAAATACAATATAGGGTTAAATCAATACAATATACCATACGTATCTATGGCACAAAATAACGTTTATGCAACTAAATGTGAAATTTGAAAGTAAATATTAAAAATACAATATGGCGCAATAACATATGAGCTCATACGCGTACTACCACCAACTCAAATAACTCAGTATGTTAAAATTGAATAGCCACAGTAACGTTTACAAATTTAACAACAATGGGTGTAGTTATCACCAATCCACAATGTGAGTATAAATGGTAAAACAAGTTTAATTGAATAGTGTATGTTGATCAGAGTATTTGTAATACTTTGATCAACACAAGTATCGTAAACTGTGTACCACAAGTGGCTTACGGTAATAAAAAAGTTATCTACAATCTACACTGACGGATATAAACAAGTGTTATGCGCAAAAAGGTATTTTACATAAACCAAAGTTTAAAACTTGCGTGAAATCCACTGTGTCTTGATGGTTGCTAGTGGTGGCTACCAACTACTACTTCTATAGAATGATATAAGTTCCAATATTGTACTCTTCAGTAACAATCCAAATTTTCCCCCATACAAGTTTGTTGTTCTGACTCAACGTTGTCCCATAAAATGAAATCCAAAACCAAATCCAGTATAGTAAAGATTGTCGAACGAGAAAAAGAGCAGAACAGAAAAGAGGAGAATAAAAGAGAACAGGGAACAGAGAACAGAGAACCCCAAAAAGGGAAATATGTTAATACTCTATACATTTTCTTTCAGTCTCAATGATCAAAACGAAATATCAATCTAAACTTTACCCCCTAATCGATTAACTCCCTCTAGCAGTCATATATCCGATATGAGTAATCTCTATTACTGATCTCTAAACTGAAATATCTACTAATCTCATAAGAGCAAGACTTCTATTAATCATAAAGACTAATCAACTAATATTGATATTACTTAATTTTGCTAACAAAAGTTAACTAGAAAATTCTATATTTCATGTTTGACCAACAAAAAATTCTAATACTAATCGAGCTTAACATATTAACTATAATCTTTTTACATTTGACATAAAAACAAAATACGAGCTCATATGGAGCCAATACCTATGAACTAAGTACCTAAACTATAAAACCAGTTGCCCTTCAATCAACAAAAAAAATACATTATCCAAAGATAAAACGCTTTAAAATTACTAGAATATTCATCTATATATAAAAAACTGTAACATTCCTTACCAAATGGCCAGTTTGAGTTCCAAATATATAGGGCTGAAGGTTTCATTACCCTAGGTACTGTGATAAAGGCCTACTGAAACAATATAACCTCTTCAAGATTGGTTTTCATGTACAATGTACAGCTATAAAGGAAAATCAATTCATCAGACAATGGACAAAACCTCTACGATATAATTTGAGAACAATCTAGTTAATGAAAGTATAGAAACATTCTGATACTTACAATTAACTGGGATGACAGCATAAAAAAACCACCTGTCGGTTGAATTATCTGATCCCAAAAAAATGGTATTTCCACAGGTCTATACTCTCCTAACAACTCCAAAAATATCTAACGATACCTGGGAAATGTGTATCACCAATCGGTCATCCCTTAATATAAGGTGAAATATTCAATTATTTCATCCAAAACTGGCGACATAAATTCAACCCACTTGACTTCGATATACCCAGCGAACAATGAATTGTCCAGTATATTCACAGGCAAAATCAAAAGGTCTCGTGTCAAACCAGCCAGCCAATCAGAATGCTCTCGAGATGTCAAAGCTTCCAATAACCAATAAGAGCTGAGATATCCAACAAGTATATATCACAGAATAATATATGCATAGACACATCACGGAGAATCGCGTTACAAAGATATGTATCAGGGATAGTGCGTTCGGAGTAACACCACGGGGACATGCTCCACAAAAATAAAATAAATACTTGACGTATAGTTAATTAGGAAAGGTAATAAAAATTACTCGCATACTCTCAATATTAGCTAATTGAGACAATATACCCAACTCTAACGTCTGAATCACAAACCTTTAACTCCAACGTGTTGACTGTCGAATGATTCCTTAATCCGAGTTCAGAATCGCTCCAACGAACGCAAGTCTGTAGTGCATGAAGCTAACATAGACATCAGATCTGTCACAAATGAAAACATAATAATATGCGGTGATAAGAATTCATGTTCTTAGTATACAACAAAATAATGTAATCACTCTTTTATTACCCATCTACTATTGTTTATGGCTGTACAATATTATTAATTATTTCCAATATAGATGCCACTGGATTTCCTAATATACATCGTAGGTCAAAATGATGTTAAATTGCGTGACGAATTATATTTTCAAGTACCTGTAACTTAATTTGCACAACCACAAAATTGAAACGTATCATCGTCAATGTAATTTTAAGTGATATATGAGTGAGGGGGATGACGTTTGTTCTAAACGTCACCCAAATGTTTATGTTATCCAAGTATCTTTTTAATCGAAGCGTCCAAGTATCTTTTTAATACCTTTATCCAGGTATTCACATTAAAGAATAATACTTTTGTCCAGGTATTCACATGAAAGTAATTTTTTCCAATAATACCTTTATCCAGGTATTCACATTAAAGTAGAATACCTTTGTCCAGGTATTCACATAAAAGAATAATACCTTTGTCCAGGTATTCACATAAAAGAATAATACCTTTATCCAGGTATTCACACTAAAATATTTTTTTTGTCAATAATACCTTTATCCAGGTATTCACGTTAAAGTATGTTTGATGTCAAAGTGTCAAAGTTTTTATTGTCTAGGGTTTTAAATGTTTAGGTTTTTATTTTTTTCAATGTCCAAGCATAAGTTTTCATAAAGTTTTATGTTCTTGACGAGAAAGAGTTGAAGTAGTGAATGAGTGCTATTCTGCACTAAAAGAGCGTTGAGTAAGAAGGTGAATCGTTTATTCGTGTGTAAGTGTTGGTTTGAGAATGAATTATGAGTAAGAATGTTTTAATGTGAGAGTAAGTTTTGATTTTGTAAGTGTTTTGTAATTTAAGAATGTGTGTGACGGTAAGTTTTTATTTTGAAGTGGTTTGGTCACACCGGAAGAATGAGTGTAATGAGTAAGAGAGGGGTTATTCGTTAGGTATTGTGAATGAGTTGTCCAGAACACTACGTTTCTTGACGATCATATTCTGGGGATTGTTGTATTGGTTGTGAACGATTAGGGTTTATGTCCAAAGGTCTCAATGATGTGTTTTATTTGTGGGTGTGAGGGAAGTGAAGTGAAGTATGATGTCCTTTTTGACATATGGAGCAAGATTTTACCGAAATGCAATTGGATATTGTGTGTTTAGACCCTAAACACCTGAAGCACAATTTGTTTGCTTTAATGTATTTATTTCGATCAGAGATAGAAAGCCGTCCGAATTGGGAACATCCATGAATTTTATGGCCTGTTTCCTTGCAAAATGAGCATGTTGAAGATGGATAATTGGAAGTAGGGTATGCTCTAGACGAAGGTTGGTTGCGTTGACCATTGTTATGATGTGGGTTTTGTTCGGGATACGAATGTTGGTTTGCAATTAATGCTACTCTGTTGGTTGGTGTGGTCACATTAGAAGACTGGTTACGATAATGGGATGTATCGGGTTTGGGATCTTGTGTTAACAAGTTTTCTAAGACCGTACATTTTTTTCCAAAAAGTCAAAAAAAGTATCACTAGCAATTAAATTTTGATCAGTCTCTTTTTCTTCAAGAGATCTTTTTGTATTATAATCTAATTTTGTTCTTAATATGTGAACGATTAGTGCATCAAATAACTCTTCCTTATTGATATTTAGATTTAACAATGACTTTACGATAGATCTAGCTTCGGACGTGAATGTTCTTAATTGTTGAGCAGTACAATTTGAGATGTTATTACAGGCTGTCAAACGGTTAAAATGCGCAGTAACAATCTGCCGTGTATTATTATATTTAGAATTCAGTAAATCCAACGCTACATCAAAATTGGTTTAATTTACCGGTAATTGAGAAATTAAATTGAGCGGGTAAGCCGGGTGTTATTCACTATTAGTGCGTTAAAAAGGTCTATAAAGGCAGTGTATTTAGTGCTATCTCCTGAGAAAATCGGTATTTCTATGGAAGGTAATCTAATATGAGTTTCACTCTGAGAATGTACAGTTAATTGATTAGTTTGATTGAATTTAGAGTTTAGTTTTTCGAAAGCATTTTGTAGTTTGCAGTGTAATGAGTAATATTTTTCATCAATCTGACTTCTCTCGTCAAATTCTAATTCAGTATCTACGGCTATGGTTTCAATTTGGTCTTGAATCTCAGAGTATTTAGAGTAATATTTCTCTAAGTTGTCTATTCGGGATTTGAAAGCATACTTGTCTGACTCGTCCAGATTGCTATGGAACCAGTTGTAAATACGAGTAATTGCTGCTTTGCAACTAGCACGTTGCGTCTTTAATGAATCCATTTTGTAAATGATGTATTAATTATATGGTTAACATGAAATGTAAATCAATGGCTATGTTTATTTTGTGTCAGCGTAATATATTTGTTTATATATATATGCTACCAGCCGTGCCTTTGTTCAGTTTTCTACGGCTCGTTGCAATTTAAATGACACTGTAATTGTACCTGGTTTTCTCACACAACAATACCGACTAGTGTTATCATAGTTCCATAACAATATTAATATGTAATTATTTAATCGACACTGTACAATGAATGTATGTTACATAAAAAATATCAAATCACTTTTTCAAATAGTATAACTGTATAATTATTAATGATCCTGTCTTTTATGAATGTATGTTATATAAAAAATATCAACGGTGTTATTATAATCAATCAATATTCAGGTGTAATTATTTAAATCACAATGTCTCATGTAAATTTCAAAAGCTCTATAATCAAATAAAGAGTATGAATTTATGTTTTATAAGAAATATCAACGATGTTATTGTAATCAATCAATATTCAGGTGTAATTATTTAAATCACAAAGTCTGATGTAAATTTCAAAAGTTCGATAATCAAATAAAGCGTTCTTGCTGTAGTAATAAATACCTTAGTTGTTTCTGTTGACACTGACCTCTAGGTTCAGTCGCTGTTGAAATCTGGACTATCTCCTATTCACTGATTTAATCCGGCTTCTAATTAACCCTTTTTACATGGGCTATTAGATGGAATGAAAGGTCTTTGTTGTTATCTGATGTACTCGAAGGACCAAACGATTGTTTTCACTGATGTATGATGTAATGATGAAATGTATGATGAAATTAAACACTTATGTCACTTTCATTTTTATATATTGCATGAATTTATAATTTTATTTATTTTTGCGTAGACAATTATGAACTCACTTACGCGTTAACTGAGATTATTTTGCACATCATATGATGGTTTAATGGATGATAGAAGATTAAGTACACATGTTTGTTCCCGGGATAAAAAACGCCGGGTGCTCTTATAACTTGAGTACCTTTATGTACCACGGTTAAATGATGAAGAGTGAGAACGAAGAATAAATGAGAAGTGTATGAATGCCGGCTGGGAAGTGTACGAGTGACGACTGGGAAGTGTGAGTGACGATTGGCGACTGGGAGGTGACTAAAATTGAGGTTGTATTCGTATTTATATGTCGGTTAACGTAGTTGCGAGGTAGTAGCAAAATATAAGGATCTGGCCAATGGGATAAAAGAATTTGAAACGTAACGGTCAGATACAGCGAGTGCAAATTTGCAGTTGGGGTGATTTTTTATGGCCTGAAAAGGTTTCGTAGATACAGATAACAGAGTTTTTTTTTGAAGCGATAAGGTGTCGGGTACTTTGAAATATTCATTGGAATTTCAGAGAAGATATTTATCTGTATTTCTTATGTGGTAGTAAAGTTAAAATGAATTTTTTATTGATGTAATGAAATATTAAATTTTGAGAAGAAGGATATATTTAGTTATATGTTTTGAGCAGAATATTCGAATTGTATTATACCGGGGAAGTTGAAATAAAATCACGGGAGAATTTGGTAATTAAATGAAATTCGAACAGTACGATTTCCAACAATCTATTTCCAATCAATAATCTTTTCAGGTTATTGCGTATGCTCTTCTCTCATCCAGTGACGATTTTACCCAAACAAATAGTGAATTTGAATTGTTATCTAACATTGCCATGATTTGTTCACAAAAACACGCTCATTTATCAAAATAGTTTCCGGTAACCAATCGTTTGTGGAATTGTGATTTTATACATTTTTGTTACAACAATTTTTCTAATATGCAGTTAGGAAATTCAAACGACTATAAAACTTAAAACAACAACAAAATCACAATTGTTTCGATATTACTATCATCGATGATAGTAATATCGAAACAATTGTCAATTTATTAAAATTCTTACCATTTTTTTCAATATACTGTGAAATTATTTAGAAACAGTTTGTTTCATTTAAAAAGTAATATGAGTAGATTCCATAGAGTAAGGATCGAAACAGTAAATTTCAAGAGAAAAATTTCTTATTGCTTTTCAAAATATCAGATATATACAATTTTCGTTCTTCGCAGGATGAAAGTCCACGCAGTTTATATTTAATTAGTGGGAACACGAAGAAGTCTATCAAGTCGGGACTGTTAGGTGGATTAGCTATCACTTCGATTTTTTGTTTGTCCATATTCTGTTTCATGGGATGTGTGTGAGTTCGCATTGTCGTCATTCAAAATTATTCGTCGTTTGTTATTGGTTCCTCTCGATTTACCAAAAACGTCTGGTCGTATAAATTCCTGAATTAACGGTCTTTTGATTTTCGGGAAGAACAATTGCCACGTGGCCGGTTTTACAGAAGGAACATTTCAGTATTTGCTTTTTAATTATTCGAAAATGAGAAGCTTCTGTTGGCTTTTCTTCACATTAAAACACCAAAACTACCGATGGGCCTTTTATTTCTTGCTCATATGCATAAGTCCACGACTTGTTATCAGTGACGATGTATATTTCAGTTTCACTTTACGGCACAAATCGACACGAGCATATTTTGTCAACAAATGTAGAATCGGCATAGCTTTCGAATATCTAATTGTTCGAGAAAAATCTTATATATTATGGCGATACTAATGCTGATACATACCTTATTTTCACAATATGTATTTCGTTTCATTAGAGGTCTGTTCCAAGTGACTCAGTTTATGTGAATCGAGACCTACTATTAAGTATTTGTTTTAAACATTGTAAGTTGCATTAACATCTAAACCCACGAACCTGTAAAAGAAAAATCGATTCGACTGTTGGTAAAGAAAACTTTCGGATAGAAACTTGAAAGCACAGGAAAATCGGAATTTACATATAGACGACCGAAAAGAACAGAGGATTCCAGAAGCTCATTATTGAAATCGGGAGGTACGTGTCAAAAATCGTGAAAAATAAGAGTAGAATCGGCCATTGAATTGAAATTGATCGATTGCGTTATTTCATGGATGGGAGAAAAAACGCGTTAGAAAAAATTGAAATATATGGGTTATTAATCAAGTCTGAAAAGGAAATCAAATTTATTCAAAAAGTTAAACCAAACTGATATTAAAGCAAATTTATTGAGGGATCGAAATCCGTAAAAAACTAGACAGACATCTGGTATAATTTACTGAAATACACTAAATTGGTAAAGTTTGGATATTACCTTTTATATCAGTTACATTATACTTTACTAATTTCTCGAGAGTGTCCATTGATTTCTGTTAGAGTAAACTGTAATGGACAATAAATAAATTTCCCAACCGTCTAGACCAGTGGTGTCAAAGATACGGCCCGCGGGCCACGACCGGCCCTCAAGACATTCTAATCCGGCCCGCTTTGCTGGAGTCAACCAATCACATAGGCCTGCTGTGAATGGTTGAAAATATGCCAACAATAGTTAGAAATTAATGTTATTATGTTTTAAAATCTTGTAATTTTATATTTATATTCTATAAATATTATAATTAATTGATATAATTGAACATCCTCCACGGGTGTATTAACCAAACGTGTCTAACCAATCATGGCCAACCCGAGCATTTTACTGTACTCTACGGCAACGTCGCCGATGCAATGCCAGAGACGAACAACAGGGCGGGGGAGTGTGCTGTGAACAGTGCAGCAGTCAGCTCAGTCAGTAGCCAGACAAACGTTGTTCACAAGAATATTTATTCTTTTGCGTTGATTGTGCTTGTTGTGTGTAATTTATTTGAGTGCGCCTTGCGTCTGTTGCAATGTCTTCTAATAAACGACGGAAAGTTGATAGCGAGTGTCGAGTTTTTCAAAGTAAGTGGGAACTATTGTATTTTTTCATTGAATGGAAAGGCAAACCACTTTGCTTGATTTGTAATCAAACTATTGCTGTTTGCAAAGAATTCAACTTGAAAAGACACTATGAAACCCATCATAAAGAGAAGTTTGACAAATTCTCTGACGAGATCAGACTAGAAAAACTAGAATGTTTTAAAAGTAAATTGAAGGGACATCAATCGTTCTTTACAAAGGCCAAAGTTGGTAGTGAGAATGCTATGAGAGCGAGTTATGTAATTGCACTAAAAATTGCAAAGAAATCGAAACCTTTTAGTGACGGCGAATTTGTCAAGGAATGTATGTTAGATGTGGCTGAGATTTCGTTCCCATCCCAGAAACAATCTATTCAAGATATACCCCTGTCCAGAAATACAATTGCTGGCAGAGTAAATGAGTTGGCGGATAATTTGCATAAGCAACTTAGAGAAAAAGTAAAAGAATTTATTTTTTATTCCATTGCTGTCGATGAAAGTACCGATATCAAAGATACAGCGCAGCTTGCTGTGTTTATTCGCGGAATCGATAAAAACTTTTTCATTACTGAAGAACTATTGAAATGTGTACCTTTGAAGGATACTACTACAGCTCAAGATATTTACCAGGCGATTGAACAATTAATTCAAAATAATGAACTTGATTGGGGAAAATTATGCAGTATTACGACTGATGGTGCACCAGCCATGGTTGGAAAAAATGCTGGTGTTGTAACGAAAATACGTAAGAAAATTTCAGATGAAGCTACACCTGAACACGAATTTGTGGGGATCCACTGTATGATTCATCAAGAGTCCTTGGCATCTAAAATACTTAAAATGGATCATGTCATGAAGCCAATAATTAAAATTATAAACTTCATTCGGAGCAAAGGCCTAAATCACCGTCAATTCACACAATTTTTAAAAGATCTCGATGAAGCACATTCTGATATTATATACTTTACAGAAGTTCGTTGGCTTAGTCGCGGTTCAATGTTAAAGCGATTTTTCGAATTGCGTGAACATATTGTTAATTTTATGGATCAAAAGGGAAAACCAATTAATCATAGCGACGAATGGTGGCTTGATTGTGCTTTTCTGGTGGATATGACGGAGCATTTCAATAACTTGAACGTTAAGCTTCAAGGCAAAAACATGATTGTCACGCAAATGTACTCAAATATACAGGCGTTTGAGATAAAATTAAAGTTGTTGGAGTCCCAATTGCGAGATCAAGTACTTCACCACTTTCTTAGTATTCGAGCACGTGGTACGTACAGTGCAGAGAAACTAACAGAGTTTGCTACTCTTCTACTTGATCTTATAACGGAGTTTGAAGGTCGTTTTGCAGATTTTCGCGAATTGAACTCCTGTGAATTTCCTTTGTTTAATAATCCATTCACCTTTGAAGTTGCCAAGGCGCCAACAAATATGCAAATGGAACTAATAGACTTGCAATGTGACACTGTTTTAAAAGACAAGTTCAAGGAAGTTGATATTTTGACATTCTACTCAAAATATTTTAAAAGTCATGGTAACTATCCCAACATGAGCAAACACGCTGCTCGTATTTTATGTATGTTTGGAAGTTCATATATATGTGAACAGATGTTTTCAATAATGAAAATCAACCAGTCTAAACACCGTTCGAGACTGACAGATGAACATCTTCAAGCTATTCTGAAAATTAGTACATCTGATTTGACACCAAACATCGACGACATAATGAAGCTGAAACGATGTCAAGTATCAGGGTCATCGAAATAGTTACTATACTAAACTTTTATTTATCTATTGTATAGATATAACTTTTTTTTATTTTATGTTATTTTATATATTTCGTTGAATAAAGATTTCCGTTATGATATATAAACAAACTTTTTTTAAGCCGGCCCCCCAAGCATGCCTCGAAGAAAAAATGGCACTCATGTAAATTGAGTTTGATACCCCTGGTCTAGACAGTAAAAAAACTTGATGGAATAAAAATCCAATGTATATAGCACTTGTTAAATGAAATCAAGTGAAATGGTATATATGTTCAATTTCAAAATATCTCTACGATACTTGAAATCCCTGTGTGGAATAATTGTATACAATTTTTGGTGTAGATAAGAGGGACAAAATAGAGAATATTAGGAAGGAAAAGCTCAGTTGATCCTGTTATACAGGATTCTTCTAAAGTTCCTATAAACCACCATTATTTTTCTTTAGTGACTTCATTTGTTTTAAAAACTGATAAGGAAGAACATGTTTATTCTAAGTCGCCTTTGCAATGATGTCAATTACTGTATCAAACCTAACCAACGCAAAAAAATCAAATCACTTACCATGTTTACTAAGTTACATCTTCGTGAACAAGAAAGTGGAACTCTTGTTGAATCAGCGAATATTAATTTCTTCCAATTATTGACAAGCATCCAGAAACGAGTACCAGAAAACTTGCCCAGCAAGTGAATGTTAAGCTGTGAGTTGCGCAAATCGCGAGTACTACAGAAAGTCATTGTGACATAAGTTTTACACAATATTCTTTATAATTCACTTTAATTTATTTTTTTAAATAAAATAGAATTACATATAATCCCTGTTAAACTTGGAGGAGTGGTTTGAATGTAAGTTGGCAATTCTGTTGATTCCTGATTGGTCAGATCACACATGGTTTCATTCAGCACTTTTGACATATTATGACCGAATAATTGTGTAAATTGTAGACAAATATTCATTTAAGCAAACAGAGGATGATTATTTGTTTAAAAAAGAGCTTCTTCGTATATGCTCTTGCGATATATTTATATTATATCATGAACAGAATTATTTCTATGATACATCTTCACATAGATGTCTGGTAATTTATCCCAAAAACCGAACGTTATGTATATTTACCTATATATTGATCCTATACAATATAAAAATAAACAATTGACAAATCATTGATGAATAAATTAATATTTTTAATATATAATTTATTCAAATTTACCTTCAAGACCATTTAATATAACAATTTGCTAGCTAGAACAACGCTAGTCCATTTTATAATTCGTTTCAAGGTTAAAGTCAAATGTCAAATAAAAATATATAGTACGTAGAATAACGAACTGTATGACACTAAAAATTAATAAAAAAGTGTTCAAAAGAGACTTCATTGTGACACTGTAAACAATGTTATAATGAAGTCTCTTTTATACGCGAATTATAAATAGGATTTTATATCTTTTGTAATACCTAAGTAAATGACAAAAATATATTACTTTGCAGACAACTATGACACAAAATGTAACCTATAATATTAAGAACTAACTAATACTTCTAATTTTGGACCAAATAAATAACTTTTTTTAATAGATAAAGGCTAACATATATATTTTAAAAAGTATTATAACAAATTATTTGTTCTTGTGACACTTGCAGTTGCAGAGTACTTGCTTATAGCGTATCAGCAATACGAATTTTCTTTATTGTTAATTTTAATAATTTTGAGAATAAACCATATAATTTCTGTAGACTAAATTGATATAAAAGTTTTTAATAATATATTTTGTGATTTTAAAAATATAAAGATGTTTTAAACAAAGAATCAAAGATATGTTTTCCTATTTCTTCATGCATATGATTTAAATAATTATTATCTTTAGTAAAGAAGTTTTCTTTCAGTAATAAATTAATAGGAATAGCCACTTTTATTTAGCTGTTACACTTGGCGATCAAAAATATTTGTATGGGCTGGATTTTAACTTGCAGTGTTTCAAAGGCAATCTACAGATATATAAAAATTATGCATCTTGGATATAGTATAAGAGTAGGAACTGCAGGTAATAATTCTCCATTGCAATATGAAATCTTGCATATCGGCTCAAACAACCACTTTTGATCGGCCTGAACAGTGTATGTTTCGATATTATTCGATTTTTTTATTCACTCATATCAATAGTACACAGTGAATGCTTTTCCTGGTATATGAATATCAATCCATGTATTCAGAATATTAGATATATGATTGAACATTTTCTTTATTATATAAAATTATTTACTGCGATATTTTCATTTCTGATCCGTATTCGCTTATCTCTATTCCCGCTTCGCCTGTTGTGTTTATTGTGAATATCTATTAAAAAATTCCGAAGGCACGTATCGAAAAGACACTCGAGATGGAAACAGCAATAACGAGCTGGAAGGGATAAAAGGAACAAATAAACGCACAATGCGGTTGTCTAGACTCCATTTTGACGTTCATTCCCTCTTATTCAATTATGGTAAATGATGCTCGTATTTATCTTGTGGCGTTTCATTTTACCAGTAAACAATAATGTCAGTAGGAACTTTCACCTTTGATCTATTAAGAGAGAAATTTATTAAAACACGTTTTGTAGTTTATTATTTATTTTTAAAAACGATTAAATAAAGCAGCTTTATATACAAAAGCTTTTATTCACAAAGGAAATTAAACCTGTTGGAGGTATTTTTAAAACATCTTAAAAGTTTGTGTTAATAGCAACCGCCGCACCGCACAGTGAAACGCACTACTGTCAAGGAATGGAAAATTTAAAATCAATTTTATGTAACTGTTTTGTTTGGTAGGTACATATCGTAAAGCGACCAATGGATTAGTCAATTGTTCCCATAGAAATTCTTAGTTGTATGACTATTTGTCAAACTTAGATTATTGTTGGATTCCCATGATTACATAATAATTTAGTAAAACCAGGTGTGAGAGAAAAATTAGTAATGTTTTACATGTTAAGTACAGATTTAGAACCATCCATATGGAGAAGATTGTCTACATACATTCGTTAATTTATTATGACATCAATTTTGTACGAATACTGTAGTTGAGAAATGGACACTTAAACGATTCAAGGAACACAATTCCAGATAATTTTAATTTCCTCTTCTCTGGGTAGCTCTGAACTAATTATGGAAAGACATACTGTTATAAAAAAAATTAGGGAGAATATGTATTATTCATATAAATGTATTGTATCGCTTTCAATGTAGGCCCCTTCCAAAATATAACAATATGAATCGTCTTCAGTATTCGCTTCGAATTTTCTTTTATGTTTTTTATCGACCAAAATGGTTGTCTTGAAGTGGTAATTGGAGAAAGAGAAAAAAGGCTGCCGCTGTTATATCACGGAAACACGGGGATCGTTCGATAGGGTTTGTTAAGTTTTTGTCCACATATTCATTCAAAATGATAGCCTTGGGAGAGGGTTCCTTATAATACAGAAATTTCAGCAACTATCTCAGACTGAGACGTCTGTTTTCTGTCACCATTTCTCTACTTTAGCGATGTTAAGTTGAGTTGGTGACGTTGACGGTAGGACAGAGTGCGGGAAATATTTCTAATAAATTTCGATCGCTGTTGAATGTATTGTACAACTCATGTCACATGTTTTGCCTATTGGAACATTTTAGCCCACTCGCACATGTCCTTTAACAATGCAAAATTTATTTAAGATATATTCTATATTCGAACCATACAACTGAGATAAAATGGAGCACAAACTAAATGATATATGACGCTGAAACTCACCGTAAGTATAGAGGACAGTTGTACAAATTCAATTTCAAAATAATTCTAAAATCGCTTCAAGAAGGATTTTCAAATTATCAATTTCCGGTATTTTCTTGATTTTCAAATGCCCAAATCTTCATTAACTCTTTGTACATAGCATATCACACCACTTCGTATTTTCATACACGGTGGACCTTTGCCTGGACAATATGTCCCTACATACTTTTGATTTTCCCATCATTCCGTTCTCATTACTGTAATTTAACTCCTATATGTCTTATTCATTC
This sequence comes from Galeruca laticollis, assembly GCA_963921935.1. NCBI lineage: Eukaryota > Metazoa > Arthropoda > Insecta > Coleoptera > Chrysomelidae > Galeruca > Galeruca laticollis. The sequence continues at coordinate 219,957,981 of OY998179.1, forward strand.
TTGCTCTTATTTTTTCCCCATATGCTCTATTCTTGCTTTACTTATTACCCGACTAATTTAAAGGTTAGATAAATGAATAGGATTGTAACAAAACGAATCGTTTTGTAAACAATACTTGTTATTTTGTATAAATACTTTTGTGTGATCTCTCAGGGCAGGTTCTGCAATAGGGTTCGAAAATTAAACTTCAGGTACATTAGCACCCGTTGTACTAGTTCTGGTGAGCTAAAAATCAATAAGGTTCATCTATTAGACGCCCTGAATAATATTCAAATATAAAATTGGTCACTTGTATACACTCTGGAGGCTGTATCGTGCTAACAAACTGAAAATTCTTCAAAAATTACATAAAGTTGATACTTCAAGTACCATAGCACCCGTTGTACTAGCTCTGATAAGTTGAAAATCAATAGGGTTCATCTGTAAGATATCCTGAACAATATTCAATCATAAAATTGGTGACTCACTCCGGAGGTTGTATCGTGCTAACAAGACATGTAACGAAAAGTGGCAGACGATAACGACGACGACGACATACACACAGGATTTTTTTCTAAAAACCGTTTTTTCGTGTTGTTCTTGATGGAAAACGTAAAAATAACTCAAAAAAAAAATTTCAAAAGCCTTAAGCAACTAGGTGAGCCAATTGAACATTGGAACACGTTACTCATTTATATTGTTTCGACCAAACTAGATAAAAATACGACCCAAGAGTGGGAAAAATACAAATCAAATCATGACGCGATCAATTTAAATTACTTTAAAGAGTTTCTAAAAAAGCGAGCCAATCTATTAGAATCAATTGAGATTAATGCAGAGCAAAGCAAGCGAGTCAACGAAAGGTTCAATAATATTCGAGAAAATTCTATTAGTTCAAGTAATAGTTCAAGAAACAAACCTCACAATTCTTCCCGCGGCTTATCCAGCGCGAACAAACAATATGATTCAAACAAAGTAAAAGTTGTGTGTTTCAATTGCAAAAGAGATCACAGACTCTTTTGTTGTTCAGACTTCTTAAAATTAGGAACAAAGGATCTTGTCAATTAAGTTAGGGAATTAAACCTTTGAACTGCCTGAAACGAAGCCACCTTGCCAAGCACTGCAATTGGTCCGGGTGTATGATTTGCGGATCAAAACATAATACAATCCTACATGACCATGGTAGAGAACAGGCGGGAACGGCATCGCATGTGTGTCAAGAAAGCGATATAAGCGAAAATGCACAATTAGAAACTAATATTGCAAGCGTTACTAATTGTGGCATAGCAACCACTCAGCAGACGATATTATCCACAGCTAAGGTAAAGGCATTTGGCAAAAACTATAGCTTTTTGGTAGTCTGAGCACTGTTAGATTGCGAATCGCAATCTAGTTTTATTACTGCGAAAAATTAAACTTAGAAAAAACAAAGACGAATTTAGCTGTCTCCGGTATAAGCGAAAAAATTTCATACGTTAAACATAAATGCGATTTGAAAATTCAGTCAGTGAATAATGATCTTGCATTTAATATATCTTGTTTTGTCCTAGATAAAATAACTTCCGACTTACCCGAAACATCCATTGATATGGAAAAATTACAGATTCCTGTAAACGTTGAGCTAGCCGACTCAGATTTCTATTCTCCGTTACCTATCGATATATTACTAGGGGCAGACATTTTTTGGCTACTTTTAAGCGTGGGTCAAATTAATATAGGGTTTCCTAGCCCTGTCTTACACAACACACATCTTGGCTGGGTAGTTGCGGGCGGGCTGCAGTTATCAAACAGTACGAAATCTCGTTGTAACTTTTCCAGAAACGTCGACATCCAGGAACAGCTTTAAAAGTTTTGGGAAGTTGAGGAGATTGAAGTAAAGAAATTACTCTCGATTGAAGAGGGTAGGGTAGGAAGAGGGTAGATACGTGGTATCATTGCCTTTTAAAAAACCACCAAAGTTGCTAGGCAACTCGCGCGACTTTGCGTTTAAACGTTTTTTGTCATTAGAACGCAAGCTCGTGGCTTTTTTTTTTAGTCACGGGGGGGTTAGGGTTCAGGTGCCCTAATTGTTGCCGCTCAGCCATTGATTGGCTTATTGTGCACCCCTGCTCACAGGTATTAAGCAGAGTCCCATCCTAAATTCTTAGCGAACATTGAGATACGTCGGACTATGTTTTCCTGCATTCCCTCCTGATTTGTGCCTGGAGAAATATCGAGACAGGAGGCTCGCCTTCTGCAAAGGGCAGGGCAATCGAAGACCACGTGCTTTGCGGTTTCCTCTGCTTCTCCACACATCCTACAATGGGGATTTGTTATTTCAATCCCCATTTTCTGTAGGTGTGCGTTGAATATCCAGTGGCCAGTTATGAATCCTACCACTTTTCGCAGTTCTTTCCTACCCATTCTAAAAGCATTTGCTGCGTAGGAACTCGATGGTCCTTTTAGCATTCTTTTGGATTGAGCATGCCCCGTGATTCTGTCCCAGCGCTTTTGGTGTTCAAGCGACACCCAGTTGGAAACGGTTTTTCGTACGGCGCTGTATGATACGCCATATGCTGGTTCTGGTCCCATGAGGGTGAGATGAGCTCCTTTCTTGGCACACTCATCAGCTCCCTCATTCCCAGCTACCCCTATGTGGCTTGGCACCCAAGTGAGAATTACTCTGTTGTCTTTTGTCAAGGTTTTCAAGGTATTGTGACAGTCCTACACTATCTTCGATGTATAGCTGTGGCTTGCTAAGGCCAAAAGGGCCGCCCGACTGTCCGTGTTCACATAGATGGTCTTTTTGTTGTATTTCCTGTCTATGCATGTTCTGCCGCATTCGATTAATGCAGCTATTTCTGCCTGAAATACGGTCGTCGTTTTGCCAAGGCAAACACTTATGCTTTGCCTGGGTCTGACACCGTAAACGCCTGCTCCTGTATCCGTTAGAGTCTTTGACCCGTCGGTGTACCAGGTGATACTGTTCAACATGCGTTGAGGTTTTCCCTGGGCCCATTCGGATCTGCCACTCAAGTTGACACGATATGGTATCTCAGTTTCCACGACCTTGGACATTCTGTCAGGTGGCATTTCGAAGATGTCGCACCTCATGTTGTCGTGTATTTTAGTATGTTCCATAGCATGGTGCTTGCACCAGTTGCCATTGCACTGCATTCTGTAAGCAGCCATTTTAGCCTCCCCCTGTATATAGAGATCTAATGGTGGGATGTTTAGCAATATTTCCAATGCTGCGGTAGGGGTGCCCTTCATGGCGCCTGTAATGCTCAGACACGCAGCTCGCTGCACTTTAGAAAGCGTTTTGGCGGCTGTGCTTTGCTGAACTTTAGGCCACCATGCGATCGTGGCTAATGATAAGTTAAGAAAGTTATACACAGATTTTCTGGAAGTTTATGAGCAGTTAGGACATATGTCTCAAGTAAAATCCGAAGACGACAGCAACAGCGTCTATTTTATGCCTCATCACGGTGTATTAAAGGAGTCAAGCAATACTACTAAGTTGCGTGTTGTCTTTAACGCGTCTAGTCCAAGTACTACAGGACTATCGTTGAACGACATTCAAATGTCTGGTCCAACAATCCAACAGGACTTGTTATCCATTATATTACGTTTTCGCACACGAAACATTGTCTTGTCGAGTGACATTAAAATGATGTACCGACAGGTATTTATCAATCCTGAACAGCGTCATTTACAAAAAATATTTTGGCGTTCCAATCCTGATGATGAAGTTAAAACGTTTCAGTTGAATACGGTTTTACTTACGGAACCACCGCCGCTAGTTTTTTAGCTATACGTTGTCTTTTCGAGGTTGCAAAAGAATGCGAGCGCGATTTTCCATTAATTGCGAACATAATTCGAAACGATATGTGCGTTGATGATCTATTAACATGCGTAGATACTCGACAAGAAGCCGAATACATATGTAGTAACATTAATAAGATTTTATTTAAACGTGGGTTTGAATAAAGAAAATGGAATTCAAATGATCAGTACGGTATCCGCAATTTAGAATCCGAAAATACGCTAATAGTTTTATTCTAATAAAGAACCAGAAAACTCAATTTTGGGATTGTCATGGAACAACTCGCTTGATATTTTAAGGTATAAAATAAATCAACCCAATATTACTCAAAAGGTGATAACCAAACGTGTCATTCTTTCCAGTATTGCTACTATCTTTGACCCGCTAGGTTTAGTCAGCCCTTGCATTATCCTGGCAAAGGTGCTATTACAACAATTATGGTGCGAAAAATTAAGCTGGGATCATCCTATTCCTGATCAGATACGGATTTCTTGGTTAGAATGGTACTCGAATTTGGAAATCCTAAATAATGTAAATATAACGCGAAAGGTTGTTTGTGAAAATCCGATTAGAATCACATTACACGGTTTTGCCGATGCTTCTCAGAATAGCTACGGCGCGTGAGTGTATGTCGTGTCAGAAGACAATTTAGGAGTGCGATTGTCTAATTTGCTGTGCGCCAAATCGAAAGTAGCTCCTGTTAAGCATCTAACAATGCCACGAATAGAACTATGCGCGGCATTAATATTGGCTCAGTTATTAGAAAAGGTGTCAAAATCAATCAACATTACAGTTGATCAAATCTTTTGCTGGTCCGATTCCACGATACTATTGGGATGGTTACGCGCATCTTCACATTTGTTAAAACCATTTGTAGCCAATCGAATAGTAGAAATCCAGAAATTAACGGTCAATGGAGGCATGTACCATCTTTGGAGAATGCAGCAGACATAGTATCAAGAGGGTTAACCCCTCAACAGTTATGCTCTTCTCGCATGTGGTTCTACGGTCCAGAGTGGCTGGTAAGAGATACTTCGCGTTGGCCAAACACACATGTACCGGTCATCGATTTGGCAGAACTTCGTACCACATTCATGTCTTCAACCTCCAAACGAGATTCTTATCCCTTTGAACGTTTCTCCAATTTTTTAAAATTAAAAAGAACCTTTGCATGGACCTTGAGATTCCTAAAAAATTGTAAGAACAATCCCGATATTCGAATATTACTTCATTATCTGACGGTGGATGAGGTTAAAGAGAGTCTTAACTTTATCATTAAAATAGTTCAAAAGGATTCCTTTCCGGAGGAATATCTCATTCTTACCAAAGGCAACGAGCTGCCTTCTAATAGTCACATTTCAAGTTTACATCCATTCATGGATCAAAATGGTTTGATTAGAGTTGGAGGTAGATTGTCAAATTCGGACTTTCCGTATTCAAAAAAAAACACCCCTTACTACTTTGCACTAAGCATTACATCACTAAATTAATATTTGAACATACACATAAACAGTTGTATCATGCTGGACCTCAGCTTCTATTATCCATGATTAGAAACACCTTTTGGCCTGTATCAGGACGCGGCTTCGCTCGAAAAATTGTGAAGCAATGTGTAACGTGTGCCAGATTCAGTGGCTCAAAAATCCAACCTATTATGGGTGATCTACCGACAGCAAGAGTTCAACCAACAGTTCCATTTAGTGTTGTGGGAGTTGATTACGCGGGGCCGCTCTGGTTGAAAGATAGACGGGGTCGCGGATGCAAGGCTATCAAATGTTGGATAGCGTTATTCGTCTGCTTCAGTACCCGGGTTGATTACGCGGGGCCGTTCTGGTTGAAAGATAGACGGGGTCCCGGATGCAAGGCTATCAAATGTTGGATAGCGTTATTCGTCTGCTTCAGTACCCGGGTTGATTACGCGGGGCCGTTCTGGTTGAAAGATAGACGGGGTCCCGGATGCAAGGCTATCAAATGTTGGATAGCGTTATTCGTCTGCTTCAGTACCCGGGTTGATTACGCGGGGCCGTTCTGGTTGAAAGATAGACGGGGTCCCGGATGCAAGGCTATCAAATGTTGGATAGCGTTATTCGTCTGCTTCAGTACCCGGGTTGATTACGCGGGGCCGTTCTGGTTGAAAGATAGACGGGGTCCCGGATGCAAGGCTATCAAATGTTGGATAGCGTTATTCGTCTGCTTCAGTACCCGGGTTGATTACGCGGGGCCGTTCTGGTTGAAAGATAGACGGGGTCCCGGATGCAAGGCTATCAAATGTTGGATAGCGTTATTCGTCTGCTTCAGTACCCGGGCCATACATTTGGAACTTGTCCTATCTCTTAGCACTGAAGACTTCATGCAATCATTTTATCGTTTTGTTAGCCGTCGCGGAAAACCAGCTCAGATATTCTCCGATAACGGAACCAATTTTGTCAGAGCTAACCGCGAAATGTTAGAAATGAGTTCTTTTTTAAAAAGTCACAGCCAGAAGATCATCGGCGAGGCTTCTCGTTCAGACATTGAGTGGCATTTCATGCCGGCGAATTCGCCACATTTTGGGGATATTTGAGAAGTTTAAAATACCACCTAAAGCGTACAACAGGTGACCATAAGTTGTTTTTTTATGATTTTCAAGCGTTACTCGTTCGTATCGAGGCGGTGTTCAATTCTCGTCCTCTTACTCCTTTAACCGCTGATCCTGACGATTTGACCTGTCTCTCTCCCTCCCACTTTCTAATTGGAAGACCAATGGAAGCAATTCCCGAATTGCCAATCAGCAATATCAAGGAAAACCGACTGAGTCAATATCAGCTTTTACAAAAAATGTTCGAGCATTTCTGGACTAGATGGAGCCGAGAATATATCAACGAGCTACAACAGAGATGCAAATGGAAAAAATCTTCTGAAAGCCTAGATATTGAACAATTAGTCCTGATAAGAGATGATAACATGCCACCCACAAGATGGCGTTTGGGACGGATCGTTAAACTAATACCAGGCAAGGACGCGTTGCCTCAGTGAAAACTGCGGATAGTGAAGTTACCCGTGCAGTGACCAGACTTTGTCCTCTTCCCATTGAAAGCTCGCCTATGACTTTCAAGGCCGGGGGCATGTTTAGTCAACCCCATCTTATGTCATCACTTGTCATAAAATGTCATGTCATGTCATTACTTAAAATGTTCATTATAATATGCTTTTCTGTTACTTTGTGTTATTAATAAATATAGTAAAAGGTATCCAGTGCACAGTTACAGTCCATCTACACGAAAACACATACTTCTAGCGAAGGAATTATTATTTATATAACACTTAACGATTAATTTTTCGATTTTTATATAAATGTATTTAACAGATCACTTTCGGCAATAGACAACATTCAATACTAACCTAATGAAAAAGAAAATCTAAAAATGTCACTGTTTCTCTTTTATATCAATATATTTTTATGCAAAAATCTTGAAGTTGGGGAGATCGGAGAACAATATAAAAATCAATAACAATATATCAGAAAAATGTATAGTAAGACAAGGTTATCAATTTTCTTCAGTTTAGTTTTGGAGAAGTTAGTACTGAAACCAAGCACAGAGAAGGGTTTATGTTGTATCACAAGAAAAACCAATGTCTAGCGTTTGTAGACGACATAGCAAAGCTCTCACGAAGCAAATAAGAATAAAAAAATTATAAAAAATATCTTGTAACTATTATAACACAGAGGTCCAATATCGACCAGGAAATCCAAAAGAGAATTATGAACGGAAATAAATGCATCTATGCTTTGAACAAGTTACTAAACTGTAAACGTGTAAGAAGAGGTGTTAAACGAAGTATCAACACTGTGATAATGTCGATAGCTACGTATGCCTCTGAAACCTAGACTAAACAAAAGAGAACGAGGATTGCACCAAGTATGAGAATGGAAAGTTCTAATAGAAATATGTGGAGAAGAATGACCAATAAGGATCTCGAAAAATGGTATCAAGAACCGACAAGGGTGATTAAGAACCCTAAAATTAAGATCGTTATGTAATATACAGATAATAGCGAATGACAGACTACCAAAAGTCGTGCTTTAGTAGTTCTTTAAGTGGAAAGCGAAGAAGAGAACGACCAAAGACACGATGTAAAATGGAGGCAGAGAAACGCTTGGCATTAGAAATTGGAGGAATAACAAAATTGATAAGAAAGAATGGTTCAACAAGGGATGGAAATATTATAATAGACTAAAATACTGCAATGCATGACATGTGGAACTAATGGTGAGATAGGTGCTTCGACAGTTCAAAACAAAAGGATTATTGAACTAAATAGAGAGTCGCACAAAATATTGGTATGAAACTCGAAAAGCCCATTCACTAGTTCATAAGATATCAAGTCATGGACCTTCACGGTATGTAGTACTAGACTAAGTATATGTGTTTTTCAAGAAAGAATGGAAAATATTTTTCGTAAAATCTAATTATGGTCGTTGGCGGTATTAAAAAACGTATAGTGAAAAAATTAACTGACCACTGTTTAGAGAAGGTCTACAGTGGAATATGACCGAACAGTAATACAAAGTATTACTTATAATTATTTAAAAATTGAATAGATGAGGCTTTTACTTGATGAAGATCCATACTGAACGATGAAATAAAACAATATATTTTGTTTAAATCTTCATATATTTGAACTAATGTTCAATTTAAACTTGTTGACGCGTTTCACTAACACAGTAGCTTTGTCAAAACGATTTTACCTTCATTCGTTTTGACAAAGCTACTGTGTTAGTGAAACGCGTCAACAAGTTTAAATTGAACATTAGTTCAAATATATGAAGATTTAAACAAAATATATTGTTTTATTTCATCGTTTATAATTATTTACTTTATCATATGTTCTAATTTTCACTTATTCTATATTATTTGCAATACGATTATAGGTTTTTTCCATTTTTTCAACTATTACTCTTAACACTACGAAATATTTTTTGGAGTAAGTGTCTTATAACATGGCTTTAGAAACTACAAAATTCAATTATATGTACTGTAGATATTTGTTGCTAGAAAATAGAAAATATAACAAATTGGTCACCACTACACATTACATTAAAACAAATAACAAAATTACATGCTGACTGTTTGGATGAATATTCGAGGAACGTGTTTTTTGACGTTTTTGACTCCCTAAATCTTTTCTCATTTTTACCCTAAATTCCTGGCTTAGATATACGTTATTTATTAACCTTATAGTCGAGTTTAAATTCATAATTAGAATCATAGGCAAGAATTTAATGTCAATCAAATTTAGTAGTGTACTATAAAATTTTATATTAACAAGCTTAACGACCTGTCAGCGAATTAACAAGAAGGATAAAGTGACAGCGAAAAATGATCAAATAACAGATTGATTTATAACATTGAACACATTGTAATTTACTTTCTAAATGATATTTAATATAGGAAGAAATTGATTATTCCGCGTTAAGTAATATGCAAGTAATATGCCAAGATTATTAATTATTGAAATTATATTGATTTTTTTTAATTAGGAAAAGTTTCAAAGTCATGCGTGTATTGAACTTGAATATGGGCTAACAATTTATTCTGATTGGGAAAAAAAATATCAAATACGTGTCTGCCTTTTTACGAGTATGATATCTAGAAACATGAGTTTCTATCACCCATTACTAATTTTTCCACTGCTCAATAACATAAGGGAAAGTGGGGCAGAGTAAACTACTTGAGCTTTGGCTGCACGAATTTAAGAAAAAAACAAAATTTCGTGAAGAATCTATTTACATACGAGTGCAGTAACTTTTTGAATAAAAGATATTTTCCTCATTAAATCCCATTTCTTCAGGTTTGGAAATAAGAATTAGTCGCAGGGGCTAAATCTGGAGAATATGCTGGATAAGGTAGCCCCATTTATATATTTGCTACGGTCATTACACACGTATATACTCGTGCTTTATCTTGATGAAACATCACGTTTTTTTCACCAAATGTGGTCGTTTTTGCTTCAAATCTAAATTGAATCTAACTAATTTAAAACAAATTATATCGTTTTACGCTTAGGCTGATATTATTTCTTCAATTTCCGGCACCTTCTGATTGTTTCATTTATTTTTTCCCTTATGAAAAATATATCATTTCTTCTATACATGTACTCCGTGGCTTTCTTTTTTTCCTAGCTAATATCTTACTATAATTTTTATTTTATTCAACAAGTATTATTTCTATATACAAATTTTTATTAACCTCATCATCTTCCATCATGTTCAATCCTCAATTTTCCATCTATCACTATTATCAATGAGGAGTATAATAAGACCCAAGACAGCTTCATTTTTTTTTCAATCTCAACATCGTGGGACCTTTTTCCATTTAGTAAAATTTTAAAACAATAAAATACGATATTAAAATTGTTGGAAACTTAATATTTGATGACATATGTTCAATTATGATAAATAAATTCGGATAGGTCCAGATTCATTTTTGAAATATAAACAATTAATACTAATATTCGTCTACCATACATTAAATGTTACTCAATAATAATTGTTTATACTTATCTAAACATACAAAAATTACGTTACCTGACTTGCATTTCTATTAATTGATAATAATTCATTCATTGCATGTTTGGTGCCTTCTGCTTATTTTGTTTCTACTCTAATAATAAACTTGAAGGAGCTATTTGAATTTAAGTATGGTAACACTTAGGTACGTTTGTTTGACGATCGGCTAACAGGTAGGTTCAGACCATAGATACATAAACAAGAGCATGTGTACTGTTTCAGTCGAAAACTCCGTCTGTGTTATTATAAACGAATTTAATGTTTTTTATCATGCCTACATACTCTGAACGAAAAAGGTGCGATCTGTTTAAACTTTAGTTGTTTCCCTTTGTTTAATTTTAGATCTTTCCTATGTAACATTTGATAATAATCGTAATTATCATCATAATATTTAATCCGAGCCTAACTACAAAATGACTAGGCTGAAAAATGACATATTTAGAAATTGATGTCTTCTGAAATTAAATGAACCTCTATCTTCCCTACTCGCCGCATCTGCCTCATCTCAGTAGCATATTTTCTCATTGTCGGTCTCAAACATTATTATTATTTGTAACCGCAAAATTGATGAGAAAGTCCTAAATCTAAATTATATTTCAAAATTGAATTTGTTGCATATAATATTCGGTAAATAGTAAAATGAATTTATATTAGCCTAACATCATTCTCTTATAACCTAATAACATTTATGGGTAGGTACTTGGGAAACCTTAATGTGGCAAATACATGTAATGGTATTACTGCATTAAAAGTATTTGGTGTCAAAACATTGAATTATAGTTTAGTGTTAAATGTTTCATTACAAAGTGATTAAATTGAGCAATTCTAATTATTTGTAATCATAAAAATCATAAGAACTTTATTGACAAAAATATCATAAGTAACAAAACACAACAGTGCCGAGCATCGTTAAAATAAATGTATAAGTGAAAGTTATTGTAGCAATTTAAATAAATAATGTAAATAGGTATACATAATTCTCAACTTGATGCCCGTCCCTTCCGAATATGAATCGGGTGACTAAGGCCCTCCATACACGTAACGATTTATCATTCGATGAATCTGTCAGAAGTAATAAATTTCACTATCAAGTTGCAGTACTTCCATCAGTCTCCTTTTTGCTTTTTTTTGAAAAAAACTTTATCTTGCGTTTTTTCTTCTTAATGTCTTCTTCTAACATGGTACGATTTGTCTTCAGATCCGTCGCATCGATCTCCCCTCACCGCCTTTCCTCAACTCAGTCGGGTAGTTGTTGTGAACAAGGAAGGTAGTGTTGCAGTGTATCAAAAATGTCTTCAATTGAAGAACTAGAAGCAATCGAAGTGATAGTGTGATTGTTAATTTTCTTTAGTTTCAATCCTACAAAGATCAGCAACTCAACATACGCAGCTTTCCGTTTTTGTCTATTATAATATTCTTTACTTTTGAACTTCCATACGTACTCAAATCCCCTGTCCAATTCAATAAAATTTAAAGTGTTGTCTCTGCACCTACACACTGTACATTGACAACTGACTGGGGCCTCAGGCCCAAACAGGACACTCGGATCTACAGGTCCCACTGTAAATTTCGCCTTTACCATTCGCACAGACTCGGAAGCAGATATGAGCAACTTAGTATTTCCCGTCGTATAGTACTTGCCGTGAAATCCTCACAGTTAGTTAGTTAATTCTTTATTTTCAAATGTATGGAATTATAATTATTCTATATACCTATTTTCTTAAATTATTTCACAGGAGAAAAAATGGAAATATATCCAAATATAAGACAGGCGTACCATAAAACTTTATTCCTACTGTAAGTATATCGGTTCGATTGATTGGTGTTTTGGTGATTGAAAGTATTATAGCCTAAATTATACAGGAATATCAAACATAATCGAACGCAACAGATTCATCAGAAAATTTTTGTTATATACCAAGATCACAGATTTTGACTTTTACTTGAAACATGTTTTTCAATAATTACACTTATCTTGATACATAATATATGAAAAGAAACATGTTTAAAAAATGTAAAAAAATAAGTAACCGGAAGGGGCATCAGTTTGAATAAACTATGGCATCAATTAATTTTAGCTTTTTAAAATGTTTGTCATGAAGTTGAATTTTTAACTGTCTATGGGTCTATCATAGTTAGTTGATTCAAATATTTGAAGAAGGTAATTAAAAATAAAAATAATATGCTATTAGAAAAATAATACTTTATAGCAAAAAGTCATCGTGTTAATGGACATACGCAAAAAAGATCAAGAAGTCACAAGTTTAGTAGAAACACTTAGCACTGCTAAGTCAAAGCAGCAAAATTATTCTGATCAAGTTAGAGAGAGAAAATAAAAAATAATGGATGAAATCAAACGGTTCAGCTACAAATGTCACCGTCTACAAAAAAGGCACCAACTAATTAACAAACAAATAGAGCCTCAAATATGACTTTGTAGAACAAAAGAAGCCTTTGAAACGGAAGAATTCAACTCTGAAACAGATCTCTTTTTGGTGCAATGGCTGATAAATGACAACAATTTACAAAAATAGTACATTTTTCAACGAGCATAACAATGATATATATTATTCACAAGGGTATTACATATGATATGTCTAATAAAAAATATTTATCAATACACGAATTATTTATATTTTTATACATAATAAATTGTTCGAATTATAAGATTAATAAAATAAACGTTTTAAATTGATTGTATTCAATTTTATTTAAAACAGCGGTAATCTATGAGCTAGTGCTAATTGGATTAAATCAATAAAAACAACAAATAATTTCAATGCTTCTGAAAAACAATAAATATATCAGACAATAAATACATTAACATAAACTCTATTTTTTAAAGACATCCCTTGATGTCAATTAAAATGATTCAATAATAACTATTAACTATCGATATGATAATTTTGAAACTTTTCCTATCTTTCTGTACTGTACAGAAAGACAGATGAAGAAATATCAAACATATTTCTCGTCCAGTTTCATAAGCGCTTGCGCGCATGGTAAAGGTAAAGTTTTAACGTGGGCTCCCTAGATCTTAGTAACAGGACAACAACAAACAAACCTCCCCGCTTTGCCGGGCGAGGGGAGTGGAGGAAGGGGATAGGTAGCCTAGATCTTTAGTCGAATCGCACAGACCCCCACACACGCTGCGATCTGGTCGAACGTTGGTCTGATCTCATAAAATTTTCATCCAATCCGATATCTTTTCGATGACTGCCGATCACCTCACACAGGTTCCAATCCGTCGTCCGATCTGGCCGTTTCAGACCATATCGTACGACGAATTGGAGCGTGTATGGGTAGCCTAAGCCCCTCCCCCATACACGTAACGATTGATCGTACGACGGATTTGTTAGATCAGATCTGAGAGCGTCGATGCTGTGCCCACACACGGTACGATTTGTCTTCAGATCCGTCGCAGCGATCTTTCCCGCTGCGCCTTTCCTCAACTTAGTCGGGTCGTTGTTGTGAACATGGAAGGTTGTGTTGTGCCGGTCGTTCTCCTCTAGTTCCAAGTTGGATTTTCCGTCAACAGCTTCTTGGTTGTTCATTGTAAAACCACAGTTCCGGCATGTAAATCTTGTCTGTACTCGTGCCAGATTTTTGTGAGGTTTGGCTTGTTTCAACTCCTTCCTAAACACAGTACGAAGATTGTTAATTTTCTTTAACATTGTTTCTTTGGTTACCTTCGCTTCGATCCTCTGTACAAAGGGCAGCAACCCAACATACACAGCTTCCCGTTTGTGATCATTATGATTTTATTTACTCTTGACCTTCCATACGCACTCAAACCCCTGTACAATTCAATAAAGTCCAAAGTGTTGTTTCTGGTCCAACACGCCATCGAATAAGATAAAATAAAACACCAGGAAATACCTTCAAGCAATACAACGCACTCACAGGAAAGACACCTGCACACTGCACATTGACAACTGTCTGTGGCGCAAACAGGAAAACAACTAACGAACCTCCCTTCGCTTTACAAGGCGAGAGGAGTAGGGGAAGATATTTGGTCAAATCGCACTGACACCCCACACACCCTCCGATCTGAAGAAAAATGATTCCATCCCATATCATAACTTGTGGACCACCATATGGACGAACACCCTATTCATCCTGAGTCTCTCTTGTCGACCAAGTCCTCTCCAGACTCTCACTCTTCTTGAATCAGGATAGAGACAAAATCTAGCTTCATCTGTGAATAACACAGAACTCTATTCTTGTAAGCCCCAATGCACAAGTTGTTATGCCCACCTTAATCTTAGTCCATGATTTCCGTGAAGTAGCATGGGAACCCTCAATGGTCGTCTGGCGGGCAGGTCAGCATCATGTTATCTATTCTTGAATGTTTGGTGGCACACATTAATGTTGTGGGTATTTGCTAAGGCTCCAGATAGTTCGCTTGTAGTTGTATGCACATTTCGACGAGCTAATCCTACCACATATCGATCCTGTCGAGGCGTAGCTGCACGTTGACGACCTCCATGTTTTTCAGCGACATCATCAAATTGTTCATATCGATGCCACAATCCCGAAGTCCGAGACACGTCAAAATGACGTGCAACATTAGCTGGTGAAAGATCACCCTCAATCACATTCACAGCAGTTATTATTTGAACATATGTTAAATGCCGACGTTCCATGACCACCGTTGCTCGTAACAATCTTGCTTTAGTACAATTTTAAAGTTCAAAAGAGACTATCTTTAATTTATCTTTATAATTTGGAGCAATTTACGATACGAATTTTGAGGTGCTGCTACTTTTAACCTAATGAAACATGTGCATTTGACTAATAAATTTTCATGGTACATTGTGATTTGTAGAGAACAAGTTTACAAATCGAATGGTATGTATTTACAAAAAATATTCGTTGTTTGGTTAAAAAAAGTGAAATAATAGATGTGTCCCTTAGACATTTATGATGTGTTTAAATTCCACATATTTCCCAATAAATTGTAATTTTGCCTGAAAACCGCTTAATTGTCTGCTTAGGTTGTTAGAGTACCTACCTATCTAATTCTAGTTCTTTCCGTGCTGTCAGTTTCTATTGTTCTTGTATATGTTGTATTTGTCCCATTTCAAAAAGTTGAAGAACTTTTGAGCCACATCCTAAATTTGATCTTAAACTAAAATTCTCATTTCCAATTCGACACTAGGATAATTTGTTGTTTAATCGATGTTTTGCCTGTGATTTCCATTTAATTCAACTTCTATTTTGTTTGATAGCTCTTAGTTTTCCCTTTCTAATATTTGAGAAGACAACTGAAATGATTTTGGTGGGGTTAATAGTAAGTTTCCACTTTTTAGTTTATTCTAGTCATCTCTCCAACAATTCAAATAGTTTACTTTCAATTTTTCTTCTTGCGAATATGACTTCTGTCAGTGATATAGGCTTGACTAAGTATTCTTGAGTAATGGATCCACAGTAGTAGATATTCAACTCCTCGTGGATAGTTGCAACTTCCCTCTTGATTTTTTCACTTAAAAATAAAATGTCATACTCCACTTTTAATTAAGTTTGTTTCTTCCAAAATGTCATTATTACATTTATTTGCTAGTACAAGATCTTGTAGGGCAAAATAGAGTCCAGCCGGGTACCTGGATATTCCCATTTCATCTGTTTGGCATTGCATCTAATTGCTACGGTTCTAAGTGGCAGAATATTTACAAGTCAATGGTGGTTGGTTGCTAACATAGATATATAAACAAGACAGATGTGGTTGTTTACAAAAAATTTCACGACACGTCACATTCTAACCGCTGTTGGAAGAAACGTATCTTTCTAATTCGTAATGTTGCCATATGCACCATATTCTTTTTCAATCCCATAGTAATATATTTTCAATAGAAGTTTTTATCTAATGCAACATAATTACAAGAGCAGTACCTCAGTTCATTATTAGTTATGTTTACTTTATTCTAATCAAAATTTAACATTTGACAACAGCGCAAAGATAACCAAACCCGTAAATGTGTAAAAAGTTCCATATATTTACGCATTGTTCATTCGCTATTTTTTGAGTTGTATTGCTTACGTGAATATTTTTTTAAGTTAAGAGTGTTATTGTGTTTAAATATAAACTTATTGTGAAAAAACATTTTATTAGAATAAATATTACGGTTCAGTAGTACATTGTGCTCCTTTTTAAGGGTCTCAAAATTGCTTGCCTGTAAAGAAGATTATATATTAAAAACCAACAATTTTGTACCTGCAAGCAATTTTGAGACCCTTAAAAAAGACCCAACCAACAAATTACAGAAAGAAATTTAGCAGTAGATAACGCTAAATCAATAATTAACGATAAAGAAAAATATAAATTATTTTTACCCAATCCGCAACACCCTGAACTTTATTCATTAATTACACTTCATAAAGAGGGGTACCCAATCATACCAGTTGTTTCTTATTTCACATCACCTTCATTTAAAATTTCAAAGATTCTCATAGATGTAATTTCTAAATATTGTTCATTCAAACCTTGATTTTCAGTTAAAACCTCAACGGAATTAATTAATAATGTTCAAGATATAATACTACCCCATAATTCTAAATTCATATCGTTCGATGTAACAAATCTATTCCCTATAATTCACTCTGACATCATTACTTTATTAAAAGTGTGTTTGAATCAAAATTATTTTTATTTCAATGGAGAGGTTTATAGCATTAAAGATGGTTTGATCATGGGCAACCCCCTCGGCCCCCTACTAGCAGAAATTTTCATGGATAATATGGAAAAAATTATTCATAAACACCCCCTTAGTAAAAAATTGATGTACTGTCACCGATATGTCGACGACATTTTAGCTAGCTTAAGCGGTACAAATAGACAATTAGAGAGCTTCATTACTTATAGAAACTCAATTCACAATAATATCAAATTTACCGTAGAACTTGAACAAAATAAGTCTATAAACTTTTTACACCTTACAATTTCAAATATAAATAATAAACATGATTTTTCTATATTTCATAAACCATCACATACAGACATTACAATTCATAATAGTTCGGTCCACTCTTTCAGTCATAAACTAGCAGCTTTCAATAGTACAGACTCTTAACAGTCCCATTAAATACTAATAATTATAACAAAGAATTTAATATCATAAAACAAATAGCAGTTAATAATAATTACGATCCAAATTTAATTGACAATATCATAAATAAAAAGATAATAAAACAGAGTTTTGAACAAGTATTCCCTTCTGATAAAAATAATAATAAACAATTTACAAGCTTATCACCATCCTTGAAAATTAAATCATTTTTAGAAACTTTAGACATAAAACTAATTACAATTTATCCAAACTCATTAAAAATAACAAATCTAAATCTAAACTGTGATAAAATTGATATAGGGTAGAACTTTTAGAAATTTTAAAACTAGAATTTCGGAACACAAACGTCTATGACAACAATAAATTAGATTCTAACTATTCAAATTATTTATGGGGAAACCAACACATTTTCGACGCAAATTTTGAAATTTTACATGTAGAAGTTAAATCGTTAGTTTAAATCTTTTAGAAGCTTTTAAGATAAAAAAGAACAAATATTCAGGTAACCTTCTTAACGACCAAATATATATCAATCACTGTCCTTTATTAAACCTTTTTACATAGAAGATAGCTTAGGAATGTTTGTAGTGAATGAATTTCCAGGTAATTTTTTTAATAACTTTGTTAATATTAGTATAATAGAATTATGTATTTATGCACTGTATATATTAAAACATTTTTTCATTATACCTTCATTCGTTTTGAGAAAGCTACTGTGTTAGCGAAACGCATCAACTGAAACGCATCAACTAGTTTAAATTGAACATTAGTTCAAATATAATGAGTTTTAAAGAAAATAAATTGTTTTATTTCATCGTTCGATGAATTAAGTACGCTAACGTTTATTCATCAATGATTCCTCAAATGTTAATTTTTATATTGTATAGGATCAATATATAGGTATACATAACGTTCGATTTTTGGGATAAATTATCAGATATGAAGATGTATTATAGAAATAATTCTGTTCGTGATATAATATAAAGAGATCGCAAGCATATACGAGGAAGCTCTTTTTTAAACAAATAATCATCTTCTATTTGCTTAAATGAAAGTTTATTTACAAATTACACAATTATTCCATCATAATATGTCAAAAGTCAAAGGTGCTGAATAAAACCAGCTGTGATCTGACCAATCAGGAATCTACAGAATTGCCAACTTGAATTTAAACCCCTCCTTCTAGTTTAAAAACAGGGATTATATGTGATTCTATTTTATTTAATGAATTAAATAAATGCGAATTATAAAAAATATTGTGTAAAACTTGTGTAACAATCACTTTCTGTAGTACTCGTGATTTGCGCAGCTCACCGCTTCGCGGCAGTAGATCATTTTTTCAGGTTTATCTTTTCATATGCTTTGCAACTATAGAAAATTGTTTGTATATGGAGCTTACTTTGGTGTAGCATCTTCTGCTGTTGTTCCAAGTAGATGTAGTGAGCTTTGCTGACACGACATGTTTGCTAATTGAGAGGATCGGTTTAAAGGTCCGCTAATGTATTGGGCGTTTAATGTTTTCCGGGTCTTGGTATTTCCATTTCACTATTTCTGTTTTTTATTTGTGTAGTGGTTTGTAAAGTGGAAAGCTGTTTGTGTCTTGCTTGAGATGGAAAAATTTAAGATATTATGATATCTTATTTTCAATCGAAGTACATCTTTTTATAGATCTTCTTTTGTGACATAATGAACAATCTTTTATTTTTCAGTATGTTTTATATAATTGTCAGAGATCCATTCTCTCACCATTCGGAATATTTTATATTTGCTGAATAATAAATGTATTAAACGACTTGTCAATCTACTGAAGTATTTGTAGTTTTTCATTCTAAATTTTATTTATAAAAATGTTTTAAATTCTTTTCTGTCCAAAGTACTACTATTAATTTCAACGTACATGACCCGTCAAAAATTCCTTTTCAGTTGTGTAACCAAATGAACAATTAAGTTTAAAACATTAATTAAATCTCCATAATTGTTGATCGTAATTCAGTGATCTACGAGACAGACAGACAAAATAAGGAGATACGAATACTTAATTATTATAAAATATTCAATGTTCTTGCCAACAACTGTAATTAGCATTGTCATTTGCAATCATTTGTTTTACAAATCTGCGAAAGAGATTTTTTTAATCAAGCAAGTAATGTTTCCGAATTAAATATATTGCTAATTTTTGGACTAGAGATCAATGCCTCATACACGAATAAAATGTCGTAGCTTCAATCATGTCTTTTTTTTTCAAGTATAATGTTATTTTGGAAATACCTACGTTGTTCGAATATTTTAGGTGTTATTTATTTTATTTCTTAATGTAATTTCGAGACATGTTCTTTCGATTTTCTCCAAACTATGACGTAACAAACAACGTTTGACGGAGTATAAAATCTTTAGAAATTATCACAACTTAAAATCTTGAGTAACTTTTACTGTTTACGATTCTCCAAGAAAAAAATTGGTGGAAAAAATCAAACCAAATATATATTACGAAAAGGTTTCGGTTAAATATTGTTTAATATCACGAAGATTGATATAATAGTTATCTAAGTTATAACTACGTCTTGCGAACACTTTTATTTCTTTGAGAATTAGTTTATATTCTTGGTGTTTTATAATTTATCAATGTGTTACTGATTAAAATGTATTTGTTTACTTAAATCTAGGGGCTGAGTGAACAATTTTATTTTATATGTAATATACCACACGCAAGCAATTTGTTTATAATAAATAAATATTACAAAATGATATTCCCAAAAAGTTTTCATTCAAAATAACTATTGTATAGTTTATATAGAAAGGACAAGGAGTAATAAATCATTCATTTGATGGATGCTAGTATTCATGTCCGCTACATGAATTCCGGTGGAAAATTCATGCGCTACTGCAGTAAAGTGACCCGTCCAAGAGAACGTATAAACTAGCGAGTACCCGGCAGCGGACTATACTTTTCAAAATCCTGAATATGCATAGGTACAAGTATCCACCAAAGTTTCAAGTATCGTACAATGGTTATAGACAAAATATTGTTAAAAATATGCTAGTATAAGTTATAGTCTATATAGAAAGGACAAGGAGTAATAAATCATTCATTTAAGTAGATTTCATAGACGTACCAAAATATATTTTAAGAGGGTATACCGTAAGGTACATTTTGTATTGAACGAATGAGTTGCAGCTATGCTAAAGAATATACGATTTAGGTCAGAGGTAACGAGATGTACTAATTTTAATAAAAAAAAGTGATAGAGGTAGAGGTCATTCGGAAGCAAAAAATGTAGTTCATTATAAAAAAATTCTACAACTTCCTCAGGACTAAGATACATAATACCGAAATGTACTTTTAAGTATTCGCCAATTACAGAACCTTTCTGTCTGTACCCTTGTACCAAATGAAACTCCTGAATCTTACGAAACCAAGCTTGACAGAGATGAAATTTACAACCAAAAAGAATTTGATCTCTGCCAAAACATTCATATATAGCGTTATGAATGCTTAGTTCAAAATCTACTACGACTTCTTTAGGTTGAAAATTTAAGCCTACTTCTTTACATTTTTGTCTTAAAATTAAAAACAAATTTGAATATGTTTGACTTGATTTGTCCGGCAGCAAACAAAAAACAAGAGGTACGTAATAGCCGTTTTTAAAACCATGAATGGTAAACATTTGGTAAAAAAAAGTTGAACAGTATTTAAAAGTCCCATCCATCAAAATACAATCCGAATTACATAAAAAATTAAGGTTGGAAAAACAGGAGAACACAATAATTTTAAATACCTGGTCTGCTGTTAATACAAATTCCTCTTCTCGGTTCGTTCGTAATTGTAATTCACGAACACTATTAAATACTTCTTCCTGATTTTTAGGCAATAGTGTAAGTGCATCAACATCCTTCCCCTAATCCCCTAAATATCGATCAAAACAATCAAGATTTCTTCAAAACATTTAATTCAAGAAATCTTTGAAACCTTTCAGAAATATACATAATTCTATGGGCTTCCGATTTTATCTATTAGAAACCCTAATGACTCTAATAGGATTAAACTAAATGGTTGCGGCACAGTTCGAACATTTCAGTAATCCTCAAATTGATACAAGTCAGGTAAAATTTTATTTTGTGGCAGAGTTCCGATATGCCCGTATATGTACCTATTAGGTGACAGGTGACTGCGGAATATTTCCCACTAGTGCGAAATAGATAACTTTGTGCGCTAGTTTAGACTGCGAAATGATACGTTTTTCATGCAGGTTGTCGGAAAAATATATTTCCGTGATAACAGAAAAATGATTAATCAAAATCTGCGATGATTGTAAAAGATTGTGGCCATTTAATAATATTTAATTTATTTAAACATACTTTCGGCTAACTAATCCACACTAAGATTATCTTATTCATCAAGTATAAATTTTTCATTTTCATTAAACATTTTCAAAGCGGCAAGAATAGTATTGCCTTCAGAATAGGCCCTTATCGAGAAAATACGTTCATGCCAACGAATATTCCTTTCGTGGAAACCTTTTTTTAAGGCTGGAAGCCTAGTGGCCCTGGGTTTCGAGATCTGTCACTTTTCTTTTCCTCTTTTTTCTATCCTTTGATATGTTTTTCCAGTCGTTTTGATTATAATGGGATTTTAATTAAATCAGAATAAAGATATTTCGTTGAAAATGTGAATGATATAAGCTTAATTCTGTGGTTGAAAAATGATTCTCATCATTTTTAAATGATCGTATTTGCGTTCCTGCGCTTAATAGCTCCACTTACACCAGAATTGCGCTCAACCAGGAGTTGGTTTCAGAAATGTCATTTAGCAACGCGACGGGTGCGTCACGATAAATTTCTATGCCATGGTTTGAATCTCAACTTTATGGTTTTATTTATTAAAAAATTATAATTAAATTCGCCTTTATCTCCACACATCACAGTATTTGTCAATCCAATAAGAAATATCAATTTTAACTGTCTCGATCCTTACTTCGTGGAATCTACTCATATTAGACAGTAATGTTAATTTTAATTATTTTATATAGATGATGAATTAATTTCTGAACAAAACAAATATTGTACATTCGTTCAACGCCACTGATTCTGAAACAACCAATCGTACAATAGAAAATATTTTACAAAACACTAAAAACTTTTCCCCAATAAATGGAGTCACGTTGGATACAAAGGGAATTTCAAAATGTAGGCTTAACACGATAAATTCAGCTTGAAAGCTCGTACATTATTGAAATAAGTATATCTGCCTGTTTCGTATTCTTTAGAAGGTAAATAAATACATATATATCCATATAATCCCAAAAAATCCATAAAACTACACAATCGTCGGAAAATGGATGGTGCCTGTTGTGTTCGAGAGCGGTAGTGGATTGGATGGGAGTTCGGGGATCGCAAAATATTTAAAATTGTATCAAATTGTTGGAAAATATATAGCTATCGCTGGTTTCTCTTTTACGATTGGGAATTAGCATTTGATCAAAGTTTTTAAATATTTTTATGCGTATTTTAAATCCATGCATATTTTCCACGAAAAAATATTTATACTCGCATAGTTAAAAAATTTTGTCGAGGATTTAAAAACGAATGCAACATCATTTTTCAACAGTTTTCAGCTTCAAATTATTAGAAGGTTTTAACAGGTTAAATACATAATATTCAACAGATTGTTTATGCCTTCAATGGCATTTTATAAATCGAACAATAGTTCCACAACGAGAAATTCGTGTAACCGATTTTGGTATATATTCGATGAATATATACTCATGAGGGAAGTTTGAAAAACTGATAAAAAATTACATACAAATAATATACTAGTTCTAGATGGTGAATCATTGTATACAAAGGGAAATTATAATCTTATAATGCTTCTCTAATTGTTTTTTATAGAAAACTATAAAAATACTTTATCACAAGAGAAATTAAAAAGCTGCAGAAAATTTTTAGAGAAGAAAAATTATACTTAATTGTAGTGAATAATGTACTTGTTTCCTTGCTAACAAGAACAAAAAATATTGCGAGAATCTTGTACACAACGTGTAAGAAAGTCTCGTAAAGATAATTAAGACAACGCGCTAGCTATAACAAGAGAAATCAATATTTTATTACAAAGCCGCTTTTGAATTGACAAGATTAATTGTCGCAAGACGTGTGAGCACTAACCATAGTTAATTATGGTTTGCCACACTATCCCATATATTTTGAATGTGTTTCAAGTCCGGGCTCCTAACCCTAACCTAACCAAATTAATTTCTACAAGTTTAATGACGAAATCTTGAAAAAAACTTGTTATTGATAGTACGTCCTGTGATGCTTGGTTGTTAATCATTCAATTTGCCATAAATTTCCAGGACCCTTGAAATTTATTTACGCCCAAACATTAGTAGAAAAGTGCCCATTGGTAGTAGTACCCAGTGTATATTTCTTGAGTTTTAGGACGATCAACTAGTGGCTGCCATATTAACCCAACCTAACCAAATGAACGCAGCTGCAAAATCCAGTGCTCATACTGAAGAATTTGCCATCAAATCCATAACCCAAGCTACAAAAAAAGGTGCTATACGCACTGATAGCACATCTACAGACACCCACCGCCTCATACATGCGATACCAACAACTCAGTTATAAAGATGTAATCGTCATCCTATTTTGTCGCCCACTAATGTCGGAATTTTCATAGACCATGCAAAATATGCATCAATATCTAATCTTAATATAGAAAAAAGTTCACGTGTGCCAAGATTTAAAAAATAGCACCTACACGTTAAAGCAATAACAGAATTCCTTCGAAATTGCGTGAGATCCATCAATCCGTCAGGCCGTTCTACATCCTCTCATTACCGATAAGGGGTAAAATAATTATTAGAAGGCTGCGAATTGGACACACAAATATCACACACAGCTCAACTTCAGTATCTTCGCCTTTATGTTATCATTGCAACAACATTGTTTCTGTCAAACATCTCATAATAGAGTGCCAGCAATACTCAGGAAAAATAAGACAATTATGACTCAAACACCCTAGCCCAAGCAGAAATTCTGAATTCTTCGGATCAAATACTTTAATTATTTTCTGCAATAATTTACTTTACTCAGTAATATTTGTACTGTAACTGTGTCAATGGTCTATGAAACAGAAAAGAAAAACCAAAACATCTTTCATACTTCCAGGAGATGGAGAGAGTATCATATATATTGTTAAACGTTCAAATTAAGACTCAAGAACAGAAATTGTAAGTAATCGGGCTCTTCTCAAAATACCTCTCTGTGAATTTAAAACTGATTTGCCATTTCGACTCTTCTCAGCTTGTTGCCTACAGTTACATAAACCAGCTGGTTTTAAACGGATTTGTAGTGAATGGAAGCTTTTCTTCTTAGATTTGATGGAAGTTTACATTTAGTAATTAGTACATATTTCAAGTGTTTTATAACAAAATTTTTCTAAATTATTGTGGTCTACAATCTACTTTCTAATATTTTCATTTGCATTGTATGCTTTTGTCGAGAATGAAATATTGATATTAGATATATTCAATAATCTTTGTTTTTCTGAAGCATAAAATAATAAAAAAATCATCATAAATACATCCAATAACGTACCACAAACATTACTGTCCAAATATTAGTATAAGCACGAACCTAATACTTACAATATTCGAAAAAAGTTTTATACATAAAAAATTAAATATCATTGTGTAGGAAGGAAAATGGTAGTACGTCATCAGAATCGACCTAGATTCCCGAGAAAAATCTATAGTTAGAATCTTCGTTTATAATTTAAAATACAATTCGTTTAGGATTAGCATAGTTAATAGTTTCGAAAGAAGTATACAGACTTAGTCGGCGGGCTAGTTTTCTGCAAGAAGTCGTCAATTATTCTAAAAGTTTCAATAGTGCAAGTTTTTTTATTTATATTTCCAAGGAATATTGGTTTACGATAGTCTTGAAACTAAAGGAACTAATTTTGCGGGCATTTTCTATTTAATAAATGTAGAGTTACTACGTATTTTATATTTTTTAGAAGAATTTATTATCTTTATGTTCGATACAGATTACAAAAAATAGATATTGCAATAAAATACATCTTATTCACTGTGCAAAATATTTGCGCACCCTAAACATAGATTAACAATATTAATATTAATTTACAATACCAAAACTACAGTCCTACCAGTGCTTAAAACTCTAATTACTGAAAACAATTTTTTGTTGTGAATATTGCATATGGGTTAGATGTTCGTAAATATTATTATCTAACAAAAGTTATTTTTTTTGTATTCCGATATAATCAAATTTAAACAGATATTATTTTAGTGTTTTTAAATGAAACTCAAGGTCTCTAGTTAATTCCACAATATAATAAAGTTATTGAAAATTCTAAAAAATTGACAATTGTTTCGATAAGTCAATATCATCGTCAGAATGACAGAAGTTACATTTCATTTTATGCCTAACTGATGTTTAGTAGTTATATTTGGCTAGACCAAGAAGTAACCTAACTTGTGATTGGCTTAATATATGTTTATAGAAAAAAGAAGAAGATGTGATATTACAAATATTGAAGCTTAGATATTATTAGCCCTATGGTGATATCCTGGATATCATTTTTCCAATTAAGATCAGTATAACTGTGCAATGATATAAAAAACCAGGAAAACTATATCTGCTGATCTTTACAATTATCACTTAAGAAGACAGTTTATTAGTGGAGAATTCCCTAGATTTAACTGTTCATTGACAACTTCATATTGTGGGTTTCTTAAATGTCTTCTAATTTCCAGTTCTTCAAGGAAATCCAGTTCTTGTTTCTTTTCACAAATATGCAGTACTTCTAGTTTTGTGTTAGGTGTCAATGAATGATTGGTGTCAAGTAGATGTTTTGCGTAGTGGGATTTATCTGGTTGTTTTAATCTGTATGCTCGTAAGTGCTCACTGTATCGTATTTCAAAATTCCTAAGGGTCTGACCCAAATAGACAGCATTACATTCTGGTCATTTGAGTTTATATATACCTGACTTCTTTAATAGTGGTATTTTTGTTTTTACATTTAACAATTTTGTACTAACGTTACTTTCTGTTTTAAAAGAAATTGTTGTATTCGTTGCTGAAGATATTATCTTTGAAATATTATTAGAAATATTTCCTGCATATGTGATGGTTTTATAAGTTTTAATTTCATCAGCTTTTTTAGGATATATTAGTTGTAATGCCACTTTTTCCTCTTTTTTACTAATTAGCTTATTTATCATATCTAATGGATAACCGTTAGATGTTGCTATTTGTCTAATTGTATTAATCTCTCTATCAAAATTACATTTGTTCATAGGAACTGAAAAAGCTCTATGTATCATTGAATTATATGCTGCTAGTCTGTGTGACACAGGGTGGTTAGAATTGAATGGAATTGTTACATCAGTTTGTGTTGGTTTTCGGTAAATTGAATAATCAAGTACATTATTAACTCTTTGAATTTTTAAATCAAGAAAATTGATTGAGCTATTTTCTTCAATTTCTAATGTAAATTTAATTTTCGGGTGTAAATTATTGATGTGGTTGAAAAATACATCTAATTGTCGTTCACTACCCATAAAACAAGCTAATATGTCATCTACATATCTATACCAAAATAAAATATTTTTCGAAATATTACTTTCAAAGATCTTTCTTTCTAAATTGTCCATAAAAATGTTTGCTAAAATAGGTGATATAGGGCTTCCCATTGGTAAACCTTCATTTTGAATATATATCTTATTGTCAAAAGTGAAATAATTCTGATTAATGCATACATCAAATAAATTAAGTATATCTGATATTATTCCTGGATTAATATTTTTATCTTCTAGTAATTTTCTTACAAGTATTAGACATTCTTTAGGAGGAATTTTAGTAAACATGTTAGTTACATCGAACGATATGAGTTTATAGTTATCTTGTAAGTGGATTGCTTTCAACTTTTTGATTAGTTCTATTGAATTTCTAATCGAGTACTGAGATTCATATCCGTAAGTATTGAGTATATTGTTGAGCTTCTTTGCCAATATATTATTAGGAGCATTAACATAAGAGACTACAGTTCTAATTGGTTTCGTTATTTTATGTAATTTAACTGTTCCATATAATTGTGGACAATAAGGATTCTTATGTATGATAGACCTCTTTTCGTAATCATTTAAAAGATAATTTGAATTATTAACAATATTCCTTACATTATTAGAAATCTTCTTTGTTGGGTCTGCTTTAAGAACTTTTACATCGCTGGATTCTATAAAGTTATATACTTTGGAATTGTAATTTTCAGTCGTCAAAATGACAAACATGTTTACTAAAATTCCTCCTAAAGAATGTCTAATACTTGTAAGAAAATTACTAGAAGATAAAAATATTAATCCAGGAATAATATCAGATATACTTAATTTATTTGATGTATGCATTAATCAGAATTATTTCACTTTTGACAATAAGATATATATTCAAAATGAAGGTTTATCAATGGGAAGCCCTATATCACCTATTTTAGCAAACATTTTTATGGACAATTTAGAAAGAAAGATCTTTGAAAGTAATATTTCGAAAAATATTTTATTTTGGTATAGATATGTAGATGACATATTAGCTTGTTTTATGGGTAGTGAACGACAATTAGATGTATTTTTCAACCACATCAATAATTTACACCCGAAAATTAAGTTTACATTAGAAATTGAAGAAAATAGCTCAATCAATTTTCTTGATTTAAAAATTCAAAGAGTTAATAATGTACTTGATTATTCAATTTACCGAAAACCAACACAAACTGATGTAACAATTCCATTCAATTCTAACCACCCTGTGTCACACAGACTAGCAGCATATAATTCAATCATACACAGAGCTTTTTCAGTTCCTATGAACAAATGTAATTTTGATAGAGAGATTAATACAATTAGACAAATAGCAACATCTAACGGTTATCCATTAGATATGATAAATAAGCTAATTAGTAAAAAAGAGGAAAAAGTGGCATTACAACTAATATATCCTAAACAAGCTGATGAAATTAAAACTTATAAAACCATCACATATGCAGGAAATATTTCTAATAATATTTCAAAGATAATATCTTCAGCAACGAATACAACAATTTCTTTTAAAACAGAAAGTAACGTTAGTACAAAATTGTTAAATGTAAAAACAAAAATACCACTATTAAAGAAGTCAAGTATATATAAACTCAAATGTCCAGAATGTAATGCTGTCTATTTGGGCCAGACCCTTAGAAATTTTGAAATACGATACAGTGAGCACTTACGAGCATACAGATTAAAACAACCAGATGAATCCCACTACGCAAAACATCTACTTGACACCAAACACAGAACTAGAAGTACTGCATATTTGTGAAAAGAAACAAGAACTGGATGTCCTTGAAGAACTGGAAATTAGAAGACATTTAAGAAACCCACAATATGAAGTTATCAATGAACAGTTAAATCTAGGGAATTCTCCACCAATAAACTGTCTTCTTAAGTGATAATTGTAAAGATCAGCAGATATAGTTTTCCTGGTTTTCTATATCATTGCACAGTTATACTGATCTTAATTGGAAAAATGATATCCAGGATATCACCATAGGGCTAATAATATCTAAGCTTCAATATTTGTAATATCACATCTTCTTCTTTTTTCTATAAAATATATTAAGCCAATCACAAGTTAGGTTACTTCTTGGTCTAGCCAAAAATAACTACTAAACATCAGGTAGGCATAAAATGAAATGTAACTTCTGTCATTCTGACGATGATATTGATTTATCGAAACAATTGTCAATTTTTTAGAATTTTCAATAACTTGTATTATATTGTGGAATTAACTAGAGACCTTGAGTTTCATTTAAAAACACTAGTATGAGCATATTCCACGAAGTAAGGGTCGAGACAGTCAATTTCAAGATATTATTTTGATCAAAATGAAATGTTGGTAAGCTCTTCTTCATTTTTACCAGCAGCTTATGTGCATTTCTTAACCTTTACCGTGCAAGAATCGAGAAAAATGTTTGAAAATGTTGATATGAATTTTTGATGATTTGCTAGTGAGTCGTTTCATTCCAGAGGTATATGCAGGAACGGTTTGCTGAAAAAAACTCACGTTCTACTCGTAAAATCCCTTATGTTCTAAGTATTTACCTAAATAATTTGCATCCTTCACACTAGATTTATTCACCATTAGGTCATCATGATTTGAGCTTGAAACATTTGATTCCAAATCACTAATTCGCTCATCATTCATCAAATAAGTTTAGTAAGAGTTGTTTATAAGCTCATTAATTCCCTCGAGGATATTTAGATTTATTTTTGTACTTCTCTTCTTGTTAATATTTCAGATTTTACAAATAGTTTTTCCAATTTCTGATCCCACTTCTACGCACTTGATTTCGTACAAACATATTAACTAGGCATTTTTCACTTCTGATACAATTTTTTCATTGAAAATTGCGCATATTTAATCAAAATAATTTGTTTGGAATTGTAAGTATAAACCACTCATTTTAAGAGGAGATTTTGCAAAAAATTATTATGAAACTAAGAAACGTCGTTAAACGACAAGCTTTATGCAACCTGGGGTTACGGAATTAGAGCGACCTCATTTATTTAAAAGTTTGAGATAGACGTGACCAAATTCGGTGCCATTTAAGAGAAGATGAGCAATAAATCAGCATGCGACCCCGGGTTAATTTTAAACTAGATGAATGAATCTGATATAAAAGGGAAACAGAAAGAGATAACTTCTCTATAAACGATTTTCGCTTTACTTAGAAAAAAAGCGACATAAATAATGAATGAATTGTGATATATAAAAGCAGAGTAGCAACCGACAAAGCCGTGACAAAAAACTAAAAGCTCACACATCGATCCTTCATCTACATGCAAGTATTCAAGTATCATTCAGTATCAGTACATTCGTATTTGTAATTTGAAAACAATCCCTAGAGGTATATGGTTTTCGTTATACAGATGTGTTTTCTCATTGGACTTGATATGTAGGTCATTTTAAAACAAAACTAATAGTGAGTAGCCACAAAGTGTGATATGTTCAATACTTATTTTGTCCATGTCCATTGCATCTTACTGAATTGAACAAAATGGACTGTTAATTCTATACTCTGTTTTCTAATACTGTAAAACAGTTGTCTTCGTCGTATTCCACAGGAATGGGAAGTCAAATCTAAAGTTGATAGTAAAATAGGTAGGTACAGGAGATAGTTCATGGAAACATTTTCCGGAGAACCTTAAAATGCAATAATATAGGTACTAGATGTCCATATTGAGTAGATATAAATCCGTTCATAATATGGTTCTTCAAAGAAAAACATAAGATTTGGTAGATGGTATACTGCAGCACTTCAAAAATTTCAAATGCTTAGCTACTTCTCGATCATTTTTGAATTTGTTGCTGAAAAACGGATTAGTAAAACTGCACTTTCCAAAAATAAGAAAACTATTCTCAATGCCAATGCTCTTTGTCACCAGAATTGGGAGTTACAAAAATTGTTGAAATTTGTTCATTTATGACTGTAGTCGGATAAATTTCAATTACAATTACCTTTCTTCTAAGCTAAGTGAAACTTGTGCGCTGGACCTTTCTTCAATAAAATGGGTTAATTCTTTCTAATAATTCAATTAAGTTACGGA
Organism: Galeruca laticollis; assembly: GCA_963921935.1. Lineage (NCBI taxonomy): Eukaryota > Metazoa > Arthropoda > Insecta > Coleoptera > Chrysomelidae > Galeruca > Galeruca laticollis. The sequence continues at coordinate 219,989,046 of OY998179.1, forward strand.
TGTCTCACCTATATAAAAATCATCTTCTGATGTAGTGCTGGCGGTAATTGAAACAAACTCGCTCCCCTGCAATATCATGTCTGTTTTAACCCCTGCTGTTAATTTACTATACTATTTTGAGTTGTTCCTTCAATCTTTTGGTACGTATTAATATTTCTGTGGATGCTTTCTCAGATCTTTACATTGCGTTTCTTATACAAAGAAAAAAATCTTAGAATTATACATTCATAAAAACTAAACAATTATAATAAATGGGACGTACCGTTTGAAACAGTCCTATTACAGTCATATAAAATTGATTATTTCCCATTTGCAAGTTTTTTTACTGCCCCTGCAACAATAATTAACTTCTCTGTTCTGTAAACTCTTCCATATTCCTAAAATATAAAACATATTGATTGATATTAACTTCGTGAGAATTATTGTCTTCTTGCAGACCTATGTTATTAATTGCTGTCAGAGTCACTCAAAAATTCGATAACACTCGTAGATTTCTCAGACGATCCTGTATTTACATTAAACTAAGAGAATCTACAGCATCATCTTTTTTTAACCCATTCAGATTCGCCTTTCTTTACATATTCCCAAGTAGAACACCATACTTGAACAGATACTTCAGAAAATTTCTTCCTGACTAATTTCAAACCTATTCCTGATACATCGTACCATCCCTTGGATTACACGTGCGAGCTGTGGATGAATGTTTCATCAGTATACACAATATTCCAGCCTTCGGTTCTGTATTTAATAATATTTTCTAAGAAATTAATTATTTTAACGCCAATATCATGTGATTCCATAATCACCCTTCTGTTGTCCTGTGTGCGCTGGCATCTACAATAAAGGCATTATTTTTAATTAAATACTTATGCAAGTTAGATATTAATGTTATTGTTAGGTTTATTGTAATTTTATCTTAATTTTGGTTCTGATCATGAATTTGTTCCACTCGTTCAATAATTTTCACTTTAACACTTGCATATTCAATAACTACTAACAACTAACTACTTAACTCATACTTTTTAGCAGCCGCCACAAAGTTCTACTTATAGTAAAACAATGTGGAGAATACCTAGAAAATAATTAATATACTTAAACTATTTTTCCGCCTACCTCTATCCAAAGTATACATTTCCTTGCCTCATTGTAGGGAGCAAAGTCGTATTTTTCCTCCCTAGGGAGGAAAAGTAAAAGTGACGTCATAGTACGTTATCAATGAAATAATTTTTGCAATTTCGAGACTAAAATGGTCACTTTAGTCTCACAAGTTAGAAACTATGTTAGACCCAAGGGATATAAAGGAACAGTTAAAATCCTAAGGGATTTGAAGTAAAAATAAAAACGTACACCCCCGATGCCTAAGCAAGCATTTTAAAAGTCCATCCTCGATGTCCAGCCAAGATTCATAAAAATCCATCCTCGATGCCCAGCACAGTTTCGTAAAATAAATAGTATTTATTAATTTTGTATGTTAGTTTTATAAATAAATTATTGAAAATGTCTTGTTATTTGAGGCAGGCGGGAAAATCATATGTATAACATGGGTGTATGAATGATACGAATGATTACTGCCCTCCGCTACGCGTCGGGCAGTAAACTTCATCCTCGGGAGGAAAAGTAGCACTTTCCTCCCTTGTTACACAAATAGCTAGTTCTCTTAACACTATTAAAAGTAATTCTAGGTTAAAAACTCGTGCTAGAAGTAAACTTACATTTCAAAGTAGAGCCCTTTTCTCCAGGATGTAGAACTTGTAAATGATATCCCGAATCCTTTGCAGTTCTCCACATTTTAGTGCACGGACTGATAATTTTTGCTTTTGCTCCAACAAGTTTTTTAGAAAATATGCTTTTCGAATAAATAAAACACACAACACTCACTTATAAACTAGCTAAACGTGTTCAAGTATTCAAAATAAAAAATCTTCAACAAATAATTAACCAGAAAAAGAACCCTCAAATGTCAAATTATAGTGGCTATCGGCATAAATAATCGTTCTACGCCAGTTATATAAACAAGACAGAATTTGGTTTCTGTGATTGTCAATGTTCCAACTTCAGGTGGCTTCAAGTTTAGTGGAATGGAGTCTACTTCGCCTTTGTCATGTTACTACTGTGAATAAACCCCATAGAAATGGTGTTGGGGTTTATAGTAACAAATAATACTAATTTTAAAATAAGAGATCTGAAAATTGTCTGATCTGTACGACTCTTGATTTTACCTGACATCCATACTAATGTACCTGAAAAACGAATCGACAGACATGTATAAGTTGAAAAATTAGAACAATAGTACGGCCACGTTATACAATGAAGGAAGAGCATAGTCCGCTAGTGGTCCATAGTGGCTATTTTCATGAAAAATCGGAACCGTTGTACGAAACTTGAATTTTGATGGATGCTAGTATTCATGTCCGCTACATGAATTCCGGTGGAAAATTCATGCGCTACTGCAGTAAAGTGACACGTCCAAGAGCACGTATAAACTAGCGAGTACCCGGCAGCGGACTTTTCAAAATCCTGAATATGCATAGGTACAACTATCCACCAAAGTTTCAAGTATCGTACAATGGTTATAGACAAAATATTGTTAAAAATATGCTAGTATAAGTTATAGTCTATATAGAAAGGACAAGGAGTAATAAATCATTCATTTAAGTAGATTTCATAGACGTACCAAAAAAATATTTTAAGAGGGTATACCGTAAGGTACATTTTGTATTGAACGAATGAGTTGCAGCTATGCTAAAGAATGTACGATTTAAGTCAGAGGTAACGGGATGTACTAATTTTAATAAAAAAAAGTGATAGAGGTACATAAATTTTAGTAAGTTTGATAAAGAAAGGCAACACAGTTTATTCCGGAGTGTCCGAACTCTGCCACAAAATGCAGGTAGTCATTACGGGTTGTTCGAACTCTGCCAGTGTTTAAAATTTTGGAGATTAACTACCAAACCAGTAGGGGTCTAATAGCCTAATCCGATTTAACAATTTACCTTGAACTTTAGGTACTCAAATTCAATATAAGAAAATATTAATAACATACATATATTTTCAACGTATATTTGCCACTTCTAAAAAATCACATCTACATTACATCTACATTACAATAAAATATATTCAATATACATAAACATATAAAAAAAAACAAAAAATTAAACGTGTGGAAGATTTTTACCTGCAACCGCTTTCACAAACATAAAGCGAGAAATAACATTTTTCCTATATTGATCCAAATGATCATTAATGAAATTAATTTTAACATTAATAGTTTTTTTGGTTTTTTTCTGGCTTTGGTTTGCCGAACGAATTTTCGCGTATACCTCCGTTTGTAAATCCAATAACACACTAGTAAATTGAACAATGTTTGGATGTGCTTTGTAAAAAGAAGCACCGAAATGCGAATGAAAACTCTCACAAGAATTCGTTGTTCTCTTAAAAAAGGATGCATTATTTGCCCAAATAAGTGGCGGAAATATAGAATTTTGCGTTATATATGTTTTATTGACATAATTTCGGAATTCTATAACTCTTTCGTCATTCGGAGGCAAAAAATGTAGTTCATTATAAAAAAATTCTACAACTTCCTCAGGACTAAGATACATAATACCGAAATGTACTTTTAAGTATTCGCCAATTACAGAACCTTTCTGTCTGTACTCTTGTACCAAATGAAACTCCTGAATCTTACGAAACCAAGCTTGACAGAGATGAAATTTACAACCAAAAAGAATTTGATCTCTGCCAAAACATTCATATATAGCGTTATGAATGCTTAGTTCAATATCTACTACGACTTCTTTAGGTTGAAAATTTAAGCCTACTTCTTTACATTTTTGTCTTAAAATTAAAAACAAATTTGAATATGTTTGACTTGATTTGTCCGGCAGCAAACAAAAAACAAGAGGTACGTAATAGCCGTTTTTAAAACCATGAATGGTAAACATTTGGTAAAAAAAAGTTGAACAGTATTTAAAAGTCCCATCCATCAAAATCCAATCCGAATTACATAAAAAATTAAGGTTGGAAAAACAGGAGAACACAATAATTTTAAATACCTGGTCTGCTGTTAATAGAAATTCCTCTTCTCGGTTCGTTCGTAATTGTAATTCACGAACACTATTAAATACTTCTTCCTGATTTTTAGGCAATAGTGTGAGTGCATCAACATCCTTCTCCTAATCCCCTAAATATCGATCAAAACAATCAAGATTTCTTCAAAATATTCAATTCAAGAAATACTTGAAACCTTTCAGAAATATACATAATTCTATGGGCCTCCGATTTTATCTATTATAAACCCTAATGACTCTAATAGGATTAAACTAAATGGTTGCGGCACAGTTCGAACATTTCAGTAATCCTCAAATTGATACAAGTCAGGTAAAATTTTATTTTGTGGCAGAGTTCGGATATGCCCGTTTATTCATAATATTTTTTATTTGTAATTCTCCTATATGTAGTGTTTGGGGAATTTTTCTCAGAAATTTTAAATGGCATGTGGCCTACTGTAATCGGCTTAATACGATTACACCTATTTACAGATTATTCGATTATTGAGAGGGATTTTCCAAACAACCCAGTTTTCTTACAAACATTATCGGGAATATTATTTTAAAAGAAAGTAGGTACATTAAATCAGTACTTAGTATTAGTTCTTTGAGTAAAGTTGTATGAAGTTGTATGGTTGTCATAATATTGTAAACAGTTGGAATATATTTAAAACATTTGTTGAATGTTAATTGTGCAAGTACCAAACAATGTCGATAAGCCAAGGACCATCTAAACGACCAAAAACAGGTCCATTATCTTTAAATGAAAAAACTCTGATATTGAATTGTTATATATCATTGAAAAACAAGGATCCAAGTGCTAGTGTTGATGATATTGTGGAATTAACGGCTGCTATGTTGTGTGTTGCTAAATCAACAATTTATAGATTACTAAAAGAAAGCAAGAATGGAACTCTTCAACCCCCTAAAACTCCTTCAGGCCGAAAACCAATTGAGATCGATGAGTCATTAAAACAAAGACTAAGGCGTAAAGTCCATGGATTTTAGTTACGAAAGGAAATTCCAACACTTGACAAAATTATGACATTAGTGCAAGAAGATACGGACTATCCAAAATTCTCCAGAATGACATTATGCAAACTTTTGAAAGATGTGGGTTTCAGATATACAAAACATAATAGAAATTCTCTCTTGATAGATAAACCGGAAATAGTTTTTTGGAGAAGAGACTATTTAAGAAGCATTCGACATGCCAGAGAACAAAATTTGAAAATCTTCTACTTAGACGAAACATGGATAAATGCTGGATATACAGTTTCCAAATCTTGGCAAGATGAAAACATTAAAAGCGGAAGGCAGGCATTCGTGGAAGGTTTGTCGTTAGGTTTGCAGCCACCATCTGGAAAAGGAAAAAGACTTATCATTGTCCATGTTGGAAGTTCTGAAGGTTTTGTTGATAGTGGATTATTAACTTTTATTTCAAAACGCACGGGGGACTATCACGAAGATATGAATGGGGATGTCTTCGAGGAATGGTTTGTTCAAATGTTGGATCTGATTCCAAAAGGGGCTGTTATTGTTATGGACAACGCAAGTTACCATTCACGGTTACGAGAAGCATTGCCCACAAGTCGTTGGCGTAAAGCAGAGCTTTTGGAGTGGCTTATTTCGAAAAATATTAAGTTTCCAAAAGATCCACTAAGGAAAGAACTTTACAGAATTGCAAAAATGAACAAGAATAAATACAAAACCTACATTGTAGAAGAAATGGCTTCTTCTCGTGGTATATCTGTTCTTTGACTTCCCCCTTATCATTGTGAACTTAATCCCATAGAATTAATATGGGCTCAGGTAAAGGGGGAAGTTGGAAAAAAAATACTACTTTTAAAATAAACGATGTTGTGAAATTGTTTGAGAGTCATGTGAGTAAGGAAAATTGGACAAACTGTATCGAGCATGTTATCAAAGTAGAGGCAAATATGTGGAAAATTGACAATATTTGTGATGATTTAATCGACCCTATTATTATTAATGTCAACAACGATTCTTCCTCTTCCGAGTCGGATATAGAATAAAATGTAAGTAATAAATGTATTCCAATAATTATTACTTTTCATTTTTTATTATATTATAATTTAAAACGTATTTTTTTCCCAAAATACACACCACTGCATTGCGTTATTGCTTATCTGCTAATCCTTTAACAATGAATAAACCCTAAACTTTGCTACAACTGAAACAAATACGGGGTCGATCTACCTGGTTTTTAGATTTACGGAAGAAATGTAATTTACAGTAAGAGATTTATCAAAAATTTCATGGTGCTCCCTGTAAAGGTTTTGCATACTTAATTAGGGTTTATTACTCCTCGTACTTTTTGTACATACTATAGCGCGCAACCGCATTATCGTGGCAGCGTAACCTTTTCACTGGAATTTATGCAGCGCACTGGTTTTCATAAACCTGAATATGAATATTTGCATCCACCAAAATTTCTAGTATCGTACAATGGTTCTAGACAAAATATTGTCAAAAATATGCGCGCAATTTCTCCAAACTGAAAATGGAAAAAGAAGAAACTATAATCATAATGTTATTTCATTTTTTTTTAAATCAAAGTACATTTTTGTAAAATTATGCAATACATCACGTTATAAAAATAAAAACTATATTTTTCAATATATAATCAACATTGCAATATAGAAAACTGTAAAACAATTCATTCACTTTCCGAGGATGAATCATCATCCACGTCTTCATCTGATTCGTTTTCTTCCAACTCAACAAGCAAAAAATATGCGCTTTCCTTTTCATTGCCGCTTAAAAAATATTACATAGTAATCGTTAGAAAATCATAAGCATGACAAACATGAATATTAGTAAATACCTTCGATATCATCGCTATCTTGGGTAAGCATCTCAGTAACCTTCAAACCACGTGCAAATATATTTCTCATTTTCGATCTGCCATCTCAAGAGGATCCAAAGTTGATGTTTATTTGCTTATACGCATTTTTCCAAATTGTAGTTATATAAACGGATCTTAAAATGTGTTGCAGTAATTCAGATTATGACGGCGGTAGGAGAGACGCATCTAGATTTTTGTCTGGTAAATGAAAATCATTTTCATATTTATTCAATTTGTAGACCCTTAGGAAGATACCTACATGAGAATCATTAACGTCTGTAATAATTTTCAATCCATACATCGAACAGACAATTTTTTGTAAAATATTACTAATGTCACCAAAGTTTTCAGCTGGTAAATTCCTCATGTCCCCGAAAGCTTCGACATACTGTTAATTTTTTTTTCAATGCGTGGAATGGCCTTGCCTTTCCTTTTCTGAAAAAAAAACAAGATTATAGTCCCAACCTGTAAGTCATGGAAAGCAGGCAGTGCTTGGCTCAAGTTGCCTCCGAATATTGCGTGTACATCATTGATGGATGTAAATCTTTCTTTATTTTCCGTGCCCGTGCCCATCTTCATCCAAATTTTTACGTCATCCTGAATGTTGTTCATATTTTCGAGCATGATTATTAGAATATCGGTATCTGAGCACCGAATAACCACGTTGGTTTTCTGCCTCTTCATGACTAGGACACGACAAGTTTTCTGCGATTTCCAATCGAACCATATTATTTTCAATTCTATTACTGAAGTTTTCAGCACTGTGATATAATTTTTTGATTTCCAAGAATGGATCCATTTCATCATTTCTCCAATGCCTTGAAAAATTTTTATCAGGGCTTCTTTGAAGTCAATATTTTTAATTTCTTCGCTAAATTCAGATGGTCGCACTTGGTCAGGGCTTCCAGTCTGGAACTATTGGCACCTAGTAGTTCCACGAAGCTCGTGCTCCTGGTTTTTTATGGATGAACTAGGATACGTATCGAATGCGACAATTACGGTGACAGCTCTATTTGCTATTAATATTTGCAAAAATTTCTTTTATATGCTATCAAAATTCTGTGGAACATCTTTCATCATGTTTAAAATGAAACACCCATCGTAAATCATCACGAAGTGTTCTGGTTCATTAATTTTTATTGGTGTTTCAAGTATATTCATAATTTGTTTTACACAAACTGCCGCCCACATGACAAAACGCCAAGGACACTGGTGATAATGGGTCCGCCATGTCTATGTCTAACAAATCATGCTGCATGCGCACTTGGATCAATTTACCAGCTACTTGTACTTTTTATTCTGTTTTCGCATTTCAAATCTAAGAGGATCAACAGTGCATTCTTCGATTACTTGTTCGCGCTGTTTATTGCCAATATTTTCAGCATTCAATAAAATTCGTGCAACGTTATCTTCGACTGCTCTACCGGTTGAAATATAGAATGAAATTTTATCCAAGTCCGCATCCAAAGGGTTAACATTTTGCTTTATGTTCTCAATAATATCATAACGATTGAACATGTTTCTTCATTACAGCTGGTTTCAAATCATTTGTTACGTCTTTTTCAAGCCAGTTTCTTCCATTACAAAATTGATAATAGTACAGCGTGAAGTATGACTTTTAACTCAGTATTGAAATATGATCAGTTTACATTTTTATAACGTAGCGTAATCATAATTGTATGAAATGGCGTTGAATAGTAAAAAAATTAAAAAATCGTAAATTTTATAACTTTACGATCGATTCCAGCTTTGTACGACACTTGAAATTTTGGTGGATGCTAGTACTCATATTCCGGATTATGAAAATCAGTCCCCTGCATGAATTCCAGTGGAAAGGCGGGTGCGTGCTAGTTTATACGAGCTCGTGGACGCGTCAATTTATTGCAGTAGCAGACGGCTCTTCCATCGGAATTCATGTAGCGGACTATTATTTTCGTAAACCAAAATTTAGAGTTTCGGACAATGATTCTGATTTTTCACGAAAATGGCCACTAGCGGACGATGATTCCACCACCCGCTGACCAGCGGACTGTGCTCTCCCTTCATTGTATCACGTGGTCTTTCACTCATAAAATGTTCAAGAGTCGTGTTATTGTTCTAATTTTGTCAACTTTTACAACCACCCACACCAGTTCGCCATCATGCAGCAGACTGTCCATTCGTTATTCAAGTACATTAGTACAATCGATTTCAAGTAAAATCAATACTCGTGCAGATCAGACACGGGCTCCCGTACTCCCGTACTACAGTGGATTGCGAAATAGTTCGTCGAACAAATGATTGAAAAAGAAAAAAGACATGCTATAAAAAACCTGCAGGGGCGCTAATCATTTCTCTGGGCTCCAACAATGATATTTTGTCGGACTACTGGGAACATAAAACTTAAAATTAAATTTGATTGTAAATGGTACATTTTTTTTAATAAATGTCAAGATTTATTTCAAATTGCCTATTCTGATAAAATACCTACTGTAACATTACTTTCATTCACCTAAGTCTATTGTATATGTTGTGGACCAAGTGATTAATGGGGGCATTATTTATAATGCCCGGGCATTCTGTATAATGACACATCAGATCGGGCCAAGTGATTAATTATTACCTAAACTTCATTATTTATCATAGTGTCTGGTCATTATGAATATTGCTATGTGATCGTCGGGCAATTTGTTTATTTAAGTACATAGGACGGGGTGCGTTGATAGAAACAAAACGCGTGACACGCGCTTACCAATCAGAGCCCACGGTAGCTGCGGCGGCATCGTTGTTACAGAGAGCTCCTCTCCTCAGTGTTTTTGTTTTTGCATTGAAAAGAAATAGACGAACGCGGACGGTTTATATTTTTGAATTATATAATAATTGAATTGTTGTGCTTGCTATTTTTCAATAGTGTCGAACTGAGAATTGATACGGACATTCGACCTAAACTAAAGTGTAAGTATTCCATTATTGACTAATTAGTATAGTATTGTATAATACATTATTTTAGGATGGATAAATCGAAATTGGCTGACATGAATCGTCGATTTGACGGAAGATTAAATGAGTTAGTGTCACTAAAAGGTCAAAACACTCAGTTTTTCACTAGCGCAAGTTATAGAGAGATGATTCGAAAAGTTAAATCTTCAAAGTCTAAAGTGTCTAATAAAAAACCAGAAGATTATCAGCGTTTGCGAAGATTCGATGTAATGACTATTGGAGAAACAGAAAAACTGATCCGGTAAAAGAAGATAACTTAATTAGGTATTACGTATGTAAAGAAGAAATATTTCAGATTTTACATGATACCCACCTAGCAATTGGACATGGCGGAAGAAATCGAATGGAGAAAGAGTTGAATTTGCGCTATAAAAATATTACGAGAGAAATGATTGTCATTTATTTAAATTTATGTGACAACTGCGAAAAAAACGAAACGTTCCAAAAAAGGTTTAGTTGTTAAACCTATTCTCAGCAGCGAAATGAATGCAATGTGTCAAGTAGACCTAATTGACATGCAGTCACAAGAAGATGATCAGTATAAATTTATACTTGTATACCAAGATCATCTCACGAAATTTGTGCAGCTCCGTCCGCTCAAGAGCAAAAGAGCCGAAGAAGTTGCATATGTACTACTTGATATTTTTACAATATTCGGTGCTCCAAGTATTCTTCAAAGCGATAATGGCAGAGAGTTCGCCAATAAAATAGTTCAGGAAGTTTGTGACATGTGGCCTGAATTGAAAATTGTGCATGGTAAACCAAGACACTCTCAGAGCCAAGGATCAGTAGAAAGGGCAAATCAAGATATCGAGAACATCCTAAGTACATGGTTGGAGGATAACAACACAAAAAAATGGTCAGAGGGATTACGTTTTGTGCAATTGATGAAAAATAGAGCTTTTCATACAGGCATTAACTGTTCTCCATATGAAGCCATGTTCGGGACAAAGTTGAAAGTAGGACTGAAAAGTTCTTCTATACCACATGAAGCTCTGCTCGATGTCAATTCAGAAGAAGACTTAGAAAAACTGTTGTCTACCGAAGGCATTATCACTGAAAAGAGCCAATTAGAGTCCAGCGAAAATGATGAAGTAGAGTCCATAGAAATAGTCCAAGTAGAATCTGCCGAAATAAACCAACTAGAATCCAGGGAAAATAACGATATACATTTATGTTCAGCCGGCCCAAGCCAAGTTTCACCACACACTACCTTAAATGTGTATTGTGAAGAAACTTCGGATTCGAAACCAGTACCCGCAAACGAAATGGCTTCATCAGAACAAAATGTGGAGAGAAAGAAAGAAAATGTTCTGGTTGTTAGGAAATTGGCTTTAAGTAATTTGCAGAAACAGGCTAATAAAATGTTGGATGCATGTAACGCTAAATATCCCGTAGCTAAAATAGGTGATACCGTAAGGGTCCGCGTTCCAGATGTTGATCGAGCTCGTAGCGATGGAAGAAATATTCTTGCTACCGTAATTGAAATAACAAGCACAAACCTTTTCAAATTAGGAACAATACATGGTATTTTGAATCAACTTTATTCAAGAAACCAATTTACAGTGTGCAAAGAACGATTTGTTTCACTTGAAGATATTCCGGAGTCAGAAATGTCACTGAGAGAATGTGTTAGGATGTCTTCTAAGTGTGGAGGGCAAGGTTACAGTCGATTTGGTTGTAAAGGTGGCTGTACGTCTAATAAATGTAATTGTCGCAAGGAAAAAAAACTCTGTAACTCAAAATGTCATCAAAGCAGCAATTGTTCTAATAAATAATTATTAATAAATCCTCCAAATATGTTACTTATGATAATTTTGTATATTAAATTAAAAGAATGGAGATGAAACATGTCTTCTTATTATCCTGCCCAATATGTGATAGAAATTATTTATAAAACCCGGGCAATTTAATTATTTCAACAATTATTATCACATTGCCCTCTCTTATTGGGCATTTTTCAAAATGCCCGGGCATTATATATAATGCCTTATTAATTACTTTGTCCATAACATATACAATTCTAGAACCGATTCGAGATGTGTATGTCTTAATAATTAAAATACGGAATTTTCCAAATTGCCATTGCAAATTAAATTTAAATTATCCATGTTGAATAATGAGTTTATTCATTGTAAATTAACATTTTATCACTTTCTCATATAAGGAAACAGAGTATAAAACCTACAATTTCAGCTCAGCTCACTTAAAGCTTTTTCTCAGTAAGTAGGTAAATGAGAACAGTGAATTACTTTGTCTGGATTTGATTTACGTAATAACTAAAAGTCTATTCTTTGAATGGGTTGCTTAATTGAACAATCAATAATTCTAAAAAAAAATAGATTTTGTTTTGAAAAGTGAATAAAAATTTCACGGCCATTGTAATATCGCAACACCCTTCATTCCAGTGTCAATATGGTGTTCGACTAACAGCAAAATTTAAATGTCAACCTATTGCGTATTTTTCTTGGTATTTGAATTATGTTGGTACCATCGTTAGTAGATTGAAGTTAAATTTTTTGCTAGCTAGCTTTATAGGAACTGAATTTTAATTTTTGTTGATTATTTAATTTTGAAAAAAGCGTTATATTTTATACCACCATACAGTTTGTCAAATATGAAAGTTGTTTAAGCAAGATAATAAACTTCCGAAGTGCCTGAATTCTTTGGTTTTTTATTGTTGTTGTGATGATGGCATTCTATAATGGGAATTAGAATAATATCCTAAATATTCAAATGACTTATTAAGTTATACTATTTAAAATGAAACTTACTGTGTCTAGTTAATTCCACAATATATTAAGTGTTTTCTAATTTCTAACTCTTCAAGGAAATCCAGTTCTTGTTTCTCATCACAAATATGTAGTACTTCTAGTTCTGTGTTAGGTGTCAATGAATGTTTGGTGTCAAGTAGATGTTTTACGTAGTGGAACTTATCTGGTTGTTTTAATCTATATGCTCATAAATGTTCAATGTATCTGATCTGAAAATTTCTAAGGGTTTGACCCAAATAGACAGCATTACATTCTGGACATTTAAGTTTATATATTCCAGACTTCTTTAATGTGGATATTTTTGTTTATACATTTAACAATTTTGTACTAACATTACTTTCCGTTTTAAACGAAATTGTTGTATTTGTAGCTGAAGATATTATCTTTGAAATGTTATTAGACATATTACCTGCATATGTGATGTTTTTATAATTTTTTATTTCGCTATTGTGTTCAGGAAATATTAGTTTTAATGCCACTTTTCCTCTTTTTTATTAATTAATTTATTTATCATATGTAATGGATATACGTTGGATGTTACTATTTGTTTAATTGTATTGATTTCCCTAATAAAATTACATTTGTTCATAGGAACGGAAAAAGCTCTATGTATCATTGAATTATATGCTGCCAATTTATGTGACATGGGGTGATTGGAACTATATGGAATTGTCACATCAGTGTGTGTTGGTTTTCTGTAAATTGAATAATCAAGTACATTGTTAATTCTTTGAATTCTTGATTCAAGAAAATTTATTTTCTTCAACTTCTAATGTAAATTCAATTTTTGGGTGTATATTATTAATATGTTTGAAAAATACATCTAATTGTCGTTCACTACCCATAAAACAAGCTAATATGTCATCTACATATCTATACCAAAATAAGACATTTTTTGAAATATTACTGTAAAAGATTTTTCTCTCTAAATTGTCCATAAAAATGTTTGCCAAAATTGGTGATATAGGGGTTCCCATAGGTAAACCTTCATTTTGAATATATATCTTCTAGTAATTTTCGTACAAGTACTAGACATTCTTTAAGAGGAATTTTAGTGAACATATTGGTAGCATCAAATGAAATTAGTTTAGAGTTATCTTGCAATTTGAATGCTTTTAATTTTTTTATTAGTTCTATTGAATTTTTAATTGAGTATTCAAATGTATGTCCGTAACTATTAAGTATATTGTTAAGTTTCTTTGCTAATACATTATTAGGAGTATTAACATAAGAAACTACAGGTCAGATTGGTTTCGTTATTTTATGTAATTTAACGGTTCCATATAATTGTAGAGAATGAGGATTTTTATGAACGATGGACTTCTTTTCGTAATCACTTAAAAGATAATTTGAATTATTCACAGTATCTCTTTCATTATTAGAGAACTTTTTTGTTGGGTCTGCTCTAAGAACGTGTACATCGCTCAATTCTATAAAGTTATATATCTTTGAATTATAATCATATATATATATATATATATATATATATATATATATATATATATATATATATATATATATATATATCAGTTCATAACGTTCTTCGCCGTTTTCTGATTTCCAGCTTCCATCTATCTCGATCGGTACATAGATTCTCCTCTATTTCTCTTGCTTGTATGTCCTTTTCTACTCCTTCTCTCCAACTCAACCTAGGTCTCCCTCTCTTCCTTCTGTCGTATGGCGTCCAATCCAGCACTTTTCTTGGTATTCTAGTTTGTTCCATCCTCTGTACGTGTCCATACCACCTAAGTTGATTAACTCGGATATCTTCTGTTAAATTGTGTTTAGTCCCCATTATTTCTCGGATTTTCTCATTTCTGATTTTATCCAGCTTCGATTTTCCAGCAGCACGCCTCCAGTAATCCATTTCGGTGGCTTCTATCATTTTAAGTGCATTTTCCTTTAACGGCCATACCTCACTTCCATAGGAGACGATACTTTTAACTATACTGTTATAAATTTTATGTTTGTTATCCTTTGATATCGTTTTATCCCACAGTATATTGTTAAGTTTTCTAATCGCCTGTCTTCCCAGGTTATTTCGGATTCTAATTTCTTCGTCCATGCTACCTTCGCAGGTGATGTGAACTCCTAGGTATTTGTATTTTCTTGTGTGTTTAATCTGTTCTTGTTGTTCTAGAAGTAAATTCCTTTGTTCTCCCCCAACGCACATATACTCGGTTTTTTTGACGTTCACCTGCAGTCCCCACTTGTCATATACCTCCGTTAATTTTCGTGTCATATATTCTAGGTCTTCATAATCTTGTGCTAGGACAACTTGATCATCTGCAAAGCACAACGTGTATAGTGTGTAGCCCCATCATTTAATGGTATTGCCATATTTCTACACTTCCCTTTCCACAACTTCAAAGCTTGTTCTAAATAGATTTTGAATAGAGTCGGCGATAAGCAGCATCCCTGCTTAAGTCCTTTGTTGATGTTGAAACCTTTTGATATAACATGTCCCTGCCTTATTTTACTGGTATTGTTTTTATATAGTTCTTGGACAGCCTTTATAAGCGTTACGTTGACGTTGGTTTTCTCAAGTGCTTCCCAAAGTTTTATTTGTGGGATGCTGTCGTAGGCTTTCTTGAGGTCGACAAACAGTAGGTGAACTTCTTGATTTCGTGCCAGTTTCTTTTCTATTATCTGCGTTATTGTGAAGAGATGATCGGTGGTAGATCTTCCTGCTCTGAAACCGGCCTGTTCTTCGGCTTCTATATCGCGATATTCGTCTTCGATCCTTCTTTTAACCAGCTTTCCGTATACTCTCGAGATAGAACTTAGGACGGCGATTCCTCGATAGTTGTCACAGATGTCTTTGCTACATTTTTTATGGATAGTTGTTATGTAGGACGTTCTCCATTCTTCGGGAATATTCTCCCCATTGAGACACTTTTGGAAGAGGCTAGTAAGTTGTCTATATAGTTTGTCTGTGCCGTATTTGAGCAGCTCTGGTGGAATGTTTCCAGGGCCTGGTGATTTTCTATTCTTCAGATTTTGACAGATTTGTTTAACTTCTGCACTCTTGACCCTAATCGGAGATGCTAATGTTCTTATTTCGATGTGAGGTTCGGGCTCTTGTTTTTTATATGCTTCTCTATTTTCAGTCAGGAGCTTGCCGAAGTATTCATCCCATTTTTGTAGGGTGACTGGTGTGATAATATCTTTTTTGTTATCTTGACGAAGGGATTTTAATAATTTCCAACTTTCGGTGCTTTTACTACCTCCTAAATATGTGTTAATTCTAGCACAATTCCTCTCCCAGCTTTCATTCTTCTTCTGTGTTATTGCTGTGCGCACATTATTTTGAGCTATTTGATAATCAGTCTTGCTTTGGTCAGTTTTCTTGCAGAGGTGTACCTTGTGTTTATCATTTTTCGTATTTATCATTTCTTCGATTTCATCATCCCACCAGTATGGCTTTTTACGTTTGGATGTTTCATATAATCCCAGAGCTTCTTGAGCTGCGCTCTTTAAGCAATCTTTGATATACGTGTATTGATGTTCTGTATTCTCGAAGTTTTCTTGGGTCAATTTTTCATCCAGTCGTTTTCGATACAGTTCTTTTACGCTTTCATGATTGAAGTTGTCTAAGTTGAATCTGATTTCTGCCCTTTGTTGTTCTTTCTCTCTTTCCTCTTCATTGTTTACTCGTTTGACTGATTGATAGGAAAGTATTTTGGCTTTAACGAGGTGGTAATCACTTCCGCATGTTGCTCCTCTGTACACTCGTACATCTTGGATTTTTAATTTTGTGTTTTGTCTGACTATTAGATAATCTATGATAGATTTCAGATTTCTAGAGTGCTGTGTCCAGGTAAACTTATGTATTTCCCGATGTTCAAAAAAGCCATTTACTACTCGGAGATTATTTTGATCACATAAGTTGATGAGTCTCATGCCATTATCATTTAGGATCTCTTCTCCGAATTGACCTATAATTCTATCATGTTTTTTCCTCCCAGTTCTGGCGTTGAAGTCTCCTAGCAGTATAATTTCCCTTTCTGTTCCTATTACTGATATTTCGTAAGATAGTTGTTCATAGAACTCTTCCTTTTCTTTTACTGGGGCATCCTCACTTACGGCGTATACTCCTATGATTGTGATTTTATTACCGCAGAGGCACAAGTTGAGTTTGATGATGCGTTGGTTTACTGCTTCCCAGGAAGTGATATACCTTCTCAGATTCTTACGGACCAGTATAGATACTCCTTGTTGGGCCCTTTTATCTTTTGGGGTTCCCGAATAAAAGTGATCGTAGTGCCCTAAGTTTTCTGATCCCTGTCCTTCCCTTTTTGTTTCCGTTAATACTGTTATATCCATATCCGAGTTCTTCAGCTCCGAAATGACATCATTCAGCTTTGTAGAGAGACCTTGGACATTCCAAGTACCAATATTCTTTAACCTTTTCCTTAGCTTGGGTCGTCTTCGTTTGTTCGGTCGATTCCGAGGCTTGTTTCTGGAAGTTTTAACCTTGTTATCATTTCACAAGTATCGGGGGGTTGGCCCGATGCCTCAACCTTATAATCATTAGTAGTCAATATGACAGTGGCGTTCTCCTTGTCAGATTTTGTAAATTGGTAATTTTTAATTTCTCATAATTATTTGAATTAGATTTTAAAGCTATTTCAGTTTCTGTAGCTATTATTCTGACGATGATATTGATTTATCGAAACAATTGTCAATTTTTTAGAATTTTCAATAACTTGTATTATATTGTGGAATTAACTAGAGACCTTGAGTTTCATTTAAAAACACTAATATGAGCATATTCCACGAAGTAAGGGTCGAGACAGTCAATTTATTATTTGTTTAATATTATTCGTGACTTTTGGTGGTATGCTGTATTTTAAACCTTTATTTAAAAATTCTTTTTCACTATCTGTATTAGTAATGTCTGAGAGGTTTTCAAATCGTGGTGTAAAGTGTGTTGGTATGTAAATATTTACAGTTTCATGATGTTTAGAGTATTGAATTCTATGTTTTGTGTCCCAATTTACCAGATTTTTCGTTCTACACGCATACGTTTCGCAAAATCTATATGTTTGCCCTATTCTACTCTCTATTCAATTGTCGCAGATCAATAAAAAGTTATATATTTTATATTTATCAGTGAATATATGGCTTCAAATTGATCTTTGAAACTTAATGTAGTAACAATAATCGTACAAGTGTTTTTAAATGAAACTCAAGGTCTCTAGTTAATTCCACAATATAATACAAGTTATTGAAAATTCTAAAAAATTGACAATTGTTTCGATAAATCAATATCATCGTCAGAATGACAGAAGTTACATTTCATTTTATGCCTACCTGATGTTTAGTAGTTATATTTTTGGCTAGACCAAGAAGTAACCTAACTTGTGATTGGCTTAATATATGTTTATAGAAAAAGAAGAAGATGTGATATTACAAATATTGAAGCTTAGATATTATTAGCCCTATGGTGATATCCTGGATATCATTTTTCCAATTAAGATCAGTATAACTGTGCAATGATATAGAAAACCAGGAAAACTATATCTGCTGATCTTTACAATTATCACTTAAGAAGACAGTTTATTAGTGGAGAATTCCCTAGATTTAACTGTTCATTGACAACTTCATATTGTGGGTTTCTTAAATGTCTTCTTATTTCCAGTTCTTCAAGGAAATCCAGTTCTTGTGTCTTTTCACAAATATGCAGCACTTCTAGTTCTGTGTTAGGTGTCAATGAATGATTGGTGTCAAGTAGATGTTTTGCGTAGTGGGATTTATCTGGTTGTTTTAATCTGTAAGCTCGTAAGTGCTCACTGTATCGTATTTCAAAATTCCCAAGGGTCTGACCCAAATAGACAGCATTACATTCTGGACATTTGAGTTTATATATACCTGACTTCTTTAATAGTGGTATTTTGGTTTTTACATTTAACAATTTTGTACTAACGTTACTTTCTGTTTTAAAAGAAATTGTTGTATTCGTTGCTGAAGATATTATCTTTGAAATATTACTGGAAATATTTCCTGCATATGTGATGGTTTTATAAGTTTTAATTTCATCAGCTTGCTTAGGATATATTAGTTGTAATGCCACTTTTTTCTCTTTTTTACTAATTAGTTTATTTATCATATCTAATGGATAACCGTTAGATGTTGCTATTTGTCTAATTGTATTAATCTCTCTATCAAAATTACATTTGTTCATAGGAACTGAAAAAGCTCTATGTATCATTGAATTATATGCTGCTAGTCTGTGTGAGACAGGGTGGTTAGAATTGAATGGAATTGTCACATCAGTCTGTGTTGGTTTTCGGTAAATTGAATAATCAATTCTAACCACCCTGTCTCACACAGACTAGCAGCATATAATTCAATGATACATAGAGCTTTTTCAGTTCCTATGAACAAATGTAATTTTGATAGAGAGATTAATACAATTAGACAAATAGCAACATCTAACGGTTATCCATTAGATATGATAAATAAACTAATTAGTAAAAAAGAGAAAAAAGTGGCATTACAACTAATATATCCTAAGCAAGCTGATGAAATTAAAACTTATAAAACCATCACATATGCAGGAAATATTTCTAGTAATGTTTCAAAGATAATATCTTCAGCAACGAATACAACAATTTTTTTTTTTTAATCAGAAAGTAACGTTAGTACAAAATTGTTAAATGTAAAAACAAAAATACCACTATTAAAGAAGTCAGGTATATATAAACTCAAATGTCCAGAATGTAATGCTGTCTATTTGGGTCAGACCCTTAGGAATTTTGAAATACGATACAGTGAGCACTTACGAGCTTACAGATTAAAACAACCAGATAAATCCCACTACGCAAAACATCTACTTGACACCAATCATTCATTGACACCTAACACAGAACTAGAAGTGCTGCATATTTGTGAAAAGAAACAAGAACTGGATTTCCTTGAAGAACTGGAAATTAGAAGACATTTAAGAACCCCACAATATGAAGTTGTCAATGAACAGTTAAATCTAGGGAATTCTCCACTAATAAACTGTCTTCTTAAGTGATAATTGTGTTTTCCTGGTTTTCTATATCATTGCACAGTTATACTGATCTTAATTGGAAAAATGATATCCAGGATATCACCATAGGGCTAATAATATCTAAGCTTCAATATTTGTAATTTCACATCTTCTTCTTTTTCTATAAACATATATTAAGCCAATCACAAGTTAGGTTACTTCATGGTCTAGCCAAAAATATAACCACTAAACATCAGGTAGGCATAAAATGAAATGTAACTTCTGTCATTCTGACGATGATATTGATTTATCGAAACAATAGTCAATTTTTTAGAATTTTCAATAACTTGTATTATATTGTGGAATTAACTAGAGACCTTGAGTTTCATTTAAAAACACTAATATGAGCATATTCCACGAAGTAAGGGTCGAGACAGTCAATTTCAATAATCGTACAACCTAATACAAATATATCGAAATTTGTACAACGGCAAGAGTGTCTATTATTAATGTCCCAGTATCTGATATATATTTTTCTAGATTTCAATCGGTAGTTATTTTTCTATAAAAATCTGCATCTATTTTTGGAATCGTTGGTGCATGTCGGCATGAGAAATGAACTCTCGTGACATGAATTATCGATAAAAATTCCAAGTAGTGAAATCAATAAAAAGAAAAATACATGAAACAATACGGAAACTACCTTATAAAGGTTATATGATGTTTACTTCATTAACACGAAAAACGTACCCAGCAAGCTGTTACCATAAATATTCCCTTCTATAATACAGGACGTTCTTACAAAATGAAATATTCCCCTACCTCAACTCATGCAACGTTGTCTCTACAGAATATCCTCCATTTCACTTCCTTATAACGTCTTGAAAGATGATAGTCATCTGATGTCGCTGAAAAATATACTGGATATTGCTCCTATAATTTTCGATCATGGAGAAGCACCAGAGACAGAACTATGCCCAACAGAATCACTGAACAGAAATACTAATAGTCCAAATGAGCTTCCATAATGCAGTCCTGTAAATCAGCATGTGTCAGGAGTATTGTATTGTAATGTTTTTCTAATTTATTTAAACAATAAACGGGTGGGATAAATTTTAAACACACGGTATGGCTACTTACTAATTTATTTTGTAACGCGAAAAATTCGCCGAGATGTCGTAAATTTAATATTGGCTAACCTGTCGACTGGGAGATGTTAAAAATTTCAGTCCTCCATTTGCCGTCAAGGTGTAAGCACACCGCTTCAACTTAAAATTTTCGCATGTGCTCTGGGAGCCATAAGTGCTTTATTGGAAAATCCGACAATTCCGACATAGGGGAAGAGAAATACGGCTGGAACCAACAATTGGCAGCTCCGGCCCGATAGGTTTCTGGTCCAAAAACGGTCGATGACTGTGGGCTCCATAAAAATTTAGTGGAATTGCGTTTTGTGGTAAATTTCCGTAGACGGCGTTAGTTAGAAGGATTCATTATAAAGGGGGGTTTTTTGTATATGGACATTAAAAAAAATCACTGATTGGAATTTAATGGGTCAGTGAGACCAGTTCCAGGAGAGCTGGGATATTCTGGAGAAACTTCAGTTCCTGTTCTGGTGCCGGAAAAGGATAAGTGAACAGTTTTCCTTTTCTTATTTCTTCAACTTCATTAGTAAACTCACATTTATGCTTCACATATAAAGTTTTTTATTTCTTTTTTTTTGCGGCAATTACTATAATTTCGCTTACATTTGTACTTGATATTTGAAAAATTTGAAATCTTTGCTCATAGTTTAAGATACGCTAAGACACTACGGTACGTACCTGGTATTGCGTTATTTAGTGGTTTATTTTTGCCTATTTCTGATGATTTTATGTATATAACTTGCACCGTACATAATTTTGAGTTGTATTTTCTCTAGCAACGCTAAACTCGTTGTTATTTAAATTTTTGGCTTATGCAATTATTATATTTATATTGATATTGGTATAAATTGCGGAAGTGTGAACCCTTGTAACTATACATTGTTGATTTTGATATATATGTTATCGTTGTATTTTTGAGGTATTGTGCATGAACAATTTGGTCGATTCTCTAGAATTTTAGAATTGAGACATCGGTGTAGTTTGGGGCCCTCAGCTCTTCTGCACCCTAAGTTTGAAGCCTTCAGCTCTGCTCATAGTTCATAGAATCTGCTTGACAGTTATTTACTTGAGTTGTAACTGATAATTTAGTGGGAAATTTTTGGGTTTATTTAGTTTTCGGCCTTCAGCCCATCTACGTTCTGAGATTACAGCCTTCAGTTGAGCTCAGACGTTATTTGTAACATTTTGGTAGTGACATTGTAATAAATATTTTGAAAAGAGACCTTTGGTCTACCAAGACTAATTAAAATTTCAATCAGGGTGTACTTGCTGACGTTTATTTACTTATGATAATTTACCTATCAGTTTAACCTTTGGAGTGTGTAGTGAGTGTTGTTATCCCACTGAGGAGTTGTGGGTTAATTAAAGAAGTCTTGGGTGCTTGCCAAAACTTCTCTGGCGCCCTTTTTGTATACTTAATAATTTTTTTGAAGAATCCACCCCTTCTTCGACTCGAAGCTAGTCGACTGGCGAGCACGGGTTGTACCACGTGAGACAACCCGCATACCTATAACGAGCACTGAGAGGGTTGGTAGGTTTTTCTCGTTATAATTTAAACACTAACTCATAACACTTAATTTATATATACTTAACTAATCGCTTAATTATTAATTTATATTAACTGTATATTCACTCAAACTAATTTATATTCACTTATTTTTGTTTAACTCACGATGTCAAATTATAAACTAAACTCACTCTTCCTGATCAGTCCCTTATATATTAAAGCCGTTTTTACTAGTAAATTCTGGGCTGCGGCTAACACAGTCACGAATAATTTTTCTGACCTTTTCTAGATAACTCTGGTCACAAAAACCAGTTCTAGATAAGATAGTCTCAATCGTAAACAGTCTTTTATAACTGCGTATCCGCCATAATTTTAACTATTATACCTGGCTTAGACAGGGTCGGTTTTAGGGACTATACCAAGTTGCTGTTTCGTAACATTACCCCCTCCTTAAATGGAAGTTCCTCCTGGAACTTTTGTGTAGCCGAGACTGGATGTTTGAATCGGCAACTGGCCCCATTTCTACACTTTCCGATCTTATGGAAATAGCAGGGGGTTGTAGCTGCAAATTAATATCTGGACACCGGTATCTCTAAAGATAACCTCTACCATGTTCCTGATAACTCGCCAATCCAACTGGTTACTCGCTATCTTAGGCATAGCCAGTTTCTTCACGTTGCCACACATCGCGGTAGGTAGATCGATCTTGGAATTAATTTTTAGTTACCACGTAGAAGACGTACCGCGAATTATGTTTCAGTTTCAGTGTCTTGCCAGGGGCTGGAATCTGGTCTTCAAGTTTTTCTAATTGCCCGAACTTCTTTCGAAAGACGGTTGCCAACCCTCGTGCGTTCTTGATACGGGCGGGGATGTTGTATGCCAGTGAATAATCTTCCGGGAGAGTGAACAGATCTTGTTGTTGTTCCGAAGTGACTCCATATCTAGCTTTCCCGGTACCTCCATACCTGCCCATAAATTCCTCGAAGGTAGGGTCGGACACATCTCGAATAAGGTTTACTCCTTCCCCCAGGTAATGGTCTCCTTCGAATGGCGCTAGCCGGTTTTGGTGAACTACTTTTGGTTTTCCGTTGGGGATCTTGCTTATGCGGTATATAACATCATTGATCTTTTTCTTGATTAAGTATGGACCTTCCCAGGATTTTTGTAATTTTGGAGAAAATCCTTTTCTCCTCGTCGGGTTGTGTAACCATACTTTGTCCCCTTCTTTAAAACCGCCTTCTGTGGCCTGCGTGTCGTACCGACTTTTCATTCTGTCGCTGGCAACTTGAAGATTGGTTCGAACTAATTCATTAATATCGTCCAGCCTTCTTCTCAATTGGATCACGTAGTCTTCGCCTGCTAGATCTTCTCCAGGCCGACAGCCAAATTCCAGGTCACAAGGAAGCCTCATTTCACGTCCAAACAGGATTTTCGCAGGTGTTTCACCCGTGGACTCATTGACGGCAGATCGATAAGCCAATGCGAATAGGGAGAGATACTGGTCCCAATCTCTCTGATGGCTGGATACTACTTTGGACAGGTATTTTCCAATAGTCCTGTTCATTCTCTCGACCATTCCATCTGACTGTGGATGTAATGCTATTGTTCTGGTCTTCTTCATTCCCAGCTTCTCGCAAATCTCCTGGAATAGATGGCTTTCGAAATTTCTTCTCTGGTCACTGTGGACTTCCATGGGCACTCCATATCGGCTGATAAATTCTTTCACCAATACATCTGCGACAGTTGTGGCCTCTTGATTCGGGATAGAGTAAATTTCCACCCACTTTGTGAAATAATCCATTACAACCTGTATGTACTTGCCAACATTTTCTGTCATTGGAAATGGCCCAGCGATATCTAAAGCAATCCGTTCGAAGGGGCTTCCAACATTGTACTGGTTCATGGGTGCCTTTCTCTTGCGATGTGGTCCATTACTCGTAGCACAAGTCGCACATTTCTTACACCAGTCCTTCACATCGTCGGAGCTGTTCATCCAATAAAACCTTTCACGGACTCGCTGAAGGGTTTTCTTCACTCCCAGATGACCTCCCGATGGACTGTCGTGTAACTTCTTCAGTACCTCAGCTACTCTTGTTCTCGGGATAACTAGCTCTCTCCTCATCTCGGAACCATCATCGTTTTCAAGGACTCTTTTCAACAGCCCTTCTTCCAGGACAAGGAAGTCCCAATACGCCTTGAGTTTCGGTGAAAATCTTGACACTTCTTGCCAGGTAGGTCGCCGGTTTTCTTTCTTCCATTGCCGTATCATCTTCAGGTGAGGATCATTCTCCTGATCTTCTCTGATCCTGGTGGGTGACCATTCCTCGTTGACTACAGTAGTTCTTGAAAGTGCAGCTTCCCTAGATTCCACCTTGTTGCAGTGGGAGCAGTCTGTTGGGCACGGCCGTCTGGACAGGGAGTCGGCATTTCGGTGACTCACACCAGCTCGATGTTCGATGTTGAAATCATACTCTTGAAGTCGTTCAATCCATCTAGCGAAATGGCCCTCGGGATTCTTGAACTGCATCAACCACTTGAGTGCTGCATGATCAGTCCGGATTAAAAACTTCCTACCATAGAGATACTGGTAAAAGTGTTCCACGGACTTCACTACCGCCAAAAGTTCTCTTCTTGTGAAGCAGTAGTTTCGTTCTGGTTTGGAGAGGACTTTACTAAAATATCCCAGCACTCTTTCTTACCCTCCTTGGATCTGTGAGAGCACTCCACCAATTCCTATGCTGTTTGCGTCAGTGTCCAGAATATAATCTCCCTCTGGTAAAGGGTATCCTAATATCGGCGCCGTGGTTAAATGCCTCTTCAAGGTATCAAAAGCCGTTTGACAATCTTCGTCCCATTGGAAAGCTCTTCCTTCTTCTGTAAGTCGAGTTAGAGGCTTAGCAATATCTCCAAACTTCCTAATAAATCTTCTATAATATGTGCAAAGTCCAAGGAAACTCCTGATTTGATGTTTGTCGGTTGGTTGCGCCCATTGCTGAATGGAAGCAATTTTCTCTGGATCCACGGCCATTCCTTCATTGCTCATTATATGACCTAGATAGTTGACTCGGTTTTGGAACAGCTGACATTTCTTCGGGTTTAACATGAGCTGGGCAGCTTGGAGTCGTTTGAATACGTCTTCCAAATTCTTCAGATGCTCGTCAAATGTCTTCCCCAGTACTACGATGTCGTCCAAATAGACCAGGCATGTCTTCCAAGACAACCCTCTCAAGACATTTTCCATAAGTCTTTCAAATGTCGCAGGCGCATTACAGAGCTCGAATGGCATGACGTTGAATTGCCATAATCCAGATCCGGTGGTAAAAGCAGTCTTCTCTTTATCTTCTGGGTCCATTTCTACTTGCCAATAACCAGACTTCAGTCCAAGGTGGAAAACAGTTTGCTGCCGGCTTAGACAGGGTCAGCTTTAGGGACTATACCAGTGTGCTTTTTCGTAACAGTATGTTTGATGCCAGGTACCAATAGGTACCAACTAGTTGCGTTATCCAGTAATATGTAGTGAATTGTCCATATAATTTTTCTCAAGATTCGGTCCTGGTAGACCCTTGCAAAACTTACAGTGTTTATCTGAATTTTTATCCGTTCTTGCAAAATATTTAATATATCACAGTGTAGTAGTGAACTCCAGATAAGCTAATAATGTTTGTATCAACCAATCAACATCACTAAGTAATAATACACGTCGAAGTAATTATAAGATAATAAACAAAATTTGATAAAGGACATGTACATATATTAAAATATGTTTGTAAAACTATTCAAAAATGGATAAAGCTTTCAGTCAAAATAAAACAAACTATCCGATAATTTCCTGCATAAACATTAAATACACTCATCTGCTACCATCTAACAGAAGACAACATATTGCCAACCAACTAAAGATGATGTATTTCCCATTCAAAACAGAAGTAACGGAATAAACAAAGAATTGCCAAAAAGGACGTATGCCTCTATTTATCAAACAAACAATGACTTAACGTGAAGTGGTTGCAAAGTTGTCATTAAAATCAACAACGAAAAGCTTCATCCGACGATTTATAGCGAAATGATTATTACTTTCGAATGTATGACCAACAATACCGTTCAATATCATAGATAAGGAACTTCTTCCACTATTATCAAAATTTCTTACAAATCAAAGTACAAACTTCAGTTAAGTATTAAACTTTCGTCATATTGTTTTCATTTCACATTCAGAGCAAGAAGTATTTTTCTGTTGTCAGCGATTGCGATAATCTCCTTTTACAGCAAGGACACACAACCCCTAACTGTCTTATCATTTGCTAATAAAAGTAATATCGAACAATAAACTTCTGGAATAACCTATGTAAATGGATGTGAATGAATATAGCATATTAAACAAAAGACAACAAATCAAGAAACGAGCAATGGAGATGAAGTACCTAAGAATTTGGAGTCACAAAGAAACGAAGAGATAAGAAAAGAATTGGAAATACAACCGGTATTAGAATACATAGATCAAAGACAGCTGGAATAGTGAAAACATTTATTACGAATAAACCTACTAATGTAAAGGATGTGTTGAACACTTTGAAATAATTTCACAGATTATAGACATATAAAACATTTATTGACGGCTAGTATTGTTTTCTCTATCACAATTTAGCAGACGCCAAAGGAAATAGTGCCATCGTATAGACGTCGCGTCGCAATACACGATCTTTTTCAAATTGTTAAATAAATGCTTTATTATATTTTTGAGAACAAATTGTAGACTGTGACCACTTCAGGGCACCCGTTTTTATTGAGTTGAAATATTTATTGGTTAGCGTAAGTGCATAATTTCGGAAGTGGCCTACTCAGGCGATATAATTAATTTACATGTGAAAAACATACTTTGGTTTGCATTCACCGATTGACGATTATTTTTTGACATACTTGGTATATGTAATTACAATTTATTTTTATTTCAGATAAGTTAGAATCACATTGATCAATGTAAGTATTTTGTATTGATTTTGCATGCTTTTAATTGAAATTTTTAATGTTCATTTTAAATTTAAAAATACCACATTAATTTCAAATTTCTACTAGCTGAAATTCAAAGTTAATAAAATAAAAATTGGAAGCGCAGCTGCCATGTTGAAAGAGCGGTAGTTTGAATGTTTCGAATATTTTTGTGCAATAATGGCAAAAAAAGCATTTATTGATGGTGTTGTACTTGTTCACAATTCCGTTGAAGCGACTAATTGTGGACAATTGACTAAAAAGGTGGTTAAAGTGTGAAAAAAGTCAAAAAAAGTGAGCTGTCAGTACAATCTTATATAAATAAAACTAAGTAAATAATATTATTGAATAATTTTATCCTAATTAACTTTTATAATTTATTTGCAAATGTAGACACTCTAAAATTAACATCGAGATTTATATTGAATATTATTACTAATATTAAAATTTTAAAATTTTCTGACGTTATAAACATTACATTTGTAATCATAGTATTAGGTGTATATATTACTGATGGAAATTTTTGTTACATTATTGCATGTATATTATGCTAACGTTTTGTTGCTAATGCCGTTTCCAAGAAAACGCAAACTATGCTAGCGTAATATTAAGCTAGCGTAATCACACGCTATAACTATAAAAATAAGTAATATTAAAAAAAATGCACAGAAATTTATTGGTAATTTGTTGCTAAAAGATGACACTAACCGACACTGCAAAAAAATCAATCATTACCCCGATTTTCCCACCCCGCACTAGTATTTGGTATTAAGCTAGAGAACTATAAAAATAAGTAATATTGAAAAAATCTAAATGCACAGGAATTTGTTGCTAAAACATGACACTAACCGATACTGCAAAAAAATCATCCCTTATCTCATATTAATTGAAATTCATCATGTTTTAGTAGCCATAGCCTAGCAACAAATTTCCCTATTGATTTTAAATCGATATGGTCCATATTTGGACAGTAATGCACCAGCAACAAATTCCCCGAGCATTTTTTGATCGAAATTCATCGTGTTTTAGTATCCATAGCCTAGCAACCAATTGCCCTACTGATTTTAAAGCGATATATTCCATATTTGGGCAGTAATACACCAGCAACAAATTCCTCGAGTATTTTTTGATCGAAATTCATCGTGTTTTAATAACCATAATCTAGCAACAAATTGCCCTAATGATTTTGAAGCGATATAGTCCATATTTGTTAAGTAATACACCAGCAACAAATTCCTCGAGTATTTTTTGATCGAAATTCATCGTGTTTTAGTAGCCACAGCCTAGCGACCAATTGCCCTACTGATTTTAAAGCGATATATTCCATATTTGGACAGTAATACACCAGCAACAAATTTCTCGAGTATTTTTTGATCGAAATTCATCGTGTTTTAATAACCATAATCTAGCAACAAATTGCCCTAATGATTTTGAAGCGATATAGTCCATATTTGTTAAGTAATACACCAGCAACAAATTCCTCGAGTATTTTTTGATCGAAATTCATCGTGTTTTAGTAGCCACAGCCTAGCGACCAATTGCCCTACTGATTTTAAAGCGATGTATTCCATATTTGGACAGTAATACACCAGCAACAAATTTCTCGAGTATTTTTTGATCGAAATTCATCGTGTTTTAATAGCCATAATCTAGCAACATATTGCCCTAATGATTTTAAAGCGATATAGTCCATATTTGTTAAGTAATACACCAGCAACAAATTCCTCGAGTATTTTTTTATCCAAATTCATCGTGTTTTAGTAGCCACAGCCTAGGAACAAATTGCCCTATTGATTTTAAAGCGATATAGTCCATATTTGGTCACTAATACGCCAGCAACGAACTCCTCGAGTATTTTTTTATCGAAATTCATCGTGTTTTAGTATCCATAGCCTAGCAACAAATTGCCCTACTGATTTTAAAGTGATATAGTCCATATTTGGCCAGTAGTAGCCCAGCAACAAATGCCCCGAGTGTTTTTTAATTGAAATTCGAGGTGTTTTAGTATCTATAGCCTAGCAACAAATTGCCTACTGATTTTAAAGCGATATAGTCCATATTTGGACAGTAATACACTAGCAACAAATCCCTCGAGTATTTTTTGATCGAAATTCATCGTGTTGTAGTAGCCATAGCTTAGCAACAAATTGCCCTACTGATTTTAAAGCGATATATTCCATATTTGGACAGTAATACACTAGCAACAATTCCCTCGAGTATTTTTTGATCGAAATTCATCGTGTTTTAGTAGCCATAGCTTAGCAACAAATTGCCCTACTGATTTTAAAGCGATATAATCCATATTTGGCCAGTAGCAGCCCAACATCAAATTTCCCGAGTTTTTTTTATTGAAATTCGACGTGTTTTAGTAGCCATAGCCTAGCAACAAATTGCCTACTGATTTTAAAGCGATATAGTCCATATTTGGACAGTGATACACCAGCAACAAATTCCTCGAGTATTTTTTGATCGAAATTCATCGTGTTTTAGTAGCCATTGGCTAGTAACATATTGCCTGGTCGATTTTGAAGCGATATGGTTCATATTTGGACAGTAATACATCAGCAACAAATTCATCGAGTATTTTTTTATTGAAATTCATCGTCTTTTCGTAGCCACACATCCTTGTTTGTGGGACGTTACGTCGAAAGACTATTTAAATAGAAACTTTAAAGAGGTGTCGTAAAACAAACTATTAGAAAACTTGCACATATCAGATATACCCGGATCACTTGATGCAACAAATTGCCGGAGTGTTTTTTAATTGAAATTTAACCAATTATATAACTTTCTCGGGATGTCAAACAACTTTGTCAGTATCGTGGTCAACCACCAAAATGTTTCCACATGGTCGGAATCTCAGAATATTATTTTTGATGACCATTGCGAAGGAGGTCCAAACTAATCGTTAAACTGATACAGATACTCCGACCGGGTGGAAATATCTTGGTGGTTGTCCACGATACTGGCAAATCGTTTGTCACCTCCAGAAACTTATGTAATTGGTAAACTGGCTAATAATTATTAAAAAATGGTATCCGCTTTACGCTTTGCGTAAAAAATCAGCCAAATCGCGGGCGCCGAATTTCGATTAAAAAATTCGGGGAATTTGTTGCTCGTCGATTACGACCCAAATAGGCCATGGCGGCTAAAACACGATGAATTTCAATTAATATGAGATAAGGGATGATTTTTTGCAGGATAGGTTAGTGTCATCTTTTAGCAACAAATTCCTGTGCATTTAGTATTTCTTAATACTACTTATTTTGTATAGTTATAGCGTGTGGCTACACTAGCTTAATATCAAATAATAGTGAGGGGCGGGGAAATCGGGGTAAGGGATTATTTTTGCAGGATCGGTTAGTATAATCTTTAAGCAACAAATTAGCAACAAATTTCTGTGTATTTAGTTTTTTCAATATTATTTATTTTTATAGTTATAGTGTGCGGCTATGCTCGCTTAATATCAAGTTAGCATAGTTTGCGTTTTCTTGGAAACGGCATTAGCAACAAAATCAAGCTCAGCGTTAAAAATTAGCAACAAATTATTGGCCTGGTTGCGTATTTCCACAGTATACTATCGTGCAGAGCAGGCTGTTTTCTGTACCGTAGTAGGCTATGTATTGTCTTTTAGCGCACGCAGCATTACAATCTGTACTGCGATGCAGACATCACTCTGCTCTGAAAGCTAGTATATTATGTAATCGCCAACAACGTATTTGTATATTACAAACTCTACCCAATTACAGACTACAGAGCTGATCACGCAATTAATACGTCCCACGCCCAATACCCAATTTCAAAAGATTTCCTGTCTTAGCAAGTGCAGCATGCAACAAGCGTTAGGTGAGGAAATACCAACGGATTTTTTTGAAGATATGATGGTGGTGCCTACCGATGAGTACCAAAAACAGGACATACCTTGTGTGATGGAGGCAAGCTATGCACAGGAATGGGAATCGCAAACAAATCTGAAAAATGTAGCTACTGACATTCAAGATCTCTGTACCGATGAACTTTCGCAGAATATTACAAGAATTTTAAAAGTAATTGAAGAAAATAAGTCAGTAGTAATGAGCAATGCCGTTAAAAAATTTAATCATAAAATAAGTAAACTAACGACCCCTTCGGATATAATAAGCTTTTTTCATAACATTAAAAGCGTTCAAAGACAGAGGAACATAAGAGTTCAACCAACCTCTATAAGCCGGAGGAAAGTTCGACCTGGGATGACTTCGGGTGCTAAATCGATACAAGCTGGAAGACCAGCAAATTCCTCCATTACAAAAAGGAGGCCTAATGTGAGATCGCTGTCGAAAAATATTACAAAGAATAGGCCCAATGCTAAGTCTCATTAAGTAGGTACCTACTCGTCCACAGCAGTAAATATTTCCTTTTTTAATTTGATGTTTATTATTAAGTTTTGTAATATGACTTATTTTATTATATTATTTATTTCAATGTTTTTGATAATAAAAATGCGTTATGTTGTTTTATGTTTCGCAATAATATTATTATTCTTATTCTTTTGTTTCAATGTTTATTATAATAAAAATGCGTTATGATTATGTTTCGTAATAATATTATTTGGTAACCTTTATTTCAATCTTTATTATAATAAAAATGTATTATGTTTATTTTCTTTTGTAATAATATTAAAAAATAAAAATAATAGTTTTTTATCAAAAACATCCGACAAAGTTTAGTTCAATCTACCCTCCATTTGAAAAAAAAATATTACGATATATTCATTATATTGTTCCATTTGGATTGAACACCAATTTTCTGAAATTCTCAGAATTCACCTTTTCTAGAAATTTGTGGTCAATCTGAAGGGCACAATAATACACCTATATATTGGAATATATTTTTTTACCAATAGAGGTTTGATTAAAATAAACTTTAATGGACGTTTTTGATAAAAAAAAAATAAGTCTGCCTAAATCAATAGATTTTTTTATTCGAAACTTATATAGGTACCATTGAAGTTCATTTGCAATACCTTTCTGTAAAAAATATATAAATAATAATTGTGTCCTCAGGAATTGAAACAAAATATTCGAGATTAAAAGATTTCGATGAAAACATCCCTCAACTGCACAGAACTAACTCAACTGTTATAAAATAAGTGCTGCTAGTTTCAAGTAATTAGGTATCTACCTATAACGAATAATTTCACATTTCTGGAATCGAGTTTGTAGTATACAAATGCGCCATTTGCGATTTCATAATATACTACGTTTCAGAGCAGAGCGATGTCTGCATCGCAGTACAGATTGTATGCAGCATGCGCTTAAAAAGGCGGACCAAATCCTACTACGGTACAGACAGCGGCCTGCTCTGTGTAGTAGTATACTATGGAAATACGCGGCCTGGTTCGAAGGATGCCCTGTAAAATGGCTACACTAGCATAATATACATCATTATTGCAGGCAAGGCTTAACAAAATTTATAAAATAATATGTATTGCCTTTAAATGATTTATACCGTGTGTAAAAGTTATAGTGTGCGGCTACGCTAGCTTAATATCAAGTTAGCATAGTTTGCGTTTTCATGGAAACGACATTAGCAACAAAATCAAGCTCAGCGTTAAACATTCGCAACGAATTATTGGCCTGGTCCGAAGGATGCCCTGTAAAATGGCTACACTAGCATAATATACATCATTATTGCAGGCAAGGCTTAACAAAATTTATAAAATAATATGTATTGCCTTTAAATAATTTATACCGTGTGTAAAAGTTATAGTGTGCGGCTACGCTAGCTTAATATTAAGTTAGCATAGTTTGCGTTTTCTTGGAAACGGCATTAGCAACAAAATCAAGCTCAGCGTTAAAAATTAGCAACATATTATTGGCCTGGTCCGAAGGATGCTCTGCAAAATGGCTACACTAGCATAATATACATCATTATTGCAGGCAAGGCTTAACAAAATTTATAAAATAATATGTATTGCCTTTAAATAATTTATACCGTGTGTAAAAGTTATAGTGTGCGGCTACGCTAGCTTAATATTAAGTTAGCATAGTTTGCGTTTTCTTGGAAACGGCATTAGCAACAAAATCAAGCTCAGCGTTAAAAATTAGCAACATATTATTGGCCTGGTCCGAAGGATGCTCTGCAATATGGCTACACTAGCATAATATACATCATTATTGCAGACAAGGCTTAACAAAATTTATAAAATAATATGTATTGCCTTTAAATAATTTATACCGTGTGTAAAAGTTATAGTGTGCGGCTACGCTAGCTTAATATTAAGTTAGCATAGTTTGCGTTTTCTTGGAAACGGCATTAGCAACAAAATCAAGCTCAGCGTTAAAAATTAGCAACATATTATTGGCCTGGTCCGAAGGATGCTCTGCAATATGGCTACACTAGCATAATATACATCATTATTGCAGACAAGGCTTAACAAAATTTATAAAATAATATGTATTGCCTTTAAATAATTTATACCGTGTGTAAAAGTTATAGTGTGCGGCTACGCTAGCTTAATATTAAGTTAGCATAGTTTGCGTTTTCTTGGAAACGGCATTAGCAACAAAATCAAGCTCAGCGTTAAAAATTAGCAACATATTATTGGCCTGGTCCGAAGGATGCTCTGCAAAATGGCTACACTAGCATAATATACATCATTATTGCAGGAAAGGCTTAACAAAATTTATAATATAATATGTATTGCCTTTAAATAATTTATACCGTGTGTAAAAGTTATAGTGTGCGGCTACGCTAGCTTAATATTAAGTTAGCATAGTTTGCGTTTTCTTGGAAACGGCATTAGCAACAAAATCAAGCTCAGCGTTAAAAATTAGCAACATATTATTGGCCTGGTCCGAAGGATGCTCTGCAATATGGCTACACTAGCATAATATACATCATTATTGCAGGCAAGGCTTAACAAAATTTATAAAATAATATGTATTGCCTTTAAATAATTTATACCGTGTGTAAAAGTTATAGTGTGCGGCTACGCTAGCTTAATATTAAGTTAGCATAGTTTGCGTTTTCTTGGAAACGGCATTAGCAACAAAATCAAGCTCAGCGTTAAAAATTAGCAACATATTATTGGCCTGGTCCGAAGGATGCTCTGCAAAATGGCTACACTAGCATAATATACATCATTATTGCAGGCAAGACTTAACAAAATTTATAAAATAATATTTATTGCCTTTAAATAATTTATACCGTGTGTAAAAGTTATAGTGTGCGGCTACGCTAGCTTAATATTAAGTTAGCATAGTTTGCGTTTTCTTGGATTCGGCATTAGCAACAAAATCAAGCTCAGCGTTAAAAATTAGCAACATATTATTGGCCTGGTCCGAAGGATGCTCTGTAAAATGGCTACACTAGCATAATATACATCATTATTGCAGGCAAGGCTTAACAAAATTTATAAAATAATATGTATTGCCTTTAAATGATTTATACCGTGTATCACTCTTACATACTACATAACAACGCAATTTTATTGTTTCTTTTTGTACGTATAACATAATAAGTTGACTTGAAATATTTTTTAATTAAGACACTTATTATTTAAATTGTTTGGTGATTTTTATTAACAAATGTTATTTGTTGATTATAACTATTTGTTCAGAGATATAACATGCTTATTCACAAAAAATAGTACGATTGAGATGGCTGAACTGACGAATGCTCAATAAAAATAAACGGTGTTAAAGATTAAAACTAACTTTTCCGCATATGTAACACGCCTTGAACAATGTCCTACCATAAAATTGGTCACTCCGTAGGCTGTATGTACATTTCTTCAAAAATGTGGTACTTCAAGTACCATAGCACCCGTTGTATTGGCCCTGAAAATCAGTAGGGTTCATCTGCGAGATGTCCCGACCAATATTCAATCATAAAATTCGTGACTTGTTGCACTCCGGAGGCTGTATCGTGCTAACAAATTGAAATGTCTCAAAAAATTACAAAAGTACCATAGCACCCGTTTTACTGGCTCTGATGAGCTGAAAATCAATAGGGTTCATCTGTGAGATGTCCTCAACCATATTCCATCATAAAATTGGTGACTTGTTGCACTCCGGAGGATGTATAGTGCTAACAAGACATGTAACGAAAAGTGGCCGACGACAACGACGACGACGACATACACACAGGATTTTTCTCTAATAACTGTTTTTTTGTGTTCTTCTTGCTGAAAAACGGAAAAATAACACAACTTTTTTTTTTCAAAATTCCAGCTTTTTTTGGGGTAAACCAATACTTTTCTCGCATATTAGATAGGGTTGGGCGGAAAATTGAAAAATGTGATGAAAAGGTCTATTACCATACATAACATTTTTTCAAATGATAGAACACGATTTTAACCCATCAAGGACGGATTTAATTAAGTTTAGAATTTTGCAATAGTATATTTTCAAACTGTATTTTCAGAACGAAACAAATAGATTTGCTTAAAGAAATATAGTGAAATTTTTCTTACTTTCTTCAAAAATTAGTGTTGCCATATGGCAACGCGAGTAACTTACACTGCCCATGTTTCATTGAAAAAAAATTTTTATTGATTGAAAAAAAAAACTACATTCGTGTATGGTATTCAACATTGCACGACAAACAAACTCCTACATTACATTTGATGCATTTTGTGCGCATAATAGATTTGCAATTGTCGCCATTGCATCTTATTTTTTTTTCTACTGGTGTGAGGAGGTGCCCTATATTATCATATCGCACATCATCAACAACACGGCTGAAAGATCTGCTCGATTTACTAGCAGATGGTCTACCTTTTCCTTTCGGTGGATTCTTGTACTTGTTGAGGTACGTTTTCACAATTTCTCGACGAAAGTCTAGTTGAGTTATTTTGTTGCCAGACTGTTTGTACAGGACCCAGGCATTTTGAATTGCGGCATCAAGTAGCCATGTGAAAAGACACCACCACCAATTTTTTCCACGTAGACTAATCCTATAGCGTGCAATATTTTCATCCATCAGATCCGTGCCACCCATAGATGCATTATATTTGGAAATCAAGTTCGGTCTTTTTACTTGAACAATTTTTTTCTCCTTCGCTGAATATCGTTGGACACTAGCAAGTGGGGCTACCCCATATTTGGTCGAAGCTGCTGAAACTACATTATTGTCAGTCCAACGCGTTAGTAAAATTCCGTTGGTTCTATCCAAACAAGAATCGAAGTCACCACGTTGTTTCTTACTCATATCCTTTTTGGATAGTAACGGGCAATTTTTAGGGATTCGGTTATCGCGAATGGTTCCTGTGGATGAGAAACCTCTTGATTTCAGATGACTAAGAAGGTGAAAGCTTGTAAATAAATTGTCTATGAATAGGTTGTATCGATGTTTTTTCTTTTCTTCTGGTAACTCATCCAAAAGCATCAGCAATGGAGCAGTAGATTTTCCAAACACAGTTTGGTATTCTGTGTTCACGCGCCTATCTTTGCCTTGATAGAAGGAAAAATTCACAAGATATCCGTATTTGTTGTTCAGCGACCATATCTTGTATCCAAATCTGATTGGTTTGCCTCGGATGAATTGCTTGCATGAGTGCTTTCCAAAGTATTTGACCATACACTCATCGTAATTCAAATCTTCTTCTGGAACAAAATAATTCAGAAATTTTTGCCGTAGTAGATCACTTAGAGGTCGCAGTTTATAGAATTTGTCATTTGGATCTAGTGCATTATTATCTGCGCAGTGTAGATACCGCCAAATTGTTAAAAATCGGTCTCTCCTCATTGAATCCTTCACTAGTTGGTTACCAAGATCTGCATCAGTACTCCAGTAATGTTTTTTTCCAGGTAATTGACAATATCCCGATAAAATCAGAATAGCAATAAAACATTTCATTTCATTCAAAGTAATTTGAGGACATGGCAAGTTTTTAAATTGTGCGTACTTGTTTGATTCTTCTACCAGTAAAGAAAGTACGTCTTGGTCTATGAATAACTCGAACATTTCTGTTGGGGTTAAAGTTTTAAAACTTTCATAATCCGAACGAAAATAATTTTCTGAACTTTCTACCAGATCGCCTTTGATCCATTCAATGTCCTCATAAATAACTTTTTCTACATGTTCCGTATCTGGTTCAACTAATGCATCATCTTTACCATGTAAAACAAGTTGAGCTGGAGCATTCAATTGATTCCGAGATAAATTATCAACGAGTCCGCCTTCATCTTCCTCACCGGAATCCTCATCTGTCATCGCACCCTCATTCGGAGGCTCAATATAAATTTGGTCGACATCTAAATCATCATTATACGCAATCTGAAGAGCTTCTTCGAAAGTCAGCCCACCGCTAGAAAAAAAAAGCAAAATGTAAAAAGGTAGTGCACAGAAAGGACTCGTGTTGCCACATGGCAACATCGAGTTCCAAAGCTTCACGATCTCAAAGGTTTTTGCAAACTCCCGTTATTCTGCCGCCTCTACGTTGATAATATATTCCCAAAGCTGTTGTAACGAATTTATTTTCGAAAGCTGTAACAATTAATTTTTATTTATACTTACGTAAACTTGATATCCATTTTTGAGAAGTCTTCTTGATATTCCCTAACAAAATCGTGTTTTTATATCACTGGAGTGAACAGGCAAACACTACACACGGTTCTGTCAACTGACACTGCAACAAACTATTGCCGTGTATACCGCCATCTATGTTTTAAATGAAAAATCTGATGAATTTTAAGCAACAGAAAACTGTTAATTTCTGTTGCCGTGTGGCAACACCAGTCCTTGATGGGTTAATTGCTGATACAAATTATTAGAAAATAATTGTTACTGACCAGTTAATAGAAGATAAAATATGTAATATTCTATTATTGAAGCCAATACAATTATCTTTTCCAATAATGTTGATCATTAAAAGTTTTGGATAATAACACTGTTGTATAAAGTATCGAATACTTGTTAACTATGGAAAGACGATATAATTTACCGTTCTTCCAAGTATCTATAAAGTTTTCAAAAGTTTAATTTCAATTAAACTGTTCAAGTTTGTTGTATCTCATATTTAGTTTCTATAAACTTAACATGTATGTTTGTACAGTGCTTTCTCTCCTCGCATCTTTGGAACGGTTATACATATACTCGTGAAATTTAGAAACTGAACATTACCGGTTGGAAACATGCGTATAACGTCACATGGTCATTATTGTCTATATTTTTTAATGACTCTACGGTAAGCCACACCCACTTTAGAAGATATAAAACAAATCTATTCAATCATACTAATTATTGCTTGATTTTATGGTCGCTTTCTGGCAGTAAAACATCCTACTGAGAAACTCTTGTACTTTTTCAAAAGTGTCTGCGGATTTAACCTTACATTCTGTAAATATACGTTGTTTTAATATATCAATATTCTTGGAATTAAGATGTCCTTAAAGAAAAAAGGCTAAAGGTTAGGTGACCAAGCTGACCTCGTTCGTCCAATAAATCTATTATGTCTTATGACATTCTTCCTTCATCTTACTGAATTTCCATACTATTACGGTGTAGTAATCATAATAAAAAAGGAGCCAGAAATGGAATGCAAACAGAAGATTTTGGTTCGAATGAGTCGAACGCACTTAAAAAATCCGAAGAGAAAATTGTTCATGAAAGTAATTATTCACTTTGTACCCAATTCGCTTAATTCAATTCCACGTTTTCGCACACAGTTGATTAATAGTAAAAGAAACAAATATATTTTAAAAAATGTCTCAAATTATCCGGTTAGAACGCGAATTATACTATATGATTGATTTTATCTATTAACACTTGGTTATTTCGCGAATTAGCCGGATAATATGTAGGTAATAGTATGTAATTATATTACATGAACTTTTATTTATAAAAAACATAAATAATCCTTTTTGAAAAACTTGTTTATTGGAACACGATAGGCTTGAATGACACTTAGAATTGCATAGTAGATTTTTTTATTCACATTTTTTTGTAAATCATTTGCTTTTGCTGTCCTTCTGAAACTAACTGTTTTTTGGCAATTTATCTTAATGATTTTCGGTCACTTGACACGCACTCTAATGGAATTAACTTTATTTTGTATTGATCTCTAGAAAACTTTTCTGGGATGGTGCCGTTTTCATTACCTAGTTCATAATATCAATTGTTATTATTAACGTGTACAGGCGTCATCAATGCCTCTATCTTACTCTTGATATTATACCCTACGTAGCAAGATGAAAATATTTGATAGACACTTCATTTCTTCCGATTGTTATTCTAAACACTTTTTAGCTTCTCTTTTTCCATAGTATTGAACTGTTTTACACAAATATCAAAATTTTTATTTTCTAAAGACTGAAATTTTCAAAAAAAAATGAGTTATTTTTACGTTTTTCGTCAAGAATAACTGTTTTTAGAAAAAATAAACGGTTTTAAAGATCAAAACTTACCTTTCCGCATTTGTGAGACACCCTGAACATTATACTATCATAAAAGTGTCACTTGTATACTCTTGGGAGGCTGTATCGTGTTAACAAACCGAAATTTCTCAAAAAATAACCAAAAACGTAGTATATCTGGAATTATAGGACCCATTGTACTCGCTCTAGTGAGCTGAAAATCAATCCGGTTCATCTGTGACACACACGAATATCCAATTATAATATTGGTCACTTGTATACACTCCGGAGGCTGTATCGTGCTAACAACCCGAAATTTCTCAACAAATATCCAAAAATGTGGCCCTTCAATGAAAATCAATAATATCTATATAATACCCTCAACAATATCCAATCATCAAAATGGTCACTTGTAACCACTCCAGAGGCTGTATTGTGTTAACAAACTTAAAATTCTCCAAAAATGACAAAAATTTGGTACTTCAAGTACCATAGCACCTGTTGTACTGGCTCTAGTGAGCTGAAAATTAATAGAGTTCATCTGTGAGGCGCTCTGAACAATATCCAATACACTCCGGAGGCTGTATCGTGCTAATAAACTGATATTTCTCCAGAAATGACAAAAATGTAGTACTTCAAGTACCATAGCACCCGTTGTTTTGGCTCTGGTGAGATCAATATGAAATATATTTTGATTTACTTCTACGTTACTACAATCCAAAATTTTTTCATCGCTTGTATCTTTTACTATATCCAATAGCTCTTTTTCTGTACTAATTTCAATAACAAGTTCTTTAGGAAGTTTGGAATGAAATAAGCTAACCTTTAAGTATATGCCAAACATTGCTCCATATGGTGAACGCTCTATTCAAGTATTCTTGCTACATCTTTCTACACTTCTTTGTGATTGGTTATGGCAAAGTCTTCCGGTAACTAATTTAAGTCCAGGTCACTCACTTTTTAACTGCTCAAGAACACGATTACAACATTCACGCCCAGTATCTGAATGAAAGATCATTGGTGCATCGAATATACAAAATATATCCAGTATTGTTGTGGCCACATCATCAGCTGTTTTTTATTTTAGTGATCTCAATTCTACAAACTTGGTTATATGGTCCTGATAGACCTATATGATTTTATATCGTCAATCAGGATTCGACTGCATATCGATTAAATCTGCTTGGCATGGACATTAGGGTGGAGCGAAAAAACGAAAATTGGAAATTTTAATTTTAATAGTGCGGAAATTATGCCTATGTTAGATTAAATCATTTTGACATATTATTTTTTCTAATTCGATTTTTTCTTCTGCCTCCCCAACAGCCCTAACTTTTTTAAAAAATATATAATATAAAATTCTAATAGGACTCAAAGCTATAACAAAAGAATGCTTTACCATGCACCATAAATAATTTTAACAAAAAAGTGCGCCTTTTGCCTCCCCAAAGGCCTTAAAATATAAGAAAAATTAGTTTTTCCGCACAGTAAATTTTGACCGCCAATAACATCAATAAATTGCTTTAGTTATAATAAAACGGTTAAGAAGCAAATTTTCGCACCTGTAAACTGTCCGGACTCGTCTAAATGAATAATTTGCGCATGCGTCGACAAGATCTAACGCGCAAAGGTGCGTTATTGTGCCGGCGCGGCGTTTCCCCCACCGTCGCACCCTCTTACTGGCTTTGTTTTAGCGCTAGTCGTTTTTAGTCTACATGAGAACTTAGTCGCGAACGTTTATCGTTTTGTTAGTGCGTGTTTTGTTTTTTACGTGTAGTTCTGTTTTTTAAAAATGGCCAAATCAGGGCCATCCGGATTAACAAGATTAGCTGTAAACTGCCCCGTGTTTGGACAACCGTCGAAATTGCCTGAAAATGTTCTACCAACCTACGAACAAGTTATGAAGTTTTGTGCCTGGATTAGGTTCAATAAAAAAGTAAGTAAAAAAGAACCCGTATTCTCTGAAATATCCCAAGAGGTTGCGGTAAAATTGGAAGAACTTTGGCATAAAGCATCTATTGCTACAGTTTCTCATGCCAGAATATTACAGCTTCTGAAATCATATCATGACAAATTTATGAAACTTATGAAGCCGTTTAAAAACAGACAAGTTAGTGAAACTTACAAAGCTAAAATAGAACGTTTTAGAGACGAAAGTAAAACACTTTTTGATATAGCAGCGTGCAAATGCAAAGTCTTTGCTTCTTGTACCTGTGAAAAAACTAAAAAGGTGTCTGTTGATGAGCAAGAATTCCTCTTAGACCAAAGAGGAGCAATAAAAATGATAATAAGTGCAGTGGATGTAAAGAAAACGACAAAGCTGATAAAAAGAGAAGAAAGGCAAAAAAAGGATGCTTCTCGAACATTACCTACCTTAGAAGTAACGGATCCGGGAGTGTCAGCTGCCTGTGAGTTATCTTCCAATTCCGAGTCTAACGAATCCTCTGATAGTGAGTTTGAATTGCTTCAAGTACCACCGCCCACGCCTTCAACATTCGAAAATATTAAAAAGAAACAGCAAATGCGAATTCAGCTCACGACATTTGCAAAAACATGCGACAGACATGGAATATCAGATAGATCAGCCGCTGCTCTTGCGTCTGCCGTTCTAAATGATATTGGAATAGTAACACCAGAAGATCCTTCTAAAATTATCGATCGAAGTGAAGTTAGGAGGGAGAGGCGTAGAACTCGTTCTAATCTCCGGGAGCAAGAAATGGCTCCGAATATGATTAAGTTACGTGGTATCTACTTTGACGGGCGCAAAGATAAGACTCTAGCCCAAGTCAAAAAAGGAAGCAAGTTCTACCGTCAAACGATTATAGAAGAACATATAAGTTTAGTGCAAGAACCAGAATGTAAGTATATCGGTCATGTGTCTCCTACTTCTGGTTCAGCACTAAGTATTAAAACAAGCATCGTTCAAATGTTAGAAGAAAACGACATTGATACTACGGAATTAGAAGCTTTTGGCTGTGACGGGACAGTTGTAAACACCGGTGTTAAAGGCGGTGTAATAAGACTCTTAGAAGAACACTATAAAAAACCGCTGCAGTGGTTTGTTTGTATGTTACACGCAAATGAACTTTCACTTCGACATCTTTTTAATCATTTAGATGGAGACACTACCGGGCCTCGTGGGTTTGCAGGTGCTATCGGAAAGCAGCTAGAGAAGTGCGATAATTTGCCAGTAATTCAGTTTAAAACTATTAAAGGCAATTTACCCGAAATACCAAAAACTATTTTGGAAGAGTTAAGTACTGATCAAAAATATTTGTTTGAAATATGTCAGGTAATTGCTAGTGGTCGCAATACGTCTGTTTCAAACCGAAATCCTGGAAAACTGGCTCATTCGCGGTGGGTGACGACTGCGAATCGCATTCTTAGACTTTATATTTCAAGTGTAAATCCAAGCCCAAACTTGACCAAGCTAGCAGAATATGTAATGAAGGTTTATGCCCCGATGTGGTTTACTATAAAGTCAAAGCCAACATGTAAAGATGGTCTTGCAAATGATACAGTTATCTCGATATTTAGATGAAGAGTTGAGACAAATTGTAGACGCTGTAATACAACGAAATGGATTTTTTGGACATCATGAAAATGTACTTCTTAGTATGATTACTGACGAAAGAAAGCATATACGGGAACTTGGACTTCGTCGAATTTTAAAAGTAAGAAGTTCTTTGACGCAAAATAGTGTTAGAGTATTTAAACTTTCTCCTTTCTGTCTTAATGCAAATGAAGAAATTGCGTCTATTTGGGAAGACGGAGAAGGCAGCTAAGGTAAGTATTTTGTGGAATATTTTTTTAAAAGACCCAGGAGACTGTTAACTAGCTTATAATTTGTATAAAATGATTTTTTATGCAACATAATAAAAATTCCAATTTATTTACAGTACTGTAAAAAAAATAATTTTTTTCTAAATTTCACAACAACTGGGGAGGCAGAAGATATTGTTCCATTTTTTCCAAACTCTTACAGATACTTAAAGGTAGTGTTAGGCAACTTTTCTGAGGTATTACATTTTGATATATACATATTTTTTTTTACCCCCTCTTTCACTTCACCCTAATGGACATACTTCCTTGCGAAATATTTTTGGATTTTTTTTAGCTCCTCATTCTATTGCGACCGCCATGTCCAATAGCTAAATGAGTTGCGTGAATAATATGAAAAAAGGTCCTCAATTCTACATATTATTTAAAGTCTTGTTCATTTGGTTTTATCGGAGTAATTATTAATGTTTTAACGCCGCCTTTGTTTACACACAGCATAACGTTGAGGTCTTCGCTCACTACACCGTACCATGCCATGACCGTGAGCGGAACGTATCCAGCTCGTTGCCGGAGCCGATTCGATATCCCTCGCTCATTACAACAAGTGGCCAGCGTGCGGACACCTGTAACACTGTACCAGTTTCATCAATCCCGATTTGCCAGCAACGTGGCGTAATTTCTTTTTACAAGAGTTATCATTTCTGTCACTGTGTGATTGAACATGAATCTAAGTTAACATAACAATAGAGAATTAATTATGATTGCTCTTCTTTTTGACGAGTAAGAAGAAACTGAAAGAAAGAAATATTCATCTAGTCGGTATTGAATTAGCTATATTTTGAAAACACGAAAACCTGAACGAGAATACTGGAAATTAATATCGACAACTCGTTGCAAATGAAGAAAAGTTCTATCAGTATTTCCGCTTGACTTTATTTCCACGCGTACTGCTAGCTGTACTTATCGGTATTATCACATTGAGTGCCAAGCGCGCTGCGTTACGTCACCTGCAATATAATCTCTTATCGCGTATTCGACTGGCTGCACTAGTGCGCATTAATTCCAATTTTTGTCGCACTATTTATATTCGACTGTTGTGTACATTTACAAAACCGGTTATATTTCAATTCGACTGGTCAGGCACAACTCGAGTGTCGAGCCAAATTTCTATTCGACTGGTAACGGCGCTCGCTGTGAATTCGAATGTTTTGGCACTGTACAATTTCGACGGTGCACTACTTTAAGGTTATGTATAATAGATGTTTACGTTCACAATCTGAAAATGAATGTGACAAAGTCATTAGCTATTGATTTTTTATTATTTTCAAGCAGCAGCGAAAGTGAAGTCGAAAGCAATGACGATATTTTCGAGTTTATAAAATCTAAGGAAGATAAAGAAGTTGAACAAAAAGTTCAAGAAT
Source organism: Galeruca laticollis (assembly GCA_963921935.1). Lineage (NCBI taxonomy): Eukaryota > Metazoa > Arthropoda > Insecta > Coleoptera > Chrysomelidae > Galeruca > Galeruca laticollis. The sequence continues at coordinate 220,033,873 of OY998179.1, forward strand.
ACCTCAACATTGTAGGAAAATATTCAGATGCCGAGGTATTAGTTCATAAAAACAAGTAAATGCTAATTACATGCTAAATCAAATGTTTTGTAGTTCAGGCGAAACTTTAGAATGAACCGAAATACCTATGAAACGTTGAAGAATCAATTTGAAAATTGGAAATATTACGAAAAAGAACAGCCACATGGCGTTCTCCTATGACTTCAGCAGAAATAGCTATTATATCATTTTTGTGATATGCAGGAAATATACTATAAGAGATGTAGCAGGAAGATTTGGGATAGCTCTCAGATTAACAAATAAAATCGATATGTTTGTTTTGACTTTTTCCTGCCCCAAACATTGAGTCACATTCTAAGCTCACTTGCGGGACACTTCCACTGTTTTGCCATATTTACAAATTCTCTTTAGTTGCGAGAAAAAAGAAATTAGAAGTTTAATTGAACACGTTTTAAAAAATTATGCAAATAAAAAAAGTCATACTAATTTATGCATTTGAGTCGCTGCTTTTAAAATTAATTAATAATACTTGAATTTTATTTAATAAAGGCATATTCTTATATAAATTTTAAACAATTATTTGTTGTATCCTTAGATACCATTATGGTTATAACTAAAAGTGGCAACATTGCTCAAAATTTCAGACCTGTTTAATGTGTCAATAGTAATCAATTTAGTAGTTTTGTCCTTGTTTAATTACCATATAAAGAGAGATGCAAATATCGTCAGAGTGTGATCGACATTCATTTTAAATACGACGTAGTATTGTAGTAAATAATGTTAAACGTGGTTTGTGTATACGAGCGCCATTACGACTAGAGAGTAAACATTTATTCCTTTCGTTTTGATGTGTTTTTCAAGACTCTAAGTGACGAAATAAACTTTTAAGTTAATTAATTTAATGTTTTAGGATTATCATGGTTCGTCGGTGCCAAGTTTGTCAGAAAACCAGCCGAAATTACCAAGACCATGTATCTACAATACCATCCCCACTTTTTGTGATTCATTCATAATTTCACTACTGGCGTTTAGAATTGTTGACCGTAAAAATCAACGTGTTTATGAATGAATAGCCTTCTCTATGTTCATTATTACTCTAAGGCAGTGCTCCGCAACCGGTGTGCCGCGGCACACTGGTGTGCCGTAAGCCGACTTGAGGTGTGCCGCTCTTTCAGACAATACGAATCAGATTCGTATTGTAGCGAGACCCGCGAAAAATAAAGCAATCTGACAACAGCGCCGATGGTAAACGTCTATCCGTCTATCGGAGCGGCGCGGCGCGGCGGCTTGATTCTCGAAGGCGACTAAACTAGAAAGATCCGTGCCGTTCGAGGCACGACTCGATGTTTTCCTGAACATCGCCGCTGCCTATATAAGCGCGCCTGTCGTCGCTCAGAGACTCAGAGAGAGTCGAATAGTCAAGTGAATCAGATAAATACGCGGGCAAACAAATAAATCGTAGAGTGAAATAAATAGTGAATTGCTATATAAATAAATTCTTGTGCCTTATAAATAAGTGAATATAAATTAGTTATAATTAGTTAAGTGTTATTTTTAGAGTTCCTGTTTTCTTTTTTACGTTGTTGGCCATATTGTGTCTAAATAAATTAAATTAAACTGGACTAAGTTTTGTTGCAGTATCTACTTTTATAAATAACTATAGTGCTTCAAATATGGATAAATTTTTGCTGAAATCACGAGCAGATGACGAAGAACCTAGCACAAGCTCCAGCATAAGTGCTGCAAAAAGAGCAAAAAAGGTGCTGAAAAGGAAGTACAATCAAGACTACCTTCGATATGGTTTCACTTGGTGTGGCGACGAAGCGGCTCCAAAGCCTGAATGCGTCATTTGCGGTGAACAGTTGTCAAATGAAGCAATGGTACCCAGCAAACTAAACCGTCATTTGATCACAAATCATCCCAGTTGCGTCAAAAAAGACATTCAATTTTTCCAACGGCGCTTGGATCAAAATAAGAAACAAAAGCAGTTTATGAAATGAGCGGTTACGGTTTCTGAAAAGGCATTAGAAGCAAGCTACCTTGTTGCAAAATTAATTGCACAACAAAAAAACCGCACACTATCGGTGAAACGCTTATTAAACCAGCATGCATGGAAATTGTTAGACTTATGCTTGGGCCAAACGAAGTTAAGGACGTGAGTAAAGTTTCTTTGTCGGCCGATACTGTTAAAAGACGTATCCAAGATATGTCAAGTGATATTTTGGGAACACTAATTAAAAAAATCATTTCGGCTGGAATTTTTGCGCTTCAAATCGACGAATCAACCGATATTAAAAATAAAGCACAACTGATGGCTATTGTACGTTTCGTTGACGAGGACTCTATTAAAGAACATTATTTATTTTGTAAGGAGGTTCCAGAGAGAACTACCGGTGAACAAATTTTCCAAGTAACTGATAATTTTTTTAAAATACATAATATTCAGTGGACCAATTGCGTTGCTATTTGTACAGATGGTGCTGCTGCAATGATGGGCAGTAAGAAAGGTTTTGTATCTTGTGTAAAACAAAAAAATCCGTCAATACAAATTACACATTGCTGCATACATCGAGAAGCATTGATGGTCAAAAATTTGCCCGAACAGCTTTCGATCACAATGAATGAATGTATTAAGATCATAAACATAATTAAATCGAGAGCCTTAAATTCGCAAATCTTTGGAATACTCTGTGAAGAAATGGGAAGCGAACATGAATCCTTACTGTTTTATACAGAAGTTCGTTGGTTATCCCGGGGAAAAGTTTTAGCTCGACTGTTTGAACTTCGCTACGAAGTGCGTGACTTTCTTTCAAGTCAAGATATGTACGATCTATGCCAGCACCTTCATGATGAATACTGGATAGCCAAACTTGCATACATGGCTGATATATTCGAACATCTGAATGAACTTAATAAAAAAAATGCAAGGACGGAATGAAAATATATTGACGTGCTCCGATAAATTACAAGGGTTCAAAAAGAAACTTGAACTTTGGCAGGAACAGTTGCAAAAAGGATGTCTAGAAATGTATCACAGGACCAACCACAGTACGATCGAAAACAAGCAGTTGATTGTGGATTTGGCCCAACAACATTTAAGTATGCTTCAACAAAAATTTGAATACCATTTCCATTCTATCAACACGGAACAATACAATTGGATTCGAAATCCTTTCGCAACCAATGCAATAAGTTCCACGGAAGCACTGCCATTGCAAACTCGAGAGGAGTTCACAGAATTAAGTAATGATATGACCCTAAAACTTAAATTCGACGAAGTTCCGTTAGATGTTTTCTGGATTTCCATCAAGACAGAATATCCACGCATCTCCGACAAGGCCATCTTCACACTACTTCCGTTTTCCACAACATATTTATGTGAGCAAAGTTTTTCAACGCTTGTATTAATTAAAAATGATAAACGGTCATGCTTAAAAGATCTTTACCAAGAAATAAGAGTAGCGCTGTCTAAAATTGAGCCGAATATAAAACTTTTGTGTTCAACGAAGCAAGCGCAGGTATCACATTAATCAGTCATCATCATGTCAAAATATTTATTACTATTGACGTGTCAACAGAAGTAAATTTAGTATACCTACCTATCCTACCTAGTATTTAGTATAGTTCTCATGTATGTACCTATTTGTATTTTTCATTCTATCTGAATGATAAAAAAAAAATATGTATTATGTCCTGAGTGAAAATGTTGATGCCCCAAATCTGAAAGGGGCTTCTTCACATTTTAAAACAATAAAAAAAACTAAGGTAGTTTGGACATCCATAAATAATTAGTATACATGGAGTGAACTGACCCCCGACCTAGCTACGCCACTGCTATAAATATATTTTAGATTTTGGTGTGCCACGAAATTCTAGGGAGCAGTTTGGTGTGCCTCAGATGAGGAAAGGTTGCGGATCACTGCTCTAAGGGATAGCTGATTCTACTTTTCATTCACTCTGTACCAAAGTAATGGAATTTCTTAATAGCATAGCACCACATGTGATCAAATTTCCATCTACTCTGGAAGAGAAGGAATTAACATCATCAGAATTTCAAAAATTAAGTGGATTTCCAAATGTTCGAGGATGCATTGATGGCACTTATATTCCAATTTCTACACCACATAATAAAATTAAAAGTACATATATCAATAGACATGATTCACCTTCAATTACGTTACAGTGTATATGTAGATATGATAAACTTTTTCTAGATGTGTTCACTGGTGTGTCCAGTAAAATTCATGATTCACGGGTTTACAGTTTATCAAATATCGCCAAAAAATTACCTGGTATATGTGGAGACCAGTGGCACATTCTAGGAGACTCGGCGTTCCCCCTAAGGAAATGGTGGTCGTGATTATGGTAATTTACCAGATATCCAAAAGAATTATAATTAAAGATTCTCTGGTCCTAGAGTAAAAATTGAGAATTCTTTTGGATTATTGAAGTCCCGATGGAGACAACTTATTCGTATTGATTTGATTTCAGTCCAGCGCATAGCAGATTTTATAGTCAGTTGCTGTGTTCTCCACAATTTATGTACTACTCTAGACGATGAATGGTAAGAGGATGAATCTTTATTTAAAAAGGCAGTATCCTCTTTTCCTGAAAGAGTAATTGTACTTATGGAAACCGGCAAGGTACTTACATATCAAGAGAACCTACCTTCGAAATCACTGATAGTGCACAAAATTTCTCCGTTTTCATTTTGGCATAAACAATTGTTTTCATCGTAAACAAAATCTTTAAATATAACATCCATGTTCTTGTCCATAATGTACAATTTATAACATTAGTTTCCAATTTTAAGGTTAAAATGATCAATCGTTCCAGTCGAATGAGCTTGTCACTTTAACATAGGCACCGTGCCAGTAATAGTATTACCACAGAAATTCGAATTTTCTGCATGTATTTGCTCTGGGTCGTTTCAAAAATTCTGTTCGAAATCAGAGCAGCACTAATTCTACTCCTACACCGAATGAGAGCGGCTCAGTCGAATGCGCTATAAAAGATACTGGATCGGTATAGTAGTATACGGAACGATGTAGTGGGCGACGTCTCATAAGATTATGTACAAAGAATACTTTTATGCATGTGTCGGTATTGTTTTAGCCATGGCATGGCACGGTATATAGTGAGCGAAGACCTTAATAAAAACGACGATATTGTTGATAAGTTTTGGAAGCTCTAGGGCGATTTTTAAAAAAATCCTCATTAAAACGCGTTTTTAACTTGTTTAAGCTTTCAATACAATAAACGTCTATACGGTTGCTCTTGGGTAATTCGCGTTTTAACCTGGATAATATGCTACACTTAGACATATTCGGGTTTTATCCTTCGCATTTGGCTATTTTGCTGTTTATCCGGTTAATTCGCGAATTAACTAATTTCGCGTATTATCCATAACATATATACTAAATATTGTTCATAAATTGCCGAACAATCTCTTAAAGTATGGAAAAAAAACATTAATTGAAAATATAAATGTGCTTTTTCAGAGATTATATAATGAATAGATCATTGTAACACGTATTTCAATATAAACAAAAAATAATTAATAATAATGTGATGTGTAAAATAGTTTATCCTGTTGGGTGGTATATATTTATACACACGGTATATTTACTTACTTAATTTATTTATACACTTAACTGTTCAACTAATTCATATTAAACACAGTTCACTATCTACTAATTTATATTCACTTCTTCACTGGTCTGCTCACAACTTGATTAAATTGTAAACTGACTTGCCTTATATATTAAAATTCCCTTCCAGAAAAATCGGTCCTAGAATTTCTAGAATTCAAACTTTGTATGGACTGTAACACTTATTCACTTTGCAATATAATATTTAGTGTTTTAAAAGCACATTTTAAAAACTACGCCGTAAAGCTGGTCAACGGTCACAGTTGTTTATTGTTGTTAATCGGACATCGAACGAATACATGATATGACCTCTCGTAAAAAGCTACTCTTTTTTGCCGACACGTCCTTGACTCCACCAATCGCAATCGTTTCTCGGTCGTTCAGTGGAAACTGGTACTTGGTTTTAAAATATTGTATTTGATTTTCAATATACAGTATTAGGAATTTTCTGTGGGCACATATGTTTAAGCGTCAATCTGTTAGAAAGAAACAAATACATATAAATTCAGTGTATTATTCTTTTTCGCTAACAGGATATCAGAAAGCGGAAAACGTGCAATACATGTACATAACGACAATGTGTTACAAATTCTTTGTAGGTACTAACAGAATAACAGAAACAAAGTTGCCAACTTCCATTGTACATTTATATTAATTGCATTATTCTAACACGAGAACAAGTTATAAGAAGCTTTTAATTATGAAAATTCGAGAGGTTGTAACAGATCAAGATAATTAATCAGATCTATTTGTTGAACATTTTATTGTAATAGTGGAAATTGCTCTAGTTTTCAGTTCGAAAGCGGTTAAAACCTTTACTTTTTTCAGATTTGGCAATGTGAAAGATGTCGCTGGTCGTTGGTATTCGTCCCGTAGGTACTGACCTCGAGAGGCGCACGCGCGATTCGTATATTCTAGTATCCTTATTTGAACTGTAATAATCTACGTTGACTTTTAATTGTCTATCTCACTATTTTCTCTCTCTAACACACTGGTAATGCCATGTGACCCTTACATTTTCCCGTTCACTATGAGAGGATTATCGTTTTACGTGGAAATTTAATGAAGAATAATTTCTGTTATTAACAAAAAGGAATATTATGTGGGCACTTCACTTCCAATGTGTATATTGAAAATGAAGAGAGAGGATAGATAAAAATAGAAGAATTACGGCTGTAGACGAAATCGTTTTATCAGGAGCGTATGAATTACAGGCGGTAATCGTTCAGAATTGAATATTTTCTATTTTATAATATGTAGAATATTTAATTATTGAGTTTCAACAATAAATTACTTCAAAAAGTATCTTATTTAATGTCAATGTCGTCGATTTATTGTTTTTCATATTATAACCATTAGAATTATTAAATTTTCAACCTATTTTTAGAATCTTTATAATGATTGGTGTGATATTTGAAAAACAATTTGGGCAACGATAATTATTTGGCATGTTATGATGTCCTGTGATACACTGAATATATTTCTAACACTTATACGAATCGCGCGTGCGCCTTTCGAGGGCGGTGCCTACCAGACGAATGCCAACCAAGTGTGCAGCGACATCTTTCACGTTACCAAATTTGAAAAAAGTAAAGGTTTTAACCACTTTTAAACTGAAAAATAGAACAATTTCCAGCAATTTAATAAAATGTTCAACAAATAGATCGGATTAGTTATCTTGATCTGTTGCAACCTCTCGAATTATCATAATTAAAAGCTTCGTATAACTTGTTCTCGTGTTAGAACAATGCATTTTACAATTAATATAAATATACAGTGAAAGTTGGCAACACTTTTTCTGTTATCCTGTTAGTACCATACAAAGAATTTGTAACACATTGTTCTGGACATGTATTGCACGTTTTCCGCTTTATGATATCCTGTTAGCGAAAAAGAATAATACACTGTATTTGTTTCTTTCTAACACGTTGACGCTTGTATATACACGAGGCTGGCGGCAACAGCCACAATAAAAACATATACAAAAACGCCCTTCTCAGAAATCCTCACGCCTTTGCCATCATCAAAACTTTCGATGTTCGATTAGACAGGGCCGGCTTCGAGGAGTATGCCAGTATGCGATTTCGTAACAATAATTACCACACCATCACGTTTATAGATACAACTAACGAATATATTCCCCAATAAGACCAACGAAGAATATACATATTGTGGAAAAGCTATGTAGAGTAAATTCATTATTTCGGCTACTGTACATCATTATAAAAATCCCGATCCAAGTCAAATTTAAATTATAAATTGACATTCTTCAGTGTGTTTCCTACCTTCAACCCCCTTCGAATGACATGTACAACCTCTAATTTTTTAAATGGAAAGTATGGGCTTGTTATGTATCATTTAAGATGTCTCTTCATTCTCTGTTCAAAAATGTTATCGTTTTCAAGTTTATTGCAAAAACTAACATAGACAAAAATTAAATCATGTGATCATCGAAATTCGCTACATACACTCAAAAACTAAAATGTAATAGCTGTTCATAATGTAACTAGAGGACCCGTGCTGCTCCGCATCATTAGGATAGACTATGTATGTACTTCCTTCCAGTATTTGAAAAAAATTGAAAGTAAAGTTGATTGTGCACACATAACTTTCCTCAAACTCAACGAATTTAAACAGTTAATAGCTCATAAAAAAGGGCTTGAGGGTTCTGAGAGTGAACCGATCAAGATCCATTCATTAGAAGAGGAGCTATGAGGATTCGAATTGCTTGAGTGAATGTGTCCCATAAGAAATGTACAGGGAAGAATCGCGGTTGAGTATAACTTGAGTAAGGTGGGAGTTGAGTAAATTTAAATGATTGATGACATATCTGTGTCTAAATACCTTTCATTTAAAAAAAATGAAGGAATCGGCCGGATAGAACGGCCAGACGGACGACTTCAGTTTTCATAAATTTTTTTAATATACAGGGTGTCCCGGGACTAATGGGAAAAAAGTCGGGAGCGTATAATATGAGCTAAAATAATGTTAGTACTTCATATAAACTTTTTCTATGCAGGCACTTGTTTTCGAGTTATAGGCCTCCAAAGTTTTAATTTTGAATTCGGTTTTTATTTTTAATTTTTGTACTAGTTATTTGATCTTTATAAAATTTACGGCAAAGATATAATGTATGTGTATGTTTATTTTGGTAAGGTAAACAGATTTACAGTAGTGCATTGAAGCCAGGGACGAACTACTTGCAATGGTTAGTGATCCAAAAATTTTGCAGGGATGGCACACCCTGTATGAAATTATCGAATTTCACTTCCCCACACATTAAGCTAACGAAAAGATACTCTTGTTGGAATTCGATAAAATAAGCCGTTTGGCTAATATTTATAGTTTTATTCATGCACTACGTACCAATTTACGCATTCACCATTTTTATAAGTACACAACGAGGTAAAACGTAACTTATTAATAGATGTCCAAGATTTACCTACAGTACTACAAAAAAATAATAGCAGAAGATGAAAAACATTAACGACTTAATAATTCGAAAGTTGGTAAAAACTTTTTATAAGTTTTTTTACCGTTTATCAAGTTACCATAGGATTAGTTGTCAAACGTTGTGTAGAATAGTTCGTAGTCAGTACTTGTCAATAATTCATAAGTCCTTAATTTAATAGTTACAATGGCAAAATTAGCTTTTATCGAGTACGCAGATATGCATCTAATGTATGGACTGGCTTCTCGAAACTGTTTAGAGGCCAGAAGGCGTTATGAAGAACATTTTGCAAACAGAGCATTGTCAGACAGACGAATGTTTGAGTGTATTATCTCAGGTTACGAGAAACAGGTATGAATAAGTAAATGTAATTTTCTATGTATACAAAACAAAATTTTTAATTTTAGGAATATTTTTGCCAAAAAAAAGTGGAGAAGGTCCAGTACGAAGCATACGTACTGTGGCAGTTGAACAAGACTTGTTAAATGCAGTTGATAATGAACCATCAACGAGTTTTCTAAAAGTATCAAGAGAACATAACGTCTCGAAATTAGTTGTTCATCGCGTCCTAAAAGAACAGCTGTTATATCCTTTTCACATGAAAAAAGTACACAGTATGACAGTGGCTGATTATCCTGCACGGCTTGAGTATAGCCAGTGGTTTCTGCGACAACAACAAGCAGACAATACATTTATTAGTAACGTTCTCTTTACGAACTAATCCAGTTTCACCAGAGATGGAATCATAAATTCTCATAATATGCATTTATGGGATGATGTGAATCCACATGGCGTTATCCAAACTAGGAGCCAGCATAGATTCATGGTTAATATTTGGGCAGGAATAGTTGGCAATCATTTGATAGAGCCATATACTTTATTGACGGTACTTTGACTGGTCAGAGATATTTGGAGTTTTTGCAAAATTAGTTATGGAACCTGTTTGATGATGTGCTACTACAAACTCGTAGGAATTTATGGTTCATGCATGATGGGGCCCCTCCTCATTTCAGTTTAGATGTACGACAGCATTTACACACAAGGTTTCCTAATAGATGGATTGGTCGTGGAGGCCCTTTTCAATGGCCACCGCGATCAGGAGACGTTAATCCTATGGATTTCTTTCTCTAGGGTTATCTCAAAAGTAAGGTATACGCAACACCTGTGCAAACAAGACAAGATTTAATAGACAGAATTGTGTTACACTGCAATGTTATTAGGAATAATGTGGGATTGCTCATTCAAGTGAAAAGAAACAACCTTCGTAGACTTAGAATGTGCGTGGAAGTGGGAGGAGCTCATATTGAACATTTATTAGAATAACGTTAGTTTTTGTTGTTGTTTAGGAATTAGTATTAGTCTAATGTTTTATAACTTGTGTTTTTTGAGGTTTTCTTAATGGTTTAATAATGTTATGTTCGTAATTTTGATTACAAGGAAGTAAATCCTGGACATCGTATTAATAAGTTAGTCAGGTAGATTTGTACGTAGTGCATTAATAAAACTGTAAATATTATCCAAACGGCTTATTTTATCGAATTCTAACAAGAGTACCTTTTCGTTAGCTTAATGTGTGGGGAAGTCAATTTCGATGACTTCATACAGGGTGTGCCATCCCTGCAAAATTTTTGGATCACTAACCATTGCGAGTAGTCCGTCCCTGGCTTCAATGCACTACTGTAAATCTGTTTACCTTTCCAAAATAAACATACACGTACATTATAGCTTTGCCGTAAATCTGATAAAGATCAAATAACTAGTACAAAAAATAAAAATAAAAACCAAATTCAAAATTGATACTTTGGAGGCCTATAACTCGAAAACGAGGGCCTCCATAGAAAAAGTTTATATGAAGTACTAACATTATTTTGGCTCAGATTATACGCTCCTGACTTTTTCCCATTAGTCCCGGGACACCCTGTATAAGATTAACAAAAAAACTATGAATGTCAATGAAGTAGATATTCAAAATTCTCACCGCGAACGTTTTGGCAACATCAGAAAAAATGTCTTCTCACATTATTTAACATATCAGACGTGATCTACATAGTCGCTAGCATTATTCGTTCTTTCAAGTTACCTAAATCAAGGGGTTTAGTTTTGTACCTAATACTCTTCGCATATCTCTATCAAAAGAAAACTCCCTATCCTCCGATTTGGAAATATGGCGTCGACGTACCGCCGGACATGGCGTTGGTAAAGTTGTTGGAACCATATCGTATTCGCTGAGACTTGATTTTTTCCTGGATCAGGATATAAATGTGCTGAAGTTGAAACGACATCATTTTGAAGTAGTTTTAAATAATAATCGCAATTCGAATTGCCCTCAATGAAAAAGGGACCGATGATATGGTTTCCAAACATGCGTTTTGAGGGTATTGCGTTTGTTCCGTTGACTAGTAGCGACAATTTTGACGATTAGCATGACCGTTACGTAAAAAACGTAACATCTTCTAATTGGATAATATTTAATTTAATGTTGTGGATTCTTGTCTACTCGATGTATGTGGGTTTTCCTCAAACTGAACCATCACATCTAATTTGATATTATCACTAATAGTCCATTGGGATATAGACGGCAAATCCAGAAATTTGTCTCTCTGATGCATACTTTTTCAAAGAGTCTAAATTTAAAGTTGAAGGTCTTCCTGAATAAAGAAAAGTTGTTTTATTGGAAACCATCACTGAGCCTATTATAGATTGGACTAGGTTTTCTAATTTCCATCGCCTTGAAAGAACTATGGCATATTGTTTTAGGTTTCTAAAAAGAGAAAAGGAATAAAAAATTTGACTGTAAATGAAGTTAAAAAGTCACTACAAAAAATAAAATATTTTAAAGACAGTAAGGACTTTAAAACCACTTTTTGGATAGGGATGGAATTTTAAGTATTAATGCAGACTTGCAAGGGCAGAATTAGATTACGATCAGAAATTCCCAATTCTTTTGCCTGCTAAAGATTATGAAGCTAAATTAATTATCAAACTAGAACATCTAAAACTTTTTCATGCTTGTCCACAAGCCATATTAGCCAATTTAAGGCTAAAATATTGGATAATTCACGGCATGGTAGAAGTCAAACATGTAATCAAAAAATGTGCTTTTTGTTGTAAACTTAAGGATCAAACTTCTTCACAACTGATATGGTGACGATTACTCGACCTATCAAGACTGGCATTGATTTTGGTGGTTCCTTTACAACAGGCAATCTAGGTTTCGAGTATCCTCTACTAGTAAAGCTTACATTGTTCTATTTGTTTGTTTGGTAACTACGGCCATTCATCTAGAACTGGTTACATTTTCTAAAGCTGAATATGGAAGTGCTGTAGTATACATAATCGTTTCTAATACAATTTTAAATGTATCCTTGTTCTCAAATTTCATAAAGTAAGAATATTTTTGTTAGATAAAAAGAGTTTTGTTTGAAGTAACTATTTGTCAGTGAGAAGTAATGTCACATATCACAATAATTATTTCTAAGTGTTTTATTAAAAAGCTAGAAAGTTGTCCTTCGAAAATAGTTTAAAATATTAGAAACAGCTGGAAATGTTAACAAGCAGATACAACAGTCGTCTACATTTGCTTTTTAGAAGGAACCCATGTACAGTTCGTAAATTTTCAATTACCTTCCCATTTGCGATTTCGCTCGGGATAGGTGAATATTACCAGCATGTGTTAAAAAATTGCATAAAAATTGGTAATAATAATAAGAATAATAACAATGCCAACTAATTGAAACGAAATAGATTGTTTATAAAAATAAAAATAAATAATCTGCATAAAATATATCCTGGCAATAACATTGACAGTAGACGAATGGTTTTATCTAAATTAAATTCAAAATCGTAAAAATGGTAATTAGGTGACTAAATTTACTTTCATGGTATTTTACACTACAAATACAATGCAAGGGTGCTGTAACGCTCTTACGTCGTTACTTAATGGGTTGGCGCCTTAACTACAGGTGACGGGTTGCCTCGGGCGCCAGTTTATTAAAGTGGTATGCTCCACTCGCTCCGTGCAGCGTCAGTGAAGAATTAAAATACTCCAGGGGTCACTTATGGTGGTGACAAGAGTGTTGCGGCCGGTCGGGCAGATTTTACTTGCCTCACCGGGTTCGTAACCTGGGTATTAGCTGCTTAACGTTCTTACCTATTTGCGGAGGTTTAGTGGTAATTGGAGTTGGAGAGAAGAGAAACGAAAAGTTACGTATTTACAAAGAGTCTTTATTAAACAAATAACGGAAAACTAAACTAAATGTCTTCTAATTCGGGTAGGCGGGGCAAAAGCACTAGTACTAACTACTATCCTCATCATCATCACGTAGCGCTACAACCCTGGGTGGGTCTTGGCTGACTGTACAACTTTTTTCCAATTTGTTCGGTCTTCCATCAACCTAGGGTCAAATGGAATGTTCATTTTCCGGAGATCTGCTTGGATGTTATCTCTCCATCGCATTCTGGGACGTCCGAGTGGTCTTTTGCCTGTGGGAATCTCCTCCCATACCAGTTTTACAAGTCTTTCGTTATTCAGTCTGTGCACGTGGCCTGCCCATCTTAGTCGCTGTGATTTAATTTCTTGGACAATCTCGGCGTCGTTGTAGAGTGCTTTTAATTCGATATTGGTTCTGATCTTATACTGGTTTGTGGTGATGTCATGTTGAGGTCCGAAAATTTTTCTAAGTATTTTTCGTTCAAAGCGTCTGAGCTTTTCTTCGTTTGCTTTGGTCATGGTCCACGTTTCGCATCCGTATGTTATTACAGGTCTGACGATGGATTTATAGATTATGATCTTTGAACTTCTTGTGAGATTTTTTGATTTTATGAGCTTATTCAGTGCAAATAGACAGCGGTTTGCAGATTGGATTCTGTCTTTTATTTCTTCGGTAACATCGTTGTCCGCTGTGATTACGGCCCCCAGATACTTAAAACGTTGTACTCTTTCGAAATTAAAGGTGTTGATCGTCACATTTTGTCCTATTCTGTCTCTTTGTGTCGTTCTATTTATACACATATATTTCGTCTTCTCTTCATTAATCTTCAGCCCTACTTTACTTGTTGCTCTTCCACCTTGTTGAAAATGTCTTTCGTGGATAGGATGGAGTCTCCAACGAGATCTATGTAATCTGCATATGCGAGTAACAGCTTGGGACCTTGAACCGATAGCAATTCTGTTTTTATTTCGGCCGACCTCATGGCTTTCTCTAATACAAGGTTAAAAAGTAGTGGATATAACGCATCACCCTGTTTAAGTCCACTGTTGATTTCAAAGCTGCCAGACAGTTTATTATTTACACGTACTTTAGATATTCCACCCTCCATACAGACTTTGGTCTTGGTCATCCGAATGAGTTTCTTTGGTATTGAGAACTCCGCCATGGCATTCCATACTTGGCTTCTTTCTACGCTATCATATGCCTGTCGAAAGTCTATGAAAAGATTGTGTATGGGTCTGTTATACTCCCATCCCTTTTCTAGAAGTTGTCTCAGCGTGAATAGTTGATCTATTGTTGATCTGTTTGCCCTAAACCCGGCTTGATATTCGCCTAGGACATTTTCAGCATAAGGGATTAGTCTACTAAGAATGATGTTTGGGAGGGTTTTATATGCCGTGTTTAGGAGTGAGATTCCTCTATAATTCGCGCATCTTGTTTTGTCCCCTTTTTTGTGGATGGGCACTATTATGTTTTCCTTCCATCGTGCTGGCATCCTTTCTTCTAACCATATGTGCGTTATTAGCTGGTGGATTTGGCGATGTAGTGCGTCTCCCCCATATTTCAGAAGTTCTGCTGGTATCTCGTCCGTACCCGGCGCTTTGTGATTTTTCAGCTTATTTAAGGCCTTTTGGGTTTCTTCAAAGGAGGGATTTTTGACGGGCATGTCCGCTGTGATATAGATCTCTTCTTTGTGCTGTTCTTCCTGTATGATGTTTAGAAGGTCTCTAAAATACTTTTCCCATTCTTCAGTTATTTCTTTACCGTCGATTATCATGCGGCCTTGGTTGTCTCTCAGTGTATGGATGGAATTGGTTCTATGCCCTCTTTTCTCAGAGGAAATTGCTTTATAGAATTCTCTGGAGCCTGGTTTGGGCCGGTCTCTCTCCATAGTTTCATATTTTTGTTGCTCGTAGTTTCTTTTCTTTGTGCGTATTATTTTTCTTGTTTCTTTTCGGCAGTCGTCATATTCATTTATACTTTGGTCTGTTTGCAATTGTATCCAAGTCTTTCTTACTGTTTGTCTTTTTTCCAGTTGTTTCCGACATTCCTCGTCATACCATGTTTTTGCCCTCTTCTGCTTACTCCTTCCAAAGATCTTGTCAGCTGTCTTGGTTATTATTTCAGCAGTCGCTTCCCATAGCTGTTCTATATCATTGTCTTCTCTTTCAGAGTTCAAGGTTTGTTCAAGTTGTTCTCTATAGTTTTGTTGCTTCTCTGCATTGTGTATTTCGTCCATGTTCTATTGTGGGTTTATTGTTGTTTTATTGTATTTGTGGCTTGATATTCTGGATTTGACTTTTGCTCTGACTAAGTAATGATCTGTGTCTCCGTCTATTCCTCTCAGGCTTCTTACGTCTATAATATTGTTACCATGACGGGCGTCTACAATGATGTGGTCAATTTGGTTGCGCGTAATATGGTCGTTTGAGACCCAGGTTTGCTTATGGATGTCTTTATGCGGAAACATGGTTGACTTTATTAGCATATTATTAGCTGCTGCAGTTTCTGTGAGTCTTAAGCCATTGTCGTTGGATATATTGTGTAGGCTGTGTTTACCTATTGTGGGGTATCGGCAAGGCTCTTTGCCTATTTTAGCATTAAAGTCCCCGCAGAGTATGCGCATATCATGTTTGGGCATCGTATCTATCTCTCTTTCTAGGGAATCGTAGAAGTCATCCTTGATATCTTCATCCTTCTCTTCCGTTGGTGCATGCGCTGAGATAATCGAAATGTTGTATCGCTCACCCTTCATTCGTATGTAGCATATCCTTTCATTTATAGGTTTAAAATTTAGTATATTCTGTACTAGGTTGTCTCTAATCACAAAGCCCGTTCCAAATTCATGTCTTCCGTTTTTGTTACCGCTGAATAAGATGGTGGATTTACTTATTTTTATATTTCCATCGTCTGGCCATCTTATTTCTTGGACGGCTGTTATATCCATTCCTATGTTTTCCAGTTGTTCCACAGCATTTATAGCAGCTCCAGGTCTGTACCAACTCTGGACATTCCAAGTTCCAATATTCATGGTCCTTTTACATTGCATTTGTCGTTTTTTGTGTTTATCTGAAAACTACTATCCTACTGGTTCAAAACGGTCTCTACTACGGTTAGTAAAACAAAGCTATGCAAGCGGAAGCAACAAAAAATGGGCGGGGGGGGCGGTGGACGTTTAGCGGAAGCCGGGTGGTGCGGAGAACGGTTAGCGGAAGCGTGCAGAACTACTACGGATTGCAAGCGACCCTCTAGGTTAATCAAAGCTCTACTTTCGGGGGATACAGCTCTCGGTTTCCGCGGTATCGAAATCTCGGAGTCGTGGCAGCCACTACTAGGATGTGAGAACTCAACTTTCTAGTAGCGGACACGGTTTCCCATTACTTCCCCTGATCGGATTGTACGGCGAGAACCATATACTCTAAAGTAAAAAATGGAATATCACTCACCTCGGTAAACGGTACGGTTGATCTAGCGGTATCGGTTTTCTGAAAGAGAACGGTTTGTGAGCACAAGGAAGTCTCTTAGATTTAATTCTCACCTGCGTATGCGGGTAAGGTGCTGAGTCTACGAATAGACTGACGACTCTGAGAATCGTTCTGCTTTACGGTATGGCTTGTTGGGGATACGGTGCGAAGAAGTAAGTGTCGCCGACTGTCGGTGCAGGTTAGAGAAATTATATTACATTGTTCCGATGTTTATATTACATTGTACCGATGTTATTATACGGACGGAGAAATACAGTGTTCGAACGCTTTATTTCATATTATACGGAAGATTGTGCTTTTGCCCGGTCTTTAAAAATGTAACTTCGTTACAGTCCTATTGAATGCAAAAATTTGTTAATATTCACTTTGATTTTCGAAATAGCCATTGTAAAAATACAGAATTAAAATTCGTGCTAATAAACGTTTGAAAAACCAAAATGATTCGATTACGAAAATGAAATCAATCGTACAAATTGAATTTGAAATTGGTTACGAGATAGAACCAGTGAACTAAAATAATGCGCAATACTACTAAAATACCTAGGTCGATTGAGTTTTATTTCGCAAAAATTGAAAATTTGCTGAAACATTGTGAAAATTGTGGACTGAATCAGATGAGTGGCTAAAGCGATTTTAAACAATAGATTTTTCATTTCTAATCAATAATGATGATGGGTCAAATTTTTACCTACCACGGGTTCAAATTTAATTTAAAGTACATTCTGAATCTCGTTCAATATATTAAAGTACAGTTACAGTAATTTCAAATATAAAACATCCAAATATTATTATTAAAATATAATAATCTGTGGCATATCAATTTACTTCGCTACACTATGACTGGTCGTAGAGGACATTCTAGAAAGTATCATTTGTTTGCACAGAATACAAAATTTACTGCCACATTAACTAATGTTCAACTCTCCTAATTTTGACAAGAAGATGATAATAAATTCAAGAGATTTGAAAATACAAGTAGAAATGGTTTTAAAATGAATGGCAGAAAACAAAATATCTGATACTAAGATCACCAAATCAACATTGTCTTGAACATTAGTTAGGATAATTTGAAACAAACTATATACAATTGAATTATTGGATCTTTACCCGTGCGTCATTAATATCTGATAACATAACCGACATAATTATTAAGTGGCATCTCTTTCTATTAATAGTGAAGAACAGAACAAAATAATTTGAAATTTGTCGGTTATGTTATCAGATATTAATGACGCACGGGTAAAGATCCAATATTTCAACTGTAATTGTGTAACAAGAAGTGCACAAGAACGCCGAGAAAAAAATAATAGATTCGTTCAATTGATGAAATTTATTACTTATATCTGAAGGAAAATAAAACAGAAGATGGAAAATGAAGGACACTAGCCAACTAAACCTTATTCCTCTATGGTGCGTAGTGCTCTTACTTAATCCTAGCCTGTTTATTAAAAGTTAATATAAACTAACTTAAATCAATTGATTTCGTGATAACAACGTTCTTTTATCCGCATATGACTTGAAATATTGCAAATATCATGAATAATTCGCAATATGTAGTTGTTTAATTGATGTTATGGATCCTAATGTACGTAAATGTTATTTAATCAAATTAATTATAAATGGTTAGTTACTCGTTACTATCAATCGGACAGATGATTTTGGAATTATTCGTCTCTTTCAGTTTTAATCATTACATCATTACTCTTGTGCATATCCATGCAAAAATACAATTTCTAAAAAGTGTCCAAAAATTAACGCAAGGTTTGAATTTCGTTCAGTAAAGTGTGGACACCCCTATTAACAGAACCATTTGACGGCTGAAAGTTTAGGGCAGCCATTCTCTAGGTGTGTTCCGTGGAACCCTAGAGTTCCGCGATACCCCCGTAAGGGTTCCGCAAGAATTCATAAAAAAAAATCAAAACACCTCTCTCTCATCGAACGTTTTGACGCGGGCTTATCACTAGGAGCAGCCGAACTTAGTCGCCACTCACAACAGTACAATTTTACTATGCCGCCACCGCCGATAACTACTTGAGCGCGCTCACAAAGTCGAAATTGTTTACCCCGCATTTTTTGTATTTCTATCTTTATTTCCGCTTTCTATTTATCAAAGGCGTTGTGAGCTCGCAGTCCCTTTGATAAAAGCCGCCTCTGAGATAAGACACTATAGTTGTGAACAAGCGA
Source organism: Galeruca laticollis (assembly GCA_963921935.1). NCBI lineage: Eukaryota > Metazoa > Arthropoda > Insecta > Coleoptera > Chrysomelidae > Galeruca > Galeruca laticollis. The sequence continues at coordinate 220,052,855 of OY998179.1, forward strand.
CTTCAAAACATAAAGTCGAAATTGTTTACACCGCATTTTTTGTATTTCTATTTTAATTTCGGCTTTTTATTTATCAAAGGCGCCGACTCGAGTATTTTTGAGAATGTTCGAGATCGAGGTTAGGACTATAAAAGCACAGCATATAAAACACACAGCAGAGACTCTTACTTGGCGGGAACAGAATGCGCAGCTATTCGCGCATACACGTCCTCCGGGGTAAAACGTCTCAGATCAGTGACGAGAATGCAGAAGGAGCTAGTCGTAACCATTGTCGTTCGTAGTTGGGAGTCTTTTAATCGGTAGTTATAAAAATTCGCTTCGTTACAAACGAATCGAACTACCTACTTGCCAACGCGCTGATATAGCTAAATAATAAATATCAATATTTCACGTCACTAGAACAGCTTACCTATATCCTATTTTTATAATTATGTAAATTTAAATGAACATAATACTCTCATGTTTACATTTCTAAGGACGGCCCTGCCAGCGGTACCAAAATAAAGTTACAGCCAACTTGTTATCACAAATTGTGATGACAGCTACAAATTAAATTCAGCATCATATAAATTCATTTTCATATATAAAATATAATAAAATTAGTAAAACACATTAGGCAAATATAATTAAAGAACATTGCACATATAATAATATATATGTATATATGTATATATATATATATATATATATATATGTATATATATATATATATATATATATATATATATATATATATATATAGAGGGGGAATTATCGGGTATGCGGTCAGTGAAATGAAATGAAACTATTATCCTATGCTCAATATTTCGCCACCGTTTGGTAGCTTCATCAGGAGATACTACAAAATTTATTTAATAAACAATTGCACACAATAACAAATGGTTAACTTACAGATTTTAGAGTCTGGAATTTAGTGACGTCTAGACATTAAAAGGTTTAGGACAAGACTAATTAAAATAATTTTTAAAAACCAATAAGGTATAGATATAAAAATGTTTACAAGAAACTGACAAGAAACACACTAAAACAAATTACAGGGTGATAAGACAAATCAATTTCTAAAATGATTTTAAAAGTTGACAATAAATATTACTAAGTCCATTAGTGTCTGCTTCGAGGTTTATCGCGTTAGGGTTCCTAGCAATATGATACATCTCATAAAACAATCGATGTTTGTATCGGTCCGCATGTTGCAGTATCTTAGCACTATTGTAGTCGAACGATGTCCTGTTTTTAAAAAATGGTCCACAACTGCACAATTATTTTTGCCAGTACGACAATCACTCTTGTGCTGGGTAATGCGCTGCTTAAGCCATTGTGAGGTTTGACCAACATAACATCCCTGACACTGTGAGCAATCCATTTTGTAAATAACATTTGTGTTGTATAAAGTAGGTGTTGGGTCTTTTACTTTAGAAAAAAGGTTAGAATTGGTTATTAAATTATATTTAACAATCTTAATATTGGTTAAATTTTTAAACAGAGGTAAAATTAAATGAGTTAGATTAGTAATGTACGGAAGTTTATAATATTTTATGGTTTGCTCACTATGTTCGTCAACTTGACCGTCATAAAAGTCGGTGTTATATATTAATTTCTTTAAAATGCCTGTTGGGTAAAAGAGATGAAAGAAAAACGCGTGGAGTATAAAACAGATACAGAATTAAATGGGTAAATCACGCAAAATAGGTTACAGAGAATGAGTGGTAACCGTGGACATGCATGTTTCTAGCTCATTAGCCGTCATCGGCACGGTATAACCAAGAAAGGGTGTACAACTTGGGAGCAAGGATGTTAATAGAAACATGAGAAAACACAAACAACGGATTTCTACAAGATAACCAAACACACATTTGTGCCTTCAAATGGAAGATCCCGAGTTTTCAGGACAACAACCAACAGAGACACGGAGGCGTTTATAGCTCTCCTGCCTAAACCTTACGACCCTGGAAATGGACAAATAACCAATTAAGAGATGAAAGAATAACGCGTGGAGTATAAACCAGATACAGAATTAAATGGGTAAATCACGCAAAATAGGTTACAGGGAATGAGTGGTAACCGTGGACATGCATGTTTCTAGCTCATTAGCCGTCATCGGCACGGTATAACCAAGAAAGGGTTTACAACTGTTGGTTGTTGTCCTGAAAACTCGGGATCTTCCATTTGAAGGCACAAATGTGTGTTTGGTTATCTTGTAGAAATCCGTTGTTTGTGTTTTCTCATGTTTCAATTAACATCCTTGCTCCCAAGTTGTACACCCTTTCTTGGTTATACCGTGCCGATGACGGCTAATGAGCTAGAAACATGCATGTCCACGGTTACCACTCATTCTCTGTAACCTATTTTGCGTGATTTACCCATTTAATTCTGTATCTGCTATATATATATATATATATATATATATATATATATATATATATATATATATACATATAAAGAAGATGTAGGAATATCGCGTGATATGTTAACAACAACAACAACAAAGAGATTCATGGGAAATTAACGCAAAATAAGGGCTACTGAAATAGAGTGGTAACCGTGGACATGCATGTTTTTGGCCCATTTTGCCTCTTCAGCACGGCATAATCAAATAAGGATGTGAAATTTGGGAGCAAAGATGTTAATCGAAACATGGGAAAACACAAAATAACGGATTTCAGCAGTATATATATATATATATATATATATATATATATATATATATAACGATAATTAAAATCTGAATCGAAAATCGGAAATCGAATTTATTTTTTATAAATAATTAGTTTTTAGTCCAGTTTCTATGTAAATAACATTGATAAGGAAGAGCAATTGATAAATACATCTGTAAATCTTACAGGATTCACAGGTTTGACGGCTTATTGACAGCCGTGCGGAAAGTAACTTTCCCCACTCGTGAGAGTAAAGGTCACTTTCCATGCTAGTAGAGAGTGCGAAGTGTGTTACTTTCCTGTGTGGTCGTGGAAAAAATGTACTTTCAACATGATGGATGTTCGTCACATTCGACTTTGCTAATTAGAGGATGGGGATGCATATTTTCCTGGGCGATGGATGGGATGTTATGGACCAATATTTTTTCTTCCCCGATCCCCCGATTTAACTATTTTAGATTTTTTATGGGGCTACTCAAGGGCGTCGGCAAGGGGGGGCAGGGAGGGGCAGCTGCCCCCCCCCTAGAGATTCTAAAAAAGTTGCCAAATATAATGCAACCAAAGTCCTAAGTATTTGAGTTGATTTGCTTGAAGTTCAAGCCTTGAACAATCATTCCCGTGCGTCGAAACTCGAATGAATTCACCAATTCCACTCTTAATATTCCGTACTACGCTGCGCTCTGCTCTACTCTATCGTTGAAGCGGGAGAGAGGGAGTGGGGAAGCAAAGCAACATGTAACCGCGTGGCGCCCGCGCCCCCCGCACAGCCGCCTTTGTTTTATCGTCTGTCTGTCATTTATTCGTGCGTTAGCGTTGCCACTGCCCGCTTTTACGTTTGTTTTGTGCGCTATTATCACATCTAAATAGTTGCTGTGACCACATAATCAATATGGACATCAGAAAATTTTTTGGTGAGTATCACTTGCGTTTAGCTTTCGTATTTTCCGTTCGTAAAATAACGTCAATTGATTTGATTATAATTGCTGATTTTGTATCGGTTTTTAAAATCGCAAAGATCCGTTTCTAGGCACGATATCCGATTCTTAAGGGTCGTCAGTTTAAACCAAAAGGAAAATTGCTCAATTTAATGGTTCAATCGAAAATAGGACCGTATTAACATAGCTTAAAGTAGAAAATTGTATGAGTGAATATCGGCAGTGCCGATTCGGCACAGTTGGCTCGCGTATGCTTGAGACTCCGGTGCGTGCGTGTCGTCGCACCCGCTCTAGAGTGCTCGAGCGAGGATGCCCGAGACCGCGCGAGCATAGCCGCGGCGGTTAAGCCGCTCGAAATAGCTAGGACTGTTGATATAAAAATAAAGTTAACGCTAGTCCTTGCGCGAACTCGATCCTGCCGCCGTCTTGAAGGGCATTTATGCTTTCAATGTGAATTGCGGACCAGAAGAAGTTGTTGCTATCTCAAATATTTTATTTTGCAGTTTTAAAAAGAAAGAAACCAGAAGGAGCAAGCAGTGACAGCGATGATTCCGTGGGTGACCTGGCGAGACCTAGCACATCCAAAGAACCGAACTTAGTTCCCGACTCTTCGATAAATGACTGCAACGAAAATGACATCGGTAAATTTATTGGACAAGCATCAATGTTATCGACTGAAATGAAGAAAGAATTGCTGGAAAACACTTGGTCTCCGTCTGCGACGTATGACTTTGCGGAAGACGCTAAACATTTGAAGAGGAAATTCAATTATTCATGGTTGGAAACGTACTCTCCATGGTTGGCCTATTCCAGGCACCAAAAAGGAGCCTTTTGTAAATATTGTACATTGTTCCCGCCAAATCCAAATTCTTTTAGAGGCGTATTAGGGTCATTTATCATAAGGCCGTTGTGTAAGTTCAAAGATATTCACGAGCATTGCAAAAAGCATATGGAAACCCACTTCCATAAGATGGCACTGGAAGCCGCTAAATCATTTCTTGGAAGTGTGCCTGTAGGTTTACAACTCAACAAATACTCCCGGGGCATTATTGAAGAAAACCGAAAAATTATAACATCTATTATTTCCTGCATTACGTTTTGCGGGTCGCACGACTTAGCTCTGAGAGGAAAACATTATGGCGAAGGTATTCTCGAGGACTTATACAAGCTACGAATTGACGCGGGAGATTTAGTTTTGAAGAAACACATTAAGCATGGGAAAAAGAATGCAAGCTATCGATCGATTGCTATTCAAAATGAAATTATCGCAATTTGTGGAGATGTTATTAAGGCAGACATTGTGAAAAAAGTAAAAGAAGCAGAAGCTTATAGTGTGTTAGCAGACGAAACAGCTGATATTTCCGGTACTGAACAATTATCGATTGGGCTGCGATATTTTGACGAGGAAGCCAATGAGGTCCAAGAAATGTTCGTCGGATTTGTTGAGCTGAAAGGTCTGGATGCGAAATCTATTGCATATTGCATCGATGAGTTTCTGACAAAAGAAGACCTTAATCCTGCTGATAAATGCGTTGGTTTTGGATTTGAAGGTTGTTCGACGATGTCCGGAAAAGACGGTGGAGTACAAGCGATCCTTCGCAAAAAATATACCAAAGCACTGTTCTTTCATTGCTCGTCCCATAAACTGAATCTGGTAATAAATGATCTCAATATTCTTCCTGAAATTCGAAACACCATGGGAACCACTAAAGATATTATTAATTTTTTTCGGGAATCTGTTTTGAGAAGAAAATTGGTACCTAATATTGCCAGGCTCTGCGAAACAAGATGGAGTGAGAAACATAAAACTATCAGAGTATCTAAGGAGAATTTTCCTGTTATATTGGAAGCCTTAGAAAACTTATCGCGTGAAGGAAACAGTGCTACTCGAAAAAATGCCTTTCAACTCCATGCGGCTGCTTTCAAAATTTCGTTCATACTTTGTATTACTTTGATAGCTAAATACTCTGCTTTGTTAGAACCTGTTGTCAACGCACTCCAATCCATAGCTTTGGATGTGGTTAAGGCCTCGCAACACGTCAAACGCATTTTGCAATTGCTTAAGAGCCACCGTGATAATCCCGAAAGAGTCACAGATGAAATTATAAAGGATGCTACTGTTGTTGCGGAGAAAGTCGGCCTGGAGGAGGATATCACTTCAATGCCGCGCATTGTTGGAAAACAACGTCATCGAAGCAATCACCCAGCAGAAAGCCCTTCAGAATTCTGGAAAAGATCATTAATAATACCATACTTGGACTCCGTTATTACATCGCTTGAAACACGCTTTGCTGAAGAAAATACTCCATCATTTGCTTTATCTAAATTACACCCCGCACAAATGCAAACGATGTCAGTCGAAAATCTCACAGAAACTTGTGAAACTATCGCACAGTTTTATAATTTACCAAACATAAAAATTGAAGTCGAGCTTTGGCAGCAATTCTGGCATAATAAGCCAAACTCAACAGATCAAACCGTTGTTGATATCCTAAAAGAAGCAAAAACCTTCTTTCCCGACACGGAAAAAGCGTTGAAAATTTTGATCGCTCTTCCATGCACGACGTGTACGGTAGAGCGATCGTTTAGCAGCCTCAGGAGACTAAAAACCTGGCTAAGAAGCACTATGAGTGAAAATCGCCTCAATGGTTTGGCCATGATGAGTGTGCACCGAAAATTATACATGGAAACTTACAAGATTTTAATAATAAAGTGGTCGAGAAGTTTACAATGAATCCCCGAAAATTATATTTTAATTAACAAACAACGACCATTATAATATTAAAATCTGATAATTAAAAAAAATACGCTGTACGCTGTACACTTATTCAAATTCAAACTCCTTTTTATTCTATTTTTCTAATAAATGTTATTATAACTTATTTACAAGTTTTTTATTGCATAGTCAAGAGTTCGTGCTCGTGTAGCTTTACACATTGGACTCTGTACTGTCACAGAATACCTACAATTCATACCTACTTTACCTACAATTCATACCTATTTTTCTCATTCATAGAGAATGAGAAAAGTATGAATTGTAGTATGTAAAGTCAACTTGCCCCCCCCTCCTGCGCCATCGGCTGGTGACGCCCTTGGGGCTACTTAAAACAAAAAGTTTATGTAAATAATTTAAACAATAATATTCAAGACTTGACACGAGCAATCATTCAAGCCTTCATCGAAATTACCCCAGAAATGCTGCGAAATACTTACAAAGAATTTAGAAAGATAATTGAGACATGTTTTGAAGCTGGGAGAGGATATATTGAATAGATGTATTTTGTTTATTTAGTGTTTCTTACATTATTATTCTGTATTGTTATTTTTGATAGTGATTATAATTCTTGAATAGTTAACATTGTTGTCAAATATTTCTTAAAGAATGACAATTTGAAAATTATTTATAAAGTGGACAGTTACTTGGTACATCGTAAACGTCACTCACTACATTAATACATTATTTTCGAACTTAGTGCAACAATTCATACGGTTTTCATAAAACTGGCTATAAAATGAGACGGGTTTGGAAAAACTTTATTTCATATTATGGGGTTTCAGAACAACCAAAACTTTTTATCAAGAAAGACATTTCTCACTAAAACTAATATTTAAACATTTTTCACCTATAGGATATCCCATCCGTGGACACGCTTTATACTATTGGAAAGCCATTGGAAAGGCCTTGAATAGAACTATAAAAACATTTTTTCTCTATCTGTTTTTGAAAACCGTATAAACTGGAAAAACGTGAAAAAAACGAGAAAAAATCAAAGTGTGGACCACTTATTTGGACTATAACTCCACATGACAACACCGAAAATCTCAAATATCACACCGTTGGAATTGAATAGAACTAGAACTACAATAAACATTGTGTTTTTTTCTCTATCTGAGGTTAAAATCGTATAAATTGGAAAAACAGAAAATACCCATATTTTCGAAATTTTAGATGGTCATTAGGACCACTTAAGGATTTCTGGGATCGTGGTAAGATGCAATCGTAATAACTTTTCGAGCTCTATCATCCTGCAAAGTTTCATCGAAATCGTTAGAGCCATTACCTACGAAGTTGCCACAAATATATAAACTGACAAACTACCTCAGCTTTGGGTACAGCTAGGAAGCTGAAAAGTTTACTGTAGCATCACATCAGCGCCCCGAGTCAACTGACAAAATTCCATCGTGATCGGTGAACGCGATCCTATTTTTTGGCCATTTCAATATTGACGTTTTGTATGTAAAATAAATTACTGTATATATAGAGTGACTTCTCATGGTTTGATTTACATGCCGTAGACAGTTTGTATAGTATAGGACTTTTTCGGTTTGGTGGTTTTTGGGCGGGTGTACTTGCGTCACTCAGGAACCACCGTTGCCTGTGACGTGCGCGTTTCGTTGATGTAGAAACTAGTTGTACAATGCGACTTCAAGTTCATGATGTTTTGCTTTTCGAGTGAGTCTCCTTTAGCCTACAAAAATTAAAGGAAAAAATAAATTAATAGTGTATTACACACGTATGATTTTGAAATAAAAGTCCTTATTTTATCCGTGTTTTTCTTTATGTTAAACACTGTAGATTTTGGAACACCAAACTGCTCAGCAATTCGAAGTGTACTTTTACCTGCATAAAGGTAATCTAATATTTTGGATTTTTCTGCGACTGTGTCTTATGTGGTCGTTTGATTGGAGCCATTGCGTCCGACACGCTCAAAAACCAAACGCTTCGTACCATTAATCCTCTGCTTTATACTTGTTCAGACAGGAAAATTCTAATGTTTTGCATATGAATACTTTTGCTCCCGGATATCACAGGCAAAAATTTCAAAATGCCCTAACTACAGCAGTGTCCGGATTATTGAAGTATTCTCGCAACTGTTCGAATTATGAAAGTTGCACTGTATTTGACAAACATACATCATTTTAGCAGAGAATATTCGTGACGAGCTATCTTTTATATCTCGATAGTGGTTTTGAAAAGATGCTGTGACCCTAAGTTTATTACAATAACTACTTTACATCACTCTCTATGTCACTGCTGCCAAAAATGCACATGAATTTAGTAAAAAATTAAAAAAGTTCTGTACAACTCTTTGACAGCGTAACGTTATCCTAACCGAACAATTGGAAAACTTTTTTTCTCTCTCTCCCGGCTGGTCTGAAATATTGTTTTCAATTCAGTTGTCTCAACTTAACTGGATTAAACTTGTTTTTCACGAAATCGCCCGAGACAAACAGAAATACTCAAAATATTACCGTCAATGAATTAATTTAAACTCTGAAAGAGTTTTCTCAACAATATGGAGAGTTAAGAAAGACGAACAAAAAACGTAATTGGTGATTGTAACCGTTTCATAACTTTAAAACAGTTTTCAGATCCAATCAGTGAAGTTGGATGGAAGTGATTTTCTTTTTTAATGTCTTGAAAAGAAGAGCAAACTGCATACTTGCAGAACGGACGACGAATTACGTAATAATCTCTAAATTTCTTTTACTAAAAAGTCTGCAGCCATACAAATTAAATTTTTTTATTGTTTCATTCATTATTTGGTTGAAACTTATCGTATTCAGATTGTATAGAAGAAAGATTGTATAGAAATCTCTTGGATCTTGTTTTTAATTCTATTCACTTTAGACGTGTTCTACTTGAAAATTGTTTTTGCACTGTAGACAATGTTTTGTGTTTAATATCTTATATATCTTTTGGGATCTGTTTTGTAACAATTTAAACTTTTTAATATTTTTATACATTTGTGACTTCAGACATCAAGTCAATAAGACACATCATCTGTCTATCCATCTACATCATGTACATAAAAAAACGAGAGTAATTTAGTTTACGATCGAAGACCTTGATGAACGTCTGTATTGTGCAATCTAACTAAGGCGTTTCATTCCAATGATCATGGTATCTAAGGGTAAAAACATAGTGAAGCATCGCATCAAGCCTCGCCTCGAGCATCGACTCAAGCCTCGCCTCGAGCATCGACTCAAACCAGGCATCAGAGGGCACATAGTGGGGTATCTATAAAAGCAGTTGTAAGATTTATGATACCACAGTCGTAGTGAGGTATTGAAAAGTTGGAAGTAGTTGTTTATAAATAAAACATGTTTTCTGATAGTGATTGTGATATATATGCAAGTGCAGCAGTAAAATGGTGGATAACTGGTAACAGTAATGGACGAGAATATAATGTCCATCCGGTGAACCAACTGCGGAGGCAATTTGGCGAATATCATCGACTTTTCACTGAACTAAGACGTTTTCCTGGCAAATTTCGGGAATACATGAGAATGTCTTTAAAATAGGGGCTACAGGACCTAATCTTAGGTTATCAGTAGCCCAAGGTAACACTCCCACAATATTCCAAGCGGAAATACTAGCGATAGACTTCTGTGCTCAAGAGTGCCTCAAAAAGCGCCTCAACGCAGCCAGAATATTTATTGTCTCCGACAGCCAGGCTGCTTTGAAAGCTCTAAGGTCTATAAAGTCCAAAACAGTTTGGAGCTGCAAACAATCTCTTAAGCTACTGGCTAGACATAACAAACTATCTTGGTTATGGGTGTCCGGACACAAGGGAATTGCTGTGAATGAGACTGCCGATGGTCTTGCAAATGAAGGAGCTAGCACTCCTTTCATCGGACCCGAACCGTTTTGTGGCATCACTAAAAGCCACATTGTGGAAGAAGTCCGGAAATGGGAAAAGGAACTTAGTGCAGCCTACTGGAAAAATGTTCCAGGCCAATGACAAGCAAAAAGGTTGCTACAACCTTCTGCTCGCTATGCTAAATCGCTCTTAGAGCTTCAGAAGACTGATCTCAGAGCAATCACAGGACTCCTTATGGGACACTGCCCACTTAGATATCACCTCTGCAAGATGGGAAAAGTGGGCAGAGGAACATGTAGATTCTGCGACAGTGCAGATGAAACGGCTGAACATATATTATGCCATTGCGGTGTACTTGTTCGCCAACGCCATAGGTACCTGGAACGGTTGTTCTTGAGACCTGACCAGGTAACAAAAATAGCTCCCAATCGGATAATAGGCTTCCTTAAAGCCTTGATCTCTGGGACAAAAAATAGATCTTTTCAGGTCGCAGTGTGGAAAGGCCAGCTATAGGCCAATCGACCCCTTTGTAATCTACAATCTACAATGTCTTTAAAAACATTTACATATATTTTAGAGTTAATTCAACTACGGCATATAAAAACATATTGCAATTTACACCAACAACCCATTGTGATAGAGGAACGGCTTGTTATTACAATAAGGTGAGAAAACGCTATACGAGTAAATGATACTAGTTTTTGTAACAACTACCTTCCGGGTGCCTCATATATTTTTGTTCAGGTATAACAGATGGATGATAGATGGGAACTGTTATTATTTATTTACTTATATTAATTAACTTTGTCGGTAAACCTAAGGAAACTGATATAAAGTGTGTTTACTCCCTGGTACATTGCCATAATTTTGTCTTGTGATTTCAGTATTACCGTTGTGTACTATATTTCCGTTAAATATTGAGTTAGAGGATTGAAGAGTATTTGACTCATCACCAAAGCACGTAACAAAAAGCAGTTTCTCCACTTTCATGCGAAATAACATTTTTTGTATGGGATCAAGGGTTTTTACTTGCGGTAAAAGGAAATTAAAAAAGCTGATATCCTCGTCAATTGTAGCCTGCGATGTAGCTGCACTTGTCCCTTTTGACTGAATCACATCCAGCTTCTTTTTTTCAATTTCTACTAATTCCCTTCCAATTAGCTCATTAGGACGAGGGCGTTTGCGAACAATGCTTACTGACATTTGAGGAACTTTGCTAGTTGAGGAAGTGGAAGAACGTGATGTAGAAGGAAGGGATGATACAGTTTCTAATTCCTCCTCTTGGTTATCTTCCCTACTATCATCGGCCTCATCATCTTCTGTGTGTCCACCGACTGAGCTTGGTGATGTAACAGACATGCCGTGTGTTTCTAAATTAGTATCAGAATCCCGCGGAGTGTATTGATCCGAGAGAAATAGAAGACTTTTAAAATAAGGCCACTCTGATTCCAAATCATCAGGCGCTGGATTACCACTCCTACACTCCCGAGCTTTGTCAAAATGCTTTTTACACTTTTTGTTCAGGTATAACAGATGGATGATAGATGGGAACTGTTATTATTTATTTACTTATATTAATTAACTTTGTCGGTAAACCTAAGGAAACTGATATAAAGTGTGTTTACTCCCTGGTACATTGCCATAATAAAATTATGTCCTGTGATTTCAGTATTACCGTTGTGTACTATATTTCCGTTAAATATTGAGTTAGAGGATTGAAGAGTATTTGACTCATCACCAAAGCACGTAACAAAAAGCAGTTTCTCCACTTTCATGCGAAATAACATTTTTTGTATGGGATCAAGGGTTTTTACTTGCGGTAAAAGGAAATTAAAAAAGCTGATATCCTCGTCAATTGTAGCCTGCGATGTAGCTGCACTTGTCTCTTTTGACTGAATCACATCCAGCTTCTTTTTTTCAATTTCTACTAATTCCCTTCCAATTAGCTCATTAGGACGAGGGCGTTTGCGAACAGTGCTTACTGACATTTGAGGAACTTTGCTAGTTGAGGAAGTGGAAGAACGTGATGTAGAAGGAAGGGATGATACAGTTTCTAATTCCTCCTCTTGGTTATCTACCCTACTATCATCGGCCTCATCATTCTGTGTGTCCACCGACTGAGCTTGGTGATGTAACAGACATGCCTTGTGTTTCTAAATTAGTTTCAGAATCCCGCGAAGTGTATTGATCCGAGAGAAATAGAAGACTTTTAAAATAAGGCCACTCTGATTCCAAATCATCAGGCGCTGGATTACCACTCCTACACTCCCGAGCTTTGTCAAAATGCTTTTTACACTTTTTGTTCAGGTATAACAGATGGATGATAGATGGGAACTGTTATTATTTATTTACTTATATTAATTAACTTTGTCGGTAAACCTAAGGAAACTGATATAAAGAGTATTCACTCCCTGGTACATTGCCATAATTCTGTCTTGTGATTTCAGTATTACCGTTGTGTACTATATTTCCGTTAAATATTGAGTTAGAGGATTGAAGAGTATTTGACTCATCACCAAAGCACGTAACAAAAAGCAGTTTCTCCACTTTCATGCGAAATAACATTTTTTGTATGGGATCAAGGGTTTTTACTTGCGGTAAAAGGAAATTAAAAAAGCTGATATCCTCGTCAATTGTAGCCTGCGATGTAGCTGCACTTGTCCCTTTTGACTGAATCACATTCAGCTTCTTTTTTTCAATTTCTACTAATTCCCTTCCAATTAGCTCATTAGGACGAGGGCGTTTGCGAACAGTGCTTACTGACATTTGAGGAACTTTGCTAGTTGAGGAAGTGGAAGAACGTGATGTAGAAGGAAGGGATGATACAGTTTCTAATTCCTCCTCTTGGTTATCTTCCCTACTATCATCGGCCTCATCATCTTCAGTGTGTCCACCGACTGAGCTTGGTGATGTAACAGACATGCCGTGTGTTTCTAAATTAGTATCAGAATCCCGCGGAGTGTATTGATCCGAGAGAAATAGAAGACTTTTCAAATAAGGCCACTCTGATTCCAAATCATCAGGCGCTGGATTACCACTCCTACACTCCCGAGCTTTGTCAAAATGCTTTTTACACTTCCTTTTCAGTCCGGTAACTGAAACAAATTAAAACAAAAATAGGTATTTGCAGAAAGGTTGATTGTATTTAATGTTTTAGGTATCTTGCTACAGGAAATTCTTTCTAGAGCCTAGGATTCTCTTTTCGTGTTGGAGCATCAACAGTGTCTGCAATTGTGAGAGAAATAACCGTATATTTGTGGTTAAGTTTACAACCGCTACACATGCCACCACCAACAACTAATGTATTCAGGCAGACTGAATTGATTGGTAGTTTGGTCGGCAAACATATTAGAGTAAAATGCCCAGCACATACTGGATCTATGTTTTATAATTATAAGAACTACTTTTCTATCATTCTTCAAGCACTTACAGACGCAAACTACAAGTTTCTTATTATTGATGTCGAAGGGTATGGCAAGCAAAGTGACGGAGTGACTTTTCGTGCTTCAGAAATGTATCGTTTAATGCAGACCAATAAGCTACATATTCCACCTAATGACTTCCTTTCAAGTTCAACTTTCAAAATGTCTTTTGTTTGTATAGCTGATGAAGCTTACCCCTTATTGACACAGCTTCTGAAACCTTATGCACGTCAAAACCTTTATGCAGAAAAGGAAGCATTTAACAAACGTCTGTCCAGAGCGAGAAAAACGGTTGAATGTAGCTTTGGAATTATTTTCGCAAAATGTCGAATTCTAGGAAAATGTATAGAAACCAATCCAGATACTGCTAATAGTATTGTAAAAGCTGTTTGTATTTTACATAATACACTAATTGACCAAGAAGGTGAATTAGCAGGTATGCCAATATCGACTAATGCAAATGTCTCGGCAACATCTATACGGCGAGGGAGAGAACATAATGCGACATCAAAGACGTCGATTAAAATACTTTCAAAACTTATTTTTCGTTGCACCCACTTAATATATAATAATTTGTAATCTGTCAAAAATATAAAATTGTTTGCTATAATACAGTTCTTCTTTTTTATTTGCATTGTTTTTTTGTAGCATACCTGACATATTTGTAACATTGCTTATTTCCGTCCATGCTTTATCCAACACATATCTGTTATGATGTCTCCGATCTCTTTTATCCCATATTGCAAGCCTAATAAATACTTCAGTTATTAATTTTTCTTTATCCATTTTAAACGCAACAATGTACTTTACCTCTTCTCACGTGCAGTCAACTATAGTATGTACAAAAAGTACGAGGAGTAATAAACCCTAATTAAGTATGCAAAACCTTTACAGGGAGCACCATGAAATTTTTGATAAATCTCTTACTTTAAATTACATTTCTTCCGTAAATCTAAAAACCAGGTAGATCGACCCCGTATTTGTTTCAGTTGTAGCAAAGTTTAGGGTTTATTCATTGTTAAAGGATTAGCAGATAAGCAATAACGCAATGCAGTGGTGTGTATTTTGGGAAAAAAATACGTTTTAAATTATAATATAATAAAAAATGAAAAGAAATAATTATTGGAATACATTTATTACTTACATTTTATTCTATATCCGACTCGGAAGAGGAAGAATCGTTGTTGATATTAATAATAATAGGGTCGATTAAATCATCACAAATATTGTCAATTTTCCACATATTTGCCTCTACTTTGATAACATGCTCGATACAGTTTGTCCAATTTTCCTTACTCACATGACTTACAGCACTCTCAAACAATTTCACAACATCGTTTATTTTAAAAGTAGTATTTTTTTTCCAACTTCCCCCTTTACCTGAGCCCATATTAATTCTATGGGATTAAGTTCACAATGATAACAAGGAAGTCGAAGAACTGATATACCACGAGAAGAAGCCATTTCTTCTACAATGTAGGTTTTGTATTTATTCTTGTTCATTTTTGCAATTCTGTAAAGTTCTTTCCTTAGTAGATCTTTTGGAAACTTAATATTTTTCGAAATAAGCCACTCCAAAAGCTCTGCTTTACGCCAACGACTTGTGGGCAATGCTTCTCGTAACCGTGAATGGTAACTTGCGTTGTCCATAACAATAACAGCCCCTTTTGGAATCAGATCCAACATTTGAACAAACCATTCCTCGAAGACATCCCCATTAATATCTTCGTGATAGTCCCCCGTGCGTTTTGAAATAAAAGTTAATAATCCACCATCAACAAAACCTTCAGAACTTCCAACATGGACAATGATAAGTCTTTTTCCTTTTCCAGATGGTGGCTGCAAACCTAACGACAAACCTTCCACGAATGCCTGCCTTCCGCTTTTAATGTTTTCATCTTGCCAAGATTTGGAAACTGTATATCCAGCATTTATCCATGTTTCGTCTAAGTAGAAGATTTTCAAATTTTGTTCTCTGGCATGTCGAATGCTTCTTAAATAGTCTCTTCTCCAAAAAACTATTTCCGGTTTATCTATCAAGAGAGATTTTCTATTATGTTTTGTATATCTGAAACCCACATCTTTCAAAAGTTTGCATAATGTCATTCTGGAGAATTTTGGATAGTCCGTATCTTCTTGCACTGATGTCATCATTTTGTCAAGTGTTGGAATTTCCTTTCGTAAGTAAAATCCATGGACATTACGCCTTAGTCTTTGTTTTAATGACTCATCGATCTCAATTGGTTTTCGGCCTGAAGAAGTTTTAGGGGGTTGAAGAGTTCCATTCTTGCTTTCTTTTAGTAATCTATAAATTGTTGATTTAGCAACACACAACATAGCAGCCGTTAATTCCACAATATCATCAACACTTGCACTTGGATCCTTGTTTTTCAATGATATATAACAATTCAATATCAGAGTTTTTTCATTTAAAGATAATGGACCTGTTTTTGGTCGTTTAGATGATCCTTGGCTTATCGACATTGTTTGGTACTTTCACAATTAACATTCAACAAATGTTTTAAATATATTCCAACTGTTTACAATATTATGACAACCATACAACTTTACTCAAAGAACTAATACTAAGTACTGATTTAATGTACCTACTTTCTTTTAAAATAATATTTCCGATAATGTTTCTAAGAAAACTGGGTTGTTTGGAAAATCCCTCTCAATAATCGAATAATCTGTAAATAGGTGTGATCGTATTAAGCCGATTACAGTAGGCCACTTGCCATTTAAAATTTCTGAGAAAAATTCCCCAAACACTACATATAGGAGTAATACAAATAAAAAATATTATGAATAAACGGGCATATCCGAACTCTGCCACAAAATAAAATTTTACCTGACTTGTATCAATTTGAGGATTACTGAAATGTTCGAACTGTGCCGCAACCATTTAGTTTAATCCTATTAGAGTCATTAGGGTTTATAATAGATAAAATCGGAGGCCCATAGAATTATGTATATTCCTGAAAGGTTTCAAAGATTTCTTGAATTAAATATTTTGAAGAAATCTTAATTGTTTTGATCGATATTTAGGGGATTAGGGGAAGGATGTTGATGCACTTACACTATTGCCTAAAAATCAGGAAGAAGTATTTAATAGTGTTCGTGAATTACAATTACGAACGATCCGAGAAGAGGAATTTCTATTAACAGCAGACCAGGTATTTAAAATTATTGTGTTGTCCTGTTTTTCCAACCTTAATTTTTTATGTAATTCGGATTGTATTTTGATTGATGGGACTTTTAAATACTGTTCAACTTTTTTTTACCAAATGTTTACCATTCATGGTTTTAAAAACGGCTATTACGTACCTCTTGTTTTTTGTTAGCTGCCGGACAAATCAAGTCAAACATATTCAAATTTGTTTTTAATTTTAAGACAAAAATGTAAAGAAGTAGGCTTAAATTTTCAACCTAAAGAAGTCGTAGTAGATTTTGAACTAAGCATTCATAACGCTATATATGAATGTTTTGGCAGAGATCAAATTCTTTTTGGTTGTAAATTTCATCTCTGTCAAGCTTGGTTTCGTAAGATTCAGGAGTTTCATTTGGTACAAGAGTACAGACAGAAAGGCTATGTAACTGGCGAATACTTAAAAGTACATTTCGGTATTATGTATCTTAGTCCTGAGGAAGTTGTAGAATTTTTTTATAATGAACTACATTTTTTGCTTCCGAATGACCTCTACCTCTATCACTTTTTTTTATTAAAATTAGTACATCCCGTTACCTCTGACCTAAATCGTATATTCTTTAGCATAGCTGCAACTCATTCGTTCAATACAAAATGTACCTTACGGTATACCCTCTTAAAATATATTTTGGTACGTCTATGAAATCTACTTAAATGAATGATTTATTACTCCTTGTCCTTTCTATATAGACTATACTATACTGACAGAAAACAAAATACGGCTAGTGTTGACACGACCTTGAGCGCACCAATCATATATCACATTTCAGACATCAGTCCTGAGAAGAGTCTAAAAATCAAATTGATTTAATTCCTCGGAAACGGCGATGCTCGATGCGATGCTTCACTCGATGGTGGATTCTTTACTATTGTTACGAAACAGCACACTGGTATAGTCCCTAAATCCGATTCTGTCTGAGCCAGGTATAAAAGTTAAAATTATGGCGGATACGCAGGGTTTTTTTATAACTGTTTAAGGCTATATTATCTAAACATTGTTTTTGTGACCAGTCTTATCTAGAAAAAGCCAGAAAACCATTTGTTTTTGAGTAAGCCCCAGTCCGGAATTTTCTAGTAAAAAAGGAACTAGTATAAATAAGGAAACGACCCGAGAGAGTTGAGTTAGTTGATAAAGTGATCTCGAGAAATAAACAAAAATACACCGAACAGTAAAGTGCTAATATAAATTAATAATCAAGTTTGTGTGCATATAAATTAAATGTAAGTGATTCGTTAAGTATATATAAATTAAGTATTAGTGAGTTAGTGTTTAAATAAATTAGTAAGTAGCCATACCGTGTTTTTAAAATTTATCCCACCCGTTTACGTTTTAAATAAATTAGAAAAACATTACATTGGTGTCAGGTGTGGGGTAATATAACTAAATTGCTACGTAAAAATGGCCAAGAGACTATGTGATCTGAAAGTCACGGTATTAAGAGCAGAATTGGAAGATCGTGAGTTGGAAACGTCCGGCAAGAAAAGTGAATTAGTAGAAAGTGGCACTGGAAAATAACGGCTTTGATCCAGAAACAGTTTTATTTAAGGACGAGGCTTCCACCTTAATCTCGTCAATTTCTGCTAACATGGACGAGAAGATTTCTGCCATGGAAGAAAAGATTTCTGGCATGGAAGAGAAGATTTCAACGAATGTGAAAAACGATATTTCTGCAATAAAGAACGATTTTTCTGATATGAAGAACGATATTTCTGTTAACATGGACAAACTTTCTGCCGATATCTTATTAATGAAAAATGACATTGCCGCTGACGTGGAAAATAAAATTTCGTCTCTTAAATCGGATATGGAGAATAAAATGACAACGATGGACGAAAAAATCAAGGAGTTAGAGAGTAAGATAACATATTTAAGAACACAAGACACGCCCGCAGAACAAAAGAAGATCGAGATATGCAAGCCAGCAACACAACCCAAGACAGAAGATATTAGCAATTTTGCCCGAGTCAAGGCTCCAACGTTCGACGGAAAGACATCGTGGACCAATTATGTGAAACAATTTGAAGCAGCCGCTAGAGTGAATAATTGGTCCGATAGGGAGAAGGCAGTAAACTTAACCATCGCGCTTCGGGGACATGCCTTAGATGTACTTCAGACGATATCAGTTGAAGAAACGGATGACTTCGAGTAGCTGAAAAAGAGGTTGGACATGCGATATGGCCATGAACATCTAGAACATTTGTACCAATCCCAGCTGAAGAACCGAAGGCAGAAACGCGACGAAGCACTTCAATAATATGAAGTGGATATTGCCCGACTCGTTCGATTTGCTTATCTATCAACAGCAGAGAACATGATGGAATGTCTGGGCATACAAGCCCTTATTGATGGCTTACGTGACCCCGATATGCAGAGGACATTTCGCTTAGCCCATCTCAAAACATTAGTTGACGCATTGACAGCTGCTCCTGAATATGAAGCAGCAACGAAGGCTTCCGGTTACAACAAAGTTAGGACCATGCAGGAAGAAGATGACGACGACAAACTTGACCAGATCGTCAACTTGTTGAAAGATAAGGCAGACAAGAAGCCGAAGAAGATCAAACGCCGGAGGTGTGGCGAGCTAGACCACGTACGCAGTCCGTCTAAGCGCCCCAAAACTCTTGTAACCCAAGAACTTCAGTCACAGGGGAAATCAGACAGGGGTGAACATCCAGCTGATGTGAATCACCGAAAAGTCAACTCTTTGCCTAGACGGCCATGCCCTGTAGACTATTCACAATGCACAATCTAAGGAAGTTGCAGTTTCAAGACTTATAGTAATCAACGAGGAATGGTCACCCACCAGGATCAGAGAAGATCAGGAGAATGATACCCACCTGAAGATGATCCGGCAATGGAAGGAAGAAAATCGGCGACCTACCTGGCAAGACAGTGAAACTGAAACATAATTCGCGGTACGTCTTCTACGTGGTAACTAAAAATGACTTTCAAGATCGATCTATCTACCGCGATGTCTGGGAAGCACTTCGAAACCTCCGAGACCATGTGTTGGAATCCAACGTGAAGAAACTGGCTATGCCTAAGATAGCGAGTAACCAGTTGGATTGGCGAAGCATCAGGAACATGGTAGAGGTTATCTTTCGAGATACCGGTGTCCAGGTATTAATTTGCAGCTACAACCCCCGTTATCAGTAACTGATGAAGACGGTGCCCTGCTATTTCCATAAGAAAGATGGGAAAGTGTAGAAATGGGGCCAGTTGCCGATTCAAACAATCAGTCTCGGCTACACAAAAGTTCCAGGGGGAACTTCCATTTAAGGAGGGGGTAATGTTACGAAACAGCACACTGGTATAGTCCCTAAATCCGACTCTGTCTGAGCCAGGTATAAAAATTAAAATTATGGTTTTTTTTTATAACTGTTTACGGCTATCTTATCTAAACATTGTTTTTGTGACCAGTCTTATCTAGAAAAAGCCAGAAAACCATTTGTTTTTGAGTAAGCCGCAGTCCGGAATTTTCTAGTAAAAAAGGCTTTAGTATAAATAAGGAAACGACTCGAGAGAGTTGAGTTAGTTGATAAAGTGATCTCGAGAAAAATACACCGAACAGTAAAGTGCTAATATAAATTAATATTCAAGTTTGTGTGCATATAAATTAAATTTAAGTGATTAGTTAAGTATATATAAATTAAGTGTTAGTGAGTTATTGTTTAAATAAATTAGTAAGTAGCAATACCGTGTGTTCAAAATTTACCCCACGCTTTTACGTTTTAAATAAATTAAAAAAACATTACACTATGAATGGTTTATATTTAGTACCTGTATTTGTTTTTGATGCTCGAGGCGAGGCTTGATACGATGCTTCACCATGTTTTCACCCTTAGATAAAATACTATGAATCTGGAATACCTACTAGCAGATAGGTCACAGTATTTTTACAATAACGATAAACTTCCCTGATACTCGGGATACCGCCGACATCAGTTCTGGAACCGGTCTTGTTTATTTTGTATATCATTTATCCTCCTGATTCTTTAAATTACTTTACATGTTTTCTTTTAGCTGATCATACTCTTATCAGAAATGGAGACAAATATCTTATTTCAGAGCGACTGTCTGATCTAAGGAATTGGTTTACCACCAAAAAAATGAAGTTAAAGGACCAAATACTTCAGATAAACTTTCCCAAAAAACTAAATCTGTAAATTTAAACTGGAATGCTCAGATAGGCGCTCTTTGCTCAAATGTTGCTTCACAAATATTTGCTCTGAGACAATTGCAGGAATGCTTACCAGACCTGTATTCTGAAGACTACAAATTTCGGGTTGGTTAATTCACACATATAAGTATGATATAAAATTCTGGGAAAATTCCAGTGGGGCGTACAGGCTTTTCATTTGAGTGATACAGTGTATTCAGAAGCTGCCCAGATATGGTGGAACATGTGTGTCTCTTTTGTTAGCCTTCAGCGTCTTCAACTGAGCTTAACATGTATCGTGCAATTGCAGTTCTTGCCAGAAGGTGAAACAGTAAATAAAGAATATTTTATGAGCCTCATGCGGCGTTTGAGAGAAAAAACATTGTTCGAGAAATACCAGGAATTGTTGACAGAAAACTAATGAATTTTGCACTATTTCACTAGGCTATCATTGTGAACAAAATTCTGTCCAAAAAGGGAACAAATTCCTGCTTTAATTTTTTTACGGACTTGGCAATAACTGTCTATTATTGTATGAGTAATTTTTAATATAAAGATTGTTTTAAACTCTTCGGCGATATGGTATGTCGAGTTCAAGTACCGAGCATAAGTTATTTATTTAAAGAATAAACTTCTGTTGTTCAGTTGTTTATTCACTGATTAATAGTAATTTAAAAACGAGTTGTATTTCATTAGAGATGACTGAGTGTACTTATATTAAACGAAAGATAAAATGAACCTAAAACTTTTATCTTTACTTTAAAGAATTAACATAAACATATGAATTTTTAATTCGTTTGTGATTATTTTGATGACAAGAAAATTATAGGAGTGATTCAACTAATATGCAAATAATTCTTAAAAGTAGACCACCAGCGACGTTTTCGCAGTTTTTGGTATTTCAATGTCAATAAAATAGAGCTATGAATATCGCTAAGGGAATGAGAACAATAAGAAGATCCAAACTTGGTAGTAAAATGAACATAAACAAGTTGGGAAGCGCCGCAGTGTGGCGTATACATAGACTAAACAGTAATTTCAGTTTAATGAACTTTTAAATTACCGAATTTGTCTAATACAATAACAAAACAATAAAACATAAACACTCTCTATCCAACAAAAATGAGAAAAAAGCCGATTATACAACTATAGATTAAGTATTTATAAGTATCCTCAGAAATACGCGTTGGCTGAAAATGACGTGGTCAATTTAGAAATGACACCTGTCAGGAGACGTCAAAATAATCCTTATAAACTGAACCTTATCAATGTTGTTTGTCGCTATCTCTTTTCAACATTATGAGGATATAGTAACGGTCTTTAAATGCATTTGAAAAGAGGGCATTAAGAAGAAACTCGCCTAAAACCAATGAAAAATAACCTGAAAATGTCATCTTAAAATTTATTTAAACGAAATAATACAATAAATAAAGGTCAAAGGTAAATTTTTTTCTACATTGGAGAGGTTTCCGACTAGGCTGATTCCGAATCCGTTTATACCTAAGCTCTAACACTTACCATTCGTCCACTGAATCTTAAAACAGACGGATGGACACCAGAAGCCCGAACATAAGATTTCGATTTTTTCGTCCACTTTGTCGACTCGTGTTAATAACAAACAATCCACCCTTGTCCGGACGACAGAATGAGAGAAGTATCCGTCCAAACGCGTAATGGTGCATAAAAACGAGCCATAGTGAAAATGTCTCTCCTGATCATGAACTTTTACTGTTCAGTAAACTATCTGTAATTTTATAATTTTAAGTGCCAGTTTCACTACCTTCTGATGTCAGATAGCTTAAACGTAAGTTTTGTCCTTTCTTACTTTATGTCAAGTGACAAAGACAAAATTTGTGAATAAGCTATCCGACACAGAAGGTGATGAAACTGGCCCTTACGCGTTTATTCTGTAATTGTGTCGTTCTCCAACGACATCGCTAACAAACGATCGTCGTCAATGGTTTTGGTAACGTAAATTTTAACGATTTTACCAAAAAAGTAATTCTGTTGCGACTTCGTTACAAGTGACCTTGGAATATGCAAAGCGACAAGAAAATATACGTTTTTCAAAAAGCTAGTAGCACAGACAATGCGAAACAGTATCTTTTCCGTTTGGAGATAACTTCGTTGTAATCGACATTTGATATTAGTTTAGTGAGGTTAATGCGAAATAAATCTTAGAACAAATATTATTATTATAGATACGATAAAACACATTTTATATATTATAAATAATGCAAGATAAGAAAAAACGATCAATGAGAACAACACACAATATACGGTAAATGTGGAGACACTGGCAAACGTCCAAGTTTTTAGAAATAATAAACAATGCTAATTCCATCAGTACTACATGGGCAGATTTAACAAATAAATTAAATAGTTGTGGTGGACCACAACGAAACACCAAACAGTGGAAGAAGGTTTGTTTCTCTACATTGTAACCTTCAAAACATTTATCTGTGTACTTTTACACATTCCAGGTTTTATCAGACTGGAGATGCACAGTGAAGAAAAGGCTCGCCTACTGAAAAATAATGCTAACAAAACAGGTGGAGGACCACCACCCGATAGTCCTCTAACTGATTTGGAAAATAATTGATGGTTTTGAGGGAGTTGCAGAAATTGGACTACCTTAAGATGAAATTGAAAATCAAGAATCAATAAAAGGCATTCAGAGAGTGACTATTGATAGTGAAACTATTTTAGATTCACAAAAAGCAAAAGAACTAGGAAAAGAACAAAAAATCTTGAAACCTTCTTTGAAGCCCTATAGGAAAAAAAGTACATTGTTGGGCTCAATAAAAGAACATTTGAAAGAGTATTCTGAAAAAGATTATTCTAATATGTTACAAGAAATCAATATAAACTTGGCAACACTAATTAAAATTGAAAATAGCAAATTAAGAGTAGATATTTTGAAATTACAACTGAAGTATCCAGATATTGATGTTGCACTCTCTTTGGTTGGGGATGACACATAAATATTATATAATAATTTTTATTTGAGCATGAGCAAGTTTTTTTAAGTTTGTCACTTTTTTTTATTTATTTATCACAAGAACTATCCCTTTATTTATTATTTTTAAACAAGCTTAAGACAACTGCTATTATAAATATCATTATTTAAATGTTTCTATTTTATTTAGTCAAATAATGATGTAGTGCAAGTCGAATTTTTCCATAAAAAACATATGTTTTTTCAACTAATTTGTTAAATATTTAGTAGTGGTATGCTAGAAATAAACAAACAAACATAGGATGTGTTTTTTATTAGTTATACATTAAATACTTCTTGTATTAAATTATTTCTAATGGCAACTCCTTCATTCGCTAGTTCCATAGGATCTCTGTCATCGTCATCATCAATTTCAAGTACCACTAAAACCAAAAAAAGGTATAAACATATATTTACATGAATGAAAATGAAGTAGTACTCTAGCAAACAGTGCATGACATGAAGCATTTGAGTAGACATGTTTTAAATAAAGACCAGAGTCACCTAGCAACCATGTATTCCTATCCCGATTATTCCTGTAGTTGTTTAGTAGAAATTCACTAACATTGCTAACCAACCAAATTGCTTCATCATGAACAGATCCGGGAACCGTGCATTTATGTGCCGAATCTGTAAATTGGCATCACATACCTGAAAAATAAGATGGGTTCATAAGAATGCAGTGTATTCTCCAATATGACTATTTCGATTTATTTTCAGTGATTGCAACAAAATGGGTACACTTACAATTTGACAATTGATGCTATGAAAATGTTTTCAATTTACAAAGCGTATTCTTGGCATCAAAGGATCATTAGCAGGTGGTGGTACAATTTTGATATGTGTACAATCAATACATCCTATGACCCCAGGAAAGTTGAACTATTCAAAAAACCTACAAAAACAAATCCTCCAATAATTATAACACATTATTTTATTGTACATTCATTATTTTGCACACATAACTTACCCATTTTTAATTCTTGTCATGTCTATGACATTATTTGGAAATGAGATGTAACGATGGGCTATATGATTATTTATGATTGTTAATATTTCCTTTATACATCTGCTGACAGTTGCCTGTGACAAAGCACAATGGTGATCTTTACCAACAGCTTTTTGGTAGCTGCCTTGGGCAAAGAAGTTTAATGCTACTATCAGCCTAATTAATTTTGGTACCCTTGTAGTCCGAGGTTGATCATCCATATAAAATTCAATTTCTTGGAATAAATCCCAAGTATAATAGCATCTCTACTCGACCTGAAGTTTTACCTAAACAATTCTTCTGGCATTTGTAGATGATCACTGGTATCTCTTAAATTTCTCATCAAGTGGCTATATTCATATCTAAAATATAAATGCATTTTATTATTTACTACTAAATATACTAAAATGTTACTTTTTACCTTCTAATCAATTCCTCTATACTCGATAGTCGAAATTGTGTAAAGTGACGTCATCGGTTATCTACCGATTTAAAGTGAACTCCATGAGCGTATCATAGTTTAAGGGTGCGAATACTGAAATATCTGGAATTTCAATTCTTAACATTTGAAATAATAACTTATCACAAGTTGTTCATAAGTAAGTTAAAACAAAATAAAAAAATGTTTAAAAGTCAATTCCAACTTACTACTACTAAAACTAAAAAAAAGTTGTTTGTCAAGACCAAAATAAATTACCAATAAGTATAGGTATGTTGCGAGGTCACTTGTAAAATGTCTGACTAACTGGAAGCGGTATCACTCCCTGACGACTCCTCAGAATCATCGCTTTCTCCTCCTATATCGATAATGAGTGGTTCCGTCATTACTTCTACACGTATGTCTAAATCCCAAAACTTTATTTCTTCTTTTAATACGTGTTGAATACATTTACGCCAACTCTCAGCAGTAACGGTATGCAGCGCCTCGTCAAACAGTTTCTCAACGTCAGCCATTTTGAATGTACTGTTTTTTCTCGCAACATAATTTTTCACTTGGGCCCAAACCAGCTCGATGGGGTTTAACTCACAGTGGTAGGGAGGAAGTCTAACAACTGAGACGTTGAAATCTTTCGCCATTTCATCGACAACGTACTTAATATAACTGCTTTTATGTTTCCGTACGAGAGATAATAATTCAACTTTTAGCATTGCCTCGTTGTGCGGAATGCTTTTACTCTCTAACCAATCAATTATAACCCTCTTGCGGCTAGCTGAAGTAGGTATTTGCTCCAGTCGACGAGAGTGGTATGAAGCATTATCCATAACTATCACTGAACCAGGAGTTACCTTTGTTAAAATTGATCTAAACCATGTTTCAAACCGGTTACCATCCATCTCTTCATGGTAATCGACAGTTTTTTTGGACTGAAAACTTAGTAATCCACCTCGCTGCCAATGTGAGTGATAATCAGTCGACGCCCTTTCCCAGAGGGAGCTTTTAAACCGGAAGAGAAACCCTCCATAAAGGCTTGTCGATTGCTTCGTATATTCATGTCTTGCCACACTTTTGACACAGTGTGGCCTTCATTTAACCATGTTTCGTCAAGATAATATATGTGCCGTCCTTCGTTACGAAACTGTCGTATCTGTTTTAAATAATTTCTCCTCCATTCCACAATGTCATTTCGTTCAATTAAGGCACTGTTTCTACTTCTTGTTTGGTAACGAAAATTCATTAATTTTAAAGTTCGTCTCAAAACTTTATCACTGATGTTTGGTAAAGTATCATCAGCTTCTATTACCTTGCTCAATTTAGCTACCGAGGGGATTTCATTCCTAAAATAAAAAGAATGTATTTCCCTACGTATAGCATTCCGTGTTTGGTCGTCCAAAACAATTTTCTTTCTTCCCCTACTTTCCGGTTTACAGTTTTCACCTCGTTCTCTTGTCAAAGATCCGTCCCGCGATTTCTTTAGAATATTGTATATAGTACTCTCAGAAACTTTAGTTAAATAACTGCACTTAATCACAGCGTCACTAACACCCAACTGTTTGTCCATGGCACGCAGTCCTTCGTACACATTTAATATGAGGACTTTTTCTTCCCGAATTAAATTGTTACGACGCCGTTTTTTATCGCCAACACCGCTACACTCCGCCATTATTGTCACTAAATATACCGATATAAATATTACAATAAATACCAATAATAACCGATTTATCACACAAAACCACAACACAAATACTGATGTTACGCTCATGAAGAGAATAAACACCTCACATAACTGTTTACTATCACTGTCTCATTCGCGTAGCTCGATCTATCTATCTCGTTCTCAAAGCCGGAACATTGAAGCGACTCTCCAACATTGTCAAATCGGCGAGTTTTTCACAACAAACTTTGCGTTCAAGAAATATACATAAACACTTTATTTCACATTTCAAGTAAACTAATTATTATTAGTCTGCTTGAAATTTGAAATAAATATATTAAATTGGTATTGACTTAATTACATTGCATCTTTTGTACCTGAAATATTGACACAATGGATTTGAAGTGTATTTATAAAATACAGCATTTCTCTCTAGAATACATATGGCAACTGCGCTTTAACCAAAGTGTTGATTAGATAGCTCTGACTCACTTTACACAATTTCGACTATCGAGTATAATAAAATATTCATTAGTAGGGCCATATTGACACTATACTCACAAAGCCGAAAGTAAATATCAAATAGCCGTTCGTCAACGCCGATGAACATCAGTGTTGCGTTAGGTAACGGTTGCATTCATCGTTTACAAACTAGAGTTCTCTAACGATTATCACGAACAGAATAGCTTTTTTACCAAAAATCGTTTACTTAACGATATACTGTAGGTAACGATGAGTATGGGACATACAGAATAACCCTGTTGTTCACTAAAATTCACATTTTAACTCCATTTTTACTTTCCCGCCCAACCTATCTAATATGCGAGAAAAGTATTGGTGTACCCTAAAAAAAGTTGGAATTTTGAAATTTTTTTTTGAGTTATTCTCACGTATTCCGTCAACAGCAACACGAAAAAACGGTTTTTAGAAAAAAAATCCTGTTAGTATGTCGTCGTCGTTGTCGTTACATGTCTTGTTAGCACTATACAGCCTCCGGAGTTCAACAAGTCACCAATTTTATGATTGAATATTATTCAGGACATATGTATATCGTATATTAAAACATTTATTTAAGAAAATTCACTAATTTACCAGAATTCTTTTCTATTTTTTTGTTTTTGATTTGATGCCAAAATGTTATATTGGTTTTTTGTACATTCTATTACTTTTGTATCTAATTTTTTGTTTTGGGTTTTATGCAAAAATGTTACTGAAATAAGCCTGTGCCATTGGGATTTTTTTTGTTAATATGATTAGCTGGACCCTCTTTTATTGTATTACAAAGATTTCCGTATTTTTGAACTATAAGTAATTTTGATTTCTATTATTTTCTTTTGATGGTAATATTTTTGAGTACAATAAACATTTGATATATTTTTGAAAATATCTTCCATTAAAAAAATATGGTTTTCATTTCATTAAAATGACGATGGGTCATTTATAACCCTAGCGATACCAACAATATTGTAATGTTTTTCTTATTTATTTAAATACACAACGGGTGGGATAAATTTATACACACGGTATATTTACTTACGTAATGTATTTATACCTTTATTGTCTGAACACTTACTTTAAAAAACCTAAGCAAAGAAAGTGGACTTGGGAAAGCCCCGATGGGGAAACTAGAAATGAGATCGACTTCATACTTTCGAATAACAGAAAAATTTGCACAGGCGTATCAGTACTAAATCGATTCGATACAAACAGCGATCATAGACTGGTAAGAGCATCCCTTAGCCTCAACCTGAAAACTGAAAGAAACAAACTCATCCGTACAGACAAGATCCCTAAGGCTGAGGAGCTTGTACATAGGAAAAATGATTATCAAAACGAACTAGAAAAGAAACTGGAACCAACTGAAGCATTGAATAGGATGGACATAGACGAACTGAACAAAAAAATCACAACCGACATCCACATTGCGACAAGGAAGATTTGCATGAAAACAAAAAACAAAAAGAACTCTAAAATACAACCAGAGACGTTACAACTTATGGAACAAAGAAAGAAAACATCCAGAGATGCACTGAATTATCGGGAACTAAATAAACGAATATATAGAGAAGTAAGAAAAGACATCCGAGTTTATAACACCAAGACAATCAAAAACGTAATAGAGGACAATGTAAATATGAAAGTCTTAAGGTCAAAACTATCCTCTGGTAAACAAATCATCACCAAAATGAAAAATCAACAGGGAAACATAATTTCGGACAGCAAAAAGATCGCGGAACACATCAAAGAATTCTACACCCTTCTTTACACATCTACTACACCGGACCCTAGAATTACGAGCACGGTTATATGCAATGTGGGCTCTGAAGACATTCCTGAAATATCAAAGCAAGAAATACAGGTTGCCCTCAAGCAAATGAAAAATAGAAAAAGTCCAGGAGAAGACAGAATCACATGTGAAATGCTGAAAATGGGAGGAGTGGGTATCGAGAAATCTTTACAAATTCTTTTAAATAAATGTCTACAAGAAGGAAAAATTCCCGATGCATAGCAAAACGCGGAAGTGATCCTGCTTTTTAAAAAAGGAGATAACAGCAACATAGAAAATTATCGGCCAATTAACCTTCTCTCTCATATGTATAAGCTCCTCACCAGGATAATAACTAATAGACTAACAAATAAATTGGACGCGTACCATCCAGTAGAGCAAGCGGGATTCCGTAAAGGGTTCAGTACTATAGATCACCTACAAGCTATTAGAACACTGATAGAAAAAACAACGGAATACAACATACCCCTTCACTTGACATTTGTGGATTTTCACAAAGCGTTCGATTCTGTCGAAACGTGGGCCTTTATACAAGCTATGAACGATGCTAGAATAGATTCCAGGTACACAAACTTATTAAAATATATATATAAAAATGCCACTTTTCATGTCAAAATAAATGAAGATCTAAAAACGGATAAGATTAAGGTAAATAGGGGAATAGGTCAGGGTGATACAATATCACCAAAATTATTTACTCTGGCGCTTGAGAAGGTCTTTAAAACATTACAATGGGAAACAAAAGGAATAAATATCGACGGCTCCTATCTACACCATCTTCGGTTTGCTGACGACATTGTCCTGATAAGCAGTGACGTGCACGAACTGAGCAACATGTTAGAACAACTTAATAATGCTTCAAAAAAGATCGGCTTAAAAATGAACATCGCAAAGACTAAAATAATAAGTAACACCAACGAACAAATATATATAGATGGTACAAAACTAGAAAACGTGGAAGAGTATATATATTTGGGACATGTAATAAAAATAGGAAAAGAAAATCAAACGGCTGAGATTGAACGAAGAATAAAATTAGTCTGGGCGGGGTTCGGAAAAATGAACTATATATTCAGAAATAGCAGCATACCGATCAACCTTAAACGAAAAGTTTTCGATACCTGTATACTACCGATAGCGACCTATGGACTGGAAACAATGGCAATGACAGGGAGGACAGCAAATCAATTAAGAGTGATGCAAAGAGCGATGGAACGAGCGATGCTCGGAATTACTCTCAGAGACAGAAAAAGGAATGAAGATATCCGACAAAGAACTAAAGTCATGGATATAATAAAGCGTACTGCGGAGCTGAAATGGCAATGGGTAGGGCATGTGGCCCGGCAGGATCAAGCTAAATGGACAACCAAACTAACGTACTGGCGACCAAGACAAACAAGGCGAAGCACAGGAAGACCACAGAGAAGATGGCTTGATGATATCAAAAGACAGGCCGGAAACAGATATTTTCGACAAGCACAGGACATGACAGCATGGAGAAATATGAAAGAGGCTTACGTCCAGGAGTGGATAAGAAGTGGCTGAGAAAGAATGTATTTATACACTTAACTCACTTAAACTTATACTTAATTTATGTACACTGTATATTCACTAACTTTAATTGATATAAACACTTCACTAATATTTATTTATGTTCACGTCTATTCACTACATTAAACTGTAAACTAACTCGCTGCTGGTAGGTTTTTCTAGTGCCTTCTACTCCGGAAACTTCTCGATTGCGGCTCCCAACAATCGACCTTCTTGGAAATCGCTATAAAAAAATCGCAAAAAATTATAAATATTCGTTTTAAGAAATCGGTGCGCATTCGTCAAAATTTTAACTTTTATATATATTGTTAAACAGCGTCGGATTCCGGGACTACACCAGTGTGCGATTTCGAACAATATCTATGACCCAGTTTCCTCTATTGAAAGTCAAATTTTCAAAACACGTCTTTTCTTTGTTCCTATTTCCAAACCATTTTGAAATGTATGCCAAAATATCACTTAGTATTTTTAGGCACAATTTTAAATAAAATGATCTACTTCAAATAATGTTACGTATCTGCCCGTCACACATCGTCCAATTTATTATACAATTACCCGTTGTTAGTCCAGATAATTATTAATGAAAGGAATTTAAAAACTAATTTTCTGAAATAATAACTTCGTTGAAATTCATGAAACCATAAAATCACATTTTCACCGTTCATAAAAGTTCTTCCGACTCTCCGACCTTTTATTAAGACATTTAAGCTTATTAACATTCTGTGACAAGTATAATCGCATTAAAATTGTATAAGGGACCGAAAAGGATTTCGATGCACGAAAATCTCCCATGTTTACAATAAATATGTCGAGCGGACAGTAAATTATAAACTTGGAACTATTGAATCTGTGCCATAAAATAACCAAGAAAAATACTTTCAAACGGCTCTGATGCTGAGTGACGTAATCAAGATTAGGATAAACTTTCCACTGACGAGTGATTGAGTTCATTTAATCATAATGTGGATGTAATATTTTGACGCCTTTCATTAACATAATGTTTGTAAATAATAATTTATAAAAGTGTTTATGAATCATTCGAAAAATAATTTGAAAGATACTATGAGAGCTTGAGCGCGAAGATAGATTTGTAATTAAAGTAAAGTACCGTACTATGTATCATTCCTCATCTACTTTTGTTACTCTCTGATCAAAAGGAATCGGAAAAAAATATTTGGAATTTGTTTGTTTTTTATGATTGGTTGATTTTGCCTGTTGTTCTTTGATCACTACTGACATTAATTTGGTGTTATACTTTGGACACACTTACGAACTGGAAACATTGTTAAACGACCCTCCTTTGTAATATAAATGACACTCCCTTTATATTTGTATATTTTTGAAGGCACCTTAATAAATTGATTTGAACGAACTATACAAAGTATATAGTTTGAAAAAACAGACCTAGTAGCTACGTTAAGACATTAGACCAAAAGAAGAAACAACATATCTATAGAAGATCTGGTATAAAACATGTTCCAAAAATACTCGCTCGTCCAAAAAACGCTGTGAGATTAACAATTTGGGTTAATGCATTGTGAAGAGTGGGTACTTTGTTCACACTATTAAAGATTGCTGACGTAGTTGCATCCCAAACGTTTGAAAATAATTATCGAGGAAACCATGTTACGGTTTTTCTCGTTAATATATATCATTCGCATAAAAAAGACAACAATCATGCAGTTTTGGTCATAATAAATAAACATTCCTACCTTAATATCAAGTCAGACTAGCTTCGCACGTCGACAATTTCTAGGTATATCATTAATGCAGTGAGTCAATAGCCTGATCGTCAATTTGTTTAGCACCAACTAATAGTTTAAAGGAAATAAATACACTCAGTAGAATAGTTACAGTAATCTGTATATACACTTAAAAAGAATGAATTTTGTTATATGATGTACAATTGAATGTAAACAAACTTTTCACTACTCGAATCAAACAGCTGATTCGCCATATGTCATATCCTCGTTTATTCTTCTTTTTCAAACGTTAAGAGATCTGTGATTCGTACGGAAGGTGGCCTACCGGTGTACTGTGGTTGTACATCAGGGTAGAATAAGTGATGTTTTATGTTGTAAATACAGTCGGGGGGTGTGGTATATTTGCGAATATAGGTTATTTTTGAGTAGTTAATTATTGTATTTATACGGGGGGTTTTAATATGCGATGTGCAAGTAGAGTAATTTCACTCCGAGGTCATAGAACGTATGTGCTCCAAACTGCTCGAGTGAGAGTGTCTCGAACGGAAAGGTGGGTTGTCAATGAAACCTGTCGTGTTTCCTTGTTCTTTCTGATCAACGTGGTGTTGTATGCAGGTGCTTATTGGGAGCCCCAAAAACAAATTCGCATGAAGATTCCACATTCATCCCGCAGGGGAATATGAATTTGAGGGGGTAGTTTGGTTTGGGTGGAGTAGTGAGAGTTGGAGAAGTTGGTGGAGTTAGTATTTCGTCCAGACCTCATCTGTGAGAGGCAGATGGATTTGTAAGCCCAGTCACCTACATCGCCATGCGGTTAAGTTCAGATAACCGCTTTTAACTACTATATTAGCAGCACACAGGAGAACCCTGTCTTAGCCAAACAGGTGAGATTTATTTGTTTTAACATTTTCTGTAACTAGTAATTGTTCCTCATAGTGTTGCGGATAAGATGACACCACCTAATTATATGTTCAGGAT
Organism: Galeruca laticollis; assembly: GCA_963921935.1. Lineage (NCBI taxonomy): Eukaryota > Metazoa > Arthropoda > Insecta > Coleoptera > Chrysomelidae > Galeruca > Galeruca laticollis. The sequence goes on from OY998179.1 coordinate 220,086,437, forward strand.
AGAGCTTGTGTATAGTATGTTGGGGGTAAAGTACTTGTTAGTAAGGGGTGGTTATCTCGGGTTTGTTACTTTTAGACTTTATAGGGGTAATATACTTACGTTATCGAATAGATGGTATAATTGAAGTCTACCTTGGGTTTTTTTTCAAAAAAAGTGGGCCGTCCCACTCGGGTAGTAAATGGTTTTGAGTAGGATAATATTAGGAGTCACACTGGGATAAATGTGATGAATTCCCAGGGTGGTTCAATGTCAATTGAGTGTAGTGACAACACTAATTAGTGTATTTTTTTCTAGGGTTTTGTTTTTTTTGGGTTTTAAACATTTATTCTGGGGTATTGTTGGATCTTTGGTGATTCGTATTTCCCGTATTGGATTAGTTCCGGAGTCCCCTTGGTGTTGGTTCGTAGTACCACAACATTCCTGGGATGCTTACAGCCTCACCTTAGTGATTGCTACCTCAGAAACAGTTTGTGGATCGTCAGGATTTATCACCAGCGGGGGAAGACGCGCAAGTTTTAAACATTTAATATTTTTTTTTATAATCATTTCTTTTTATAGCGTATATATAACTTGTACGTATATATAATTCACCATTTGTGAACATACAAGTGGCTTGTAATTTATTTTTTTTCTTGGTCATTTATTACTCTAGGTAGAGTAGGTGAGTTGCGTCTGAGCTCACACGGAACGTTTATGATAATTTATATTGTTTTTTTTGCTTTTGGTAAGTTTACAATTTGATATGCGCAGATAAGCCACGGTATGGGTAACCCTTCAGGTTCTCACCGTTTTCATTTTATATGATTGTAATTTTTTTTGCAAGTTTCAGAAACTAACTTAACTCAGAACTGGTCTCTGTTTCAAATCCTTCTGAGCATTCATTTATCAATTTTGGGGTAGGGGTATATAGGATTTTAAATAATTGTATTATTGTAGATATTGAACTATAAGGGACTTTTGTAAATGTCCACAGTTCGTGAGGGATTTCATATCGATCTGTTTATATTTTTTTTATAGTAAGGGTTGATGGACCTTAAGTGTCCACTGTGGGAATAACTGCTTCCACAATTTTCATACAACTGTACTCAAACCAAACCACCACCGCAATAAATCATTTCTCTTGTGAGTTGAGTTACGAGTTTGATTTTGGTAATCCTCTCCTAATTGGGGGTAAACTACGATTAGGGAAGTAAACTGAGGTATTTCCTCGGGTACGGTTTACCTGGCGCCTTGGGTTTTATAGCTTATTTTGATTGTTCGTTACCAGCATACGAACCTCCCTTCTTCGGCTGAAGTCTAGCGGGTAAAATACCTTGTGGCATAGATCGGCCATCCGATCTGCTGGTAACTTGGTTAAATTAGTAGTAATTGGTTTTCGGGGCCACAAGTTCGATCTATCTTCAGTAGGTCGCTAACGTAAGTGGGATAAGTGCATAGGTGCACGGGGTTTGATTTTACGTTACAACCATTCCATAACAGTTAGGAACTTCCAATCACAGCGACACTGGCGTAGAAACCGAAATTCGTATTTTATTTTCAATAGGGAAATATTTCAGACTACACTCCTTTTACATAGTTTTAACATGTCTGTTTTTTCCTGTATCGCAAACAAGCTCAGTTATGTTAGCCCCCCCTGCCCCCCTATGGATATTTTCAACAAAAGCATATTTGATCGCCATGCACTCCCAATGCACCAATATGCTCCATGAATAATTTTCTTTGCACCATATTCCCCGAGAGACTGTATCTATTGGTTTATGGGGGGAGGGGTGTAAATAAACGCTAGTCCCCAATCGGAATTTTCAAATTTTGTACCTTGCACCATTATGCTCCTTCAAAAAAATCCCTGTTAGTAATATCGCATTATTCAGAGTAAAGTTGCCGCCCCCCCCCCCCCCAATGATTTGCAAAAAAGATATACTGCTGCCGAATCCACTCCTAATGCACCACCAAGAAAAACAAAATCCCCCCTCCCTCTTCTTAGTTAAATTTCAATATATAAAGTAAAGTTGCCCCCCCCCCATGATAATTTTCAGAAAAATAAATGGCATAGGAATCCAATTCAAATGCACTCCTATGCACCATCAACAAAAATCCTGCTCCCCCTTATTAGTTAACCCTCATTATACAAAGTAAAGTTGGCCCCCTCCCCCCAATGACAATTTCCAAAAACAAATATGGCAGCGACATCCACTTCTAATGCACTCATATGCACCATAAACAAAAACAAAATCCCCCCGACCCCTAGTTAGTTAAACCTCATTATACATAGTAAACTTGCCCCCCCCCCCCCCCCAATGACAATTTCCGAATAAAATGTATGGCAGCAGCATCCACTTCTTATGCACTATTATGCACCACCAAAAAAACAAAATCCCCCATTCCCCTAGTTAGGAAAACCTCATTATTTAAAGTAAAGTTGCCCCTCCGCAAAGACAAATGCAGAAAAAAATTTAGGGTAGTGGAGTCCACTCCTAATGCACTGGAGGGGGGATGCAACTTTACTATGTATAATGAGGTTCAACTAACTATGAGTAGGGGGGATTTTGTTTTTGTTTGTGCTTCATATGCATTTCAATGAAAACTATCCACCCTCTACAAATCGGAAGCCGTCACTTTTATGAAAAAATACGTCAAAAATTTTTACGTCCTTCTGATGTGTGTTTCCAGGCGACAGTGTCCTGTCAACAGTTCTGTCAGAATGCGGAAATCAGGCCTACGCCATTCGAGAGGTTTGCAATACACGCCTTCGAGTGTGTGAGGTCCGGTGTGTCTCCCTAGAGCTTAAACGTTTTACACTTGGCCCAATCGGAGAAGCAGGCTTTGGCGGTGCTTATTGCAATGCCAACGACGGGTTCTGGTTCGATGAAGGCAGAATCGGTTCCTTTTCTGGAGAGCGCGTCGGCCTCCTCATTGCCTTAAACGCCGCTGTACCCTGGGACCCAGATCAAAGTAACTTTATTCCCCTTGCCCAGGTGATCAAGGATCTGAATGAAGTTCCAAACCAGCTTAGAATTAATTCACTTGATAGGACCTCGGTGCTTTCTAGCCTAGTTATCTGAGATGATTTTAATATACCTATTCACCGGATGCCTGTTACTCAGCTCTTTGGCGCCCATCTCTATAGCTATCATCTCTGTTTGGAAGATAGTGGTGAACTTGCCAAGGTTTAATGAGATTAGTTCCATAAACTCCCGCTGCTATACCGTTTTCGGTTTTGGAGCCGTACGTGAACAGAACATAGTCTGAGGGTGAAAAGAAATTGTCACTCCTACCTCAATCATACCTATCGAGAAAGAGGAGGTTGTAGGCTTTTACTATGTGCATCTGGGTAGCTTCCGAGTCTGGGATCATTCCGAATATGTGGTGATTACTAATTTCACGCAGCAGATCCGTGTGATCTCTTTGTAGCTCCTTGTTGCCATGTCTAGTTCTATACTTAGAACTCACTTTATATAGGCAGTCTGATCTGTAATTTTATAAGTCTTTTCAATGTCTCTATGTGTTCCCAGACTTTTCCAGTTCCGTTTTTTTCAACAACATCTCGCTACTCTGCTTCGTTCCATTTCCTCTTCGGCCTTCGTCCTCTTACCTTTCCTACTTGTATTTTCCACGCTGTATCTTTGACATACCTATTCTGATACATCCTTTCAGATGGCCCAACAAGAGCAATCTCTCCGATCATATTACCTCTGTTGGTTGGTTCATTGTACAACGCAAGATTTCGTTAAGTGTACGTCTATCCATCCTACCTCTATTTTCCTTCCACAGATTCGTTTTAGTATTCTTCTTATCGAGATATCTATCTTATTTTATTCGGCCTTATTCTGAATCGTTTTACTCCAATAGAGCTCTCTGTTTGTCTATCTCAACTTCCTTGATGAAGGAGAACAACATCGATTAAAAATTAGGAAAATACATCGCAAGAACAAGTTTCGATCTATACGATTATCACAGAATGGAATATTAGGCAAAATATAGAAAAGAGAAATATTGTCAGGGAGGTTGTTCAACTCAATAAATCATTAATCCCTGGTAAGCTAGTGAATCAAGAAACAGGACTGGTCTAAGGGTCCAAAACAACTGATTAGGCGAAATCAAAAAAACAAGACCCCTAGTGTCGAAAAGAGGGCACATAACAACAAAGTCTTAGTAACCAACAATACAAAGGAGTCTGAAATGATACGATGACGTAACAGTATACTAAAAGCAAAAGTTTGTCAGAATAAGAGAAGTGATAGAAACAATAAATATACAAAAGCATGAATGGAAACAACGAGATGGAAGAGAATGGAAGAAAACTTTGTATATATTCACAGCTATAATTTCAAACTGATCTAAGTAGAAAGCTCTGAAATCACAGGCGATATTCTATATCGAAAACAATTTACACTATCAATACACCACTAGCTGCTGCTTTGATAATCATATTATCGTTATCAGAAAAAGTATTAGTCAGCGTAGTGGTAGTGTAAAAATTGTTTGGAATAATTAAATTCTCACCCATGCCTGGAATACCTGAATAGCTCGAAAGACAATATGTTCAAATATGTCAGAAATTTCCTACAAATGAATCTTATTTGTCATAACTTCGGCGATCTAAATATTCCTTATGAAGTTTTCGCAGTAAGTACAGAACATATGAAAATATATAATATACAGCCAAATGGAATAAATTCAACAGCTTTATTATTATGCAGTTTTTTAAGAACTAATGTTAATTTATAATTCTAAAATGACTTTTTGCGACGTAAAAATATCTTTAAATTTATTCCCCTTCAGGTGATAGCTGTAACCCCTAAATCTTTAAATTGGAAGTAGGGGCTTATGATACTTAATTTGAAAGGTCTTTTCATTCTCTATTCAAAACTTCTACGGTTTTAAATTTTATTGCAGAAATTAAGAAGAGAAATAGATATGTTTCTCGGGCGGATGTAATTTCGGCCGGAAAAAGGGCAGGTACTAAAAGCCGGTAGGTTAATTCGGCCGGAGGTTTTAAGTTGCTTCCTTATCTCATAGGTATTTTCGGCCGCAAATCAAATAAAATAACAGAATGCTTTATATTAAAATATTTCTTTATTTCAATAAAATTATTACATCAACTTATTTCTATAACTTAGGTAAACTATAAATTTTTAAAAAACGTTTTGATGTGATACAGATTTAACGAAATTAATTCTAGAAATATTGTTAGATCGAAGCATATTTACCATGTTTTCGATAAATTTTAGTTTGTTTTTTACTTGTTTGTCTTTAATTTTTGCTGGAATATTTAAATTTTTTATTTTTAAATATGCATCGATCTGACAATCTTTTAATTTTTCTATAAAAATAAATATAGAAGGGTGACTTGAATAAAAACTAGAATTAAAGTGCGAATGGAATGATTCGCAGGCATTTGTGGTTCTTTTAATTGATGGGTTTTCATATGCCCATATATTTGGTGGAAAATGAGATTCTGGCGCTATGTAGTTTTCTAATAAATAGTCTGCGTATTTATCTATAAGTTTATGGTCCGGTTTGTATGACATGAGATCAAATATGAAACAATCTTCAACTTCAGAGGGGTCTAAATAAGTTAGCCCAAAAGTATGAGTAAGCCATTTGCTTTCCTCGCAGTTTTTATCTTTATACATTTGGGTTAACCCTAATGATTGTATTTTCCTATACCACGCCTGGTGCAAGTGGAATCTACAACCATTTAGTTTGGTTTTGGGAAAGACAACTTTTAATGCGTTATGAATTGCGATTTCAAAATCCACAAATACCTCCTTCGGTTCAAAAACAATATTATAAAGTTCAAAAATTTTAGATTTTACCAACAGAAAAAGTCTCATATATGTGTCACTGGTCTTATTGGGGAACAGACAATACAGAAGAGGAACGTAATGCCCATTTTCCAGTCCATGGATGGTAAATAACTGATAAAAATATTTTGTACAATAAGAAAATGTGCCATCCATGTAAAAATCTTTCATTTTACATAAACTTATTATATTTGTATGGCAAGAAAAAACAATGATATTATCAGCTGTGCTGTTAATAAACAAAAAATTTTCACCTGTTGTGGTTTTCGGTCCATAACTATCGAGTGCAGAATGTACATCGTGAATATCCTTAGGCAGGGCTGGTAAGAGCTTACGGCGGCTGTTGTACAAATTTCTTCTTATTAGACTGATATCTATCGATGACAAATTCTCAGGCAAATGATTTGAAAGAACGCTTTTAATAATTTTTGAAGGTTTCTCCGATATGTCTTCCTCAGCTTTGCGCTTGCATGAAGTCGTCACTATTTTTCTCTCCAACGTAGTTTCATCGGACTCGTGGTTGTGGATTAATTCACTTCTAGTAACTGTGTATTCCGCACCAACAGTGTACAGTTTGGCTAAACATCTTAAATTTTTCTTTATACACCTCCAACGTACTTCACCACTTTTTAATACGTCCTGTTTACAAAACTGAAACTTTTCTACAACTAGTAAGTCACAACCGCGTGAACTCTTAATTACTGAAACTGATGCCATCGTATACAAATAATATATTTTATGCTTTCTATCGACTAGTAGCTTAAAGATAAGTTATAATACTGACTAGCTATAATAATTTTATACCTGTTATTTGTGAATTTTATACATTTAAAGGAATAATCTTAAGTAGGTACAACATAGTTATTAGAATAAAGAGATAAGTAAATTAAAGGTATTTCCGACAGGTACACAGGATTAGGTATTTCCAAATAAATACACAACTAATATTTTACAGAAACTATTAAGCGTAATTACCAATATTTTAATCTCATCGTAAACATCAACCCCTCGGCCGAAATTACCCCTGTCATAAATGGTACCCTTTGATTTATGCAGGTAGGCCAAGGGATTACCGGCCGAAATTACGCCCGCCGACCGCTTCTAATGACAGATATTTTGACTTAAATAGTGCTTAAGTTTCTAGAAATGCAGTTATTTGATTTTCGATAAACGTGACAAATAGTAGTGACTAAAAATGGAAGCAGTTTGTGAGTATACGCCAGTGAAAAAATTAAAACTAAACCATTTATCGCTCAATGAATGCTTTCTATCGACTAGTAGCTTAAAGATAAGTTATAATACTGACTAGCTATAATAATTTTATACCTGTTATTTGTGAATTTTATACATTTAAAGGAAACTATTAAGCGTAATTACCAATATTTTAATCTCATCGTAAACATCAACCCCTCGGCCGAAATTACCCCTGTCATAAATGGTACCCTTTGATTTATACAGGTAGGCCAAGGGATTACCGGCCGAAATTACGCCCGCCGATGTTTCTCCAGGGTCAGAAATTCCTTAGATTAAAATAAAACTTTCATTACTAATTCTATTTGTCAATTTTAGGTTCTGATATAATAACAAAAAATACATGTCTCTGATTGCCAACATTCCTTAAGCCTCTCCCATACACATCAGGAACATTTGCAAATACGGACACTTGCGATGTGTGTGGGAAGAGATGCTCACTTGCCTATATCGGTAAATTTGTACCGAGTCAAAGGGAATTCATACTAGTGATTACTTGGATTGCCAAAGGGCGCGCTGCTACCACACGCATCGTGTCAATTGCGAAAGTCTCGTCGATATTAAACAACTGACCAACCTACTCGTACTTGAACATACTCGAAAATGTTTGTGCTCATTAGTACTCGCATGTACGGAACCGGCTTTATGATAAATACGTAAGTACAATATTTCTATCTCAAAAAAACTAAACTGAAATTTAAGAATTTGGTCACTATGAGCTTTAGTGAAATTACCTAGTAACAGTATACATGATTTAGTCAGTTCTTTTCAATGTAACGAATTTCCTACGCTGGAGCTTACATTTTTTCTAGTTAAATTCTGCAAGATGTCAATTTAGAATTTGAAGTTGGGCATGTCTCTGGATTTTATAGAAAAATGCATAATAATGGAGCTACTGAATTTATTTCATTTAGCTGTTCCACACTGTATAAGCCCGTTTCTAATTAATGTTGTTGGGTTCGCTGCAAATATTGCAACCAGTCCATATCTTTACATCTGTGGGATATAGTTAAGGATTGCAAACTGGATCCGGTAATCAGGGGAATCCAGCGTACAAGTCGGTGGAGGCTAACCCGTTCGTTAATAGACTTCGTGTCTACACTACCTTAGACATATGTTTTCTAGAAAGTCTGAAAGAAGTCAATTGTTTCACACGATAATAACATTTTTGTTTCAACAAAATTAATTACTTGAATTACGTTTATTGGAAACTACTCTATATTTTTACTGCTCATTGGACAATATCTACGATCACAATTATAAAAACAAGGATGCTTTGCTTGATATTAAATTCTTGCCATTTAAATTGATTATTGTTGATTAAGTTAAGACTAAACTCAATCTATTAAACTAGTTACAGTAACTAAATAGTGTGCTTTATTATTATAGTCTATATAGAAAGGACAAGGAGTAATAAATCATTCATTTAAGTAGATTTCATAGACGTACCAAAATATATTTTAAGAGGGTATACCGTAAGGTACATTTTGTATTGAACGAATGAGTTGCAGCTATGCTAAAGAATATACGATTTAGGTCAGAGGTAACGGGATGTACTAATTTTAATAAAAAAAAGTGATAGAGGTACATAAATTTTAGTAAGTTTGATAAAGAAAGGCAACACAGTTTATTCCGGAGTATCCGAACTCTGCCACAAAATGCAGGTAGTCATTACGGGTTGTTCGAACTCTGCCAGTGTTTAAAATTTTGGAGATTAACTACCAAACCAGTAGGGGTCTAATAGCCTAATCGGATTTAACAATTTACCTTGAACTTTAGGTACTCAAATTCAATATAAGAAAATATTAATAACATACATATATTTTCAACGTATATTTGCCACTTCTAAAAAATTACATCTACATTACAATAAAATATATTCAATACACATAAACATATAAAAAAAACAAAAAATTAAACGTGTGGAAGATTTTTACATGCAACCGTTTTCACAAACATAAAGCGAGAAATAACATTTTTCCTATATTGATCCAAATGATCATTAATGAAATTAATTTTAACATTAATAGTTTTTTTGGTTTTTTTCTGGCGAATTTTCGCGTATACCTCCTTTGTAAATCCAATAACACACTAGTAAATTGAACAATGTTTGGATGTGCTTTGTAAAAAGAAGCACCGAAATGCGAATGAAAACTCTCACAAGAATTCGTTGTTCTCTTAAAAAAGGATGCATTATTTGCCCAAATAAGTGGTGGAAATATCGAATTTTGCGTTATATATGTTTTATTGACATAATTTCGGAATTCTATAACTCTTTCGTCATTCGGAAGCAAAAAATGTAGTTCATTATAAAAAAATTCTACAACTTCCTCAGGACTAAGATACATAATACCGAAATGTACTTTTAAGTATTCGCCAATTACAGAACCTTTCTGTCTGTACTCTTGTACCAAATGAAACTCCTGAATCTTACGAAACCAAGCTTGACAGAGATGAAATTTACAACCAAAAAGAATTTGATCTCTGCCAAAACATTCATATATAGCGTTATGAATGCTTAGTTCAAAATCTACTACGACTTCTTTAGGTTGAAAATTTAAGCCTACTTCTTTACATTTTGGTCTTAAAATTAAAAACAAATTTGAATATGTTTGACTTGATTTGTCCGGCAGCAAACAAAAAACAAGAGGTACGTGATAGCCATTTTTAAAACCATGAATGGTAAACATCCATCAAAATACAATCCGAATTACATAAAAAATTAAGGTTGGAAAAACAGGAGAACACAATAATTTTAAGTACCTGGTCTGCTGTTAATAGAAATTCCTCTTCTCGGTTCGTTCGTAATTGTAATTCACGAACACTATTAAATACTTCTTCCTGATTTTTAGGCAATAGTGTAAGTGCATCAACATCCTTCCCCTAATCCCCTAAATATCGATCAAAACAATCAAGATTTCTTCAAAATATTTAATTCAAGAAATCTTTGAAACCTTTCAGAAATATACATAATTCTATGGGCCTCCGATTTTATCTATTATAAACCCTAATGACTCTAATAGGATTAAACTAAATGGTTGCGGCACAGTTCGAACATTTCAGTAATCTTCAAATTGATACAAGTCAGGTAAAATTTTTGTGGCAGAGTTCAGATATGCCCGTTTATTCATAATATTCGACATGCCAGAGAACAAAATTTGAAAATCTTGTACTTAGACGAAACATGGATAAATGCTGGATATACAGTTTCCAAATCTTGGCAAGATGAAAACATTAAAAGCGGAAGGCAGGCATTCGTGGAAGGTTTGTCGTTAGGTTTGCAGCCACCATCTGGAAAAGGAAAAAGACTTATCATTGTCCATGTTGGAAGTTCTGAAGGTTTTGTTGATGGTGGATTATTAACTTTTATTTCAAAACGCACGGGGGACTATCACGAAGATATGAATGGGGATGTCTTCGAGGAATGGTTTGTTCAAATGTTGGATCTGATTCCAAAAGGGGCTGTTATTGTTATGGACAACGCAAGTTACCATTCACGGTTACGAGAAGCATTGCCCACAAGTCGTTGGCGTAAAGCAGAGCTTTTGGAGTGGCTTATTTCGAAAAATATTAAGTTTCCAAAAGATCCACTAAGGAAAGAACTTTACAGAATTGCAAAAATGAACAAGAATAAATACAAAACCTACATTGTAGAAGAAATGGCTTCTTCTCGTGGTATATCAGTTCTTCGACTTCCCCCTTATCATTGTGAACTTAATCCCATAGAATTAATATGGGCTCAGGTAAAGGGGGAAGTTGGAAAAAAAAATACTACTTTTAAAATAAACGATGTTGTGAAATTGTTTGAGAGTGCTGTAAGTCATGTGAGTAAGGAAAATTGGACAAACTGTATCGAGCATGTTATCAAAGTAGAGGCAAATATGTGGAAAATTGACAATATTTGTGATGATTTAATCGACCCTATTATTATTAATGTCAACAACGATTCTTCCTCTTCCGAGTCGGATATAGAATAAAATGTAAGTAATAAATGTATTCCAATAATTATTTCTTTTCATTTTTTATTATATTATAATTTAAAACGTATTTTTTTCCCAAAATACACACCACTGCATTGCGTTATTGCTTATCTGCTAATCCTTTAACAATGAATAAACCCTAAACTTTGCTACAACTGAAACAAATACGGAGTCGGTCTACCTGGTTTTTAGATTTACGGAAGAAATGTAATTTAAAGTAAGAGATTTATCAAAAATTTCATGGTGCTACCTGTAAAGGTTTTGCATACTTAATTAGGGTTTATTACTCCTCGTACTTTTTGTACATACTATAGTGTTTTTAAATGAAACTCAAGGTCTCTAGTTAATTCCACAATATAATACAAGTTATTGAAAATTCTAAAAAATTGACAATTTTCAATAACTTGTATTATATTGTGGAATTAACTAGAGACCTTGAGTTTCATTTAAAAACACTAATATGAGCATATTCCACGAAGTAAGGGTCGAGACAGTCAATTGCTTTATTATTGTTACTTAGCTGTAGCAGGGTATTGATCCATTTGTAAAATGTTTTTTAATTATTTAGTTGTTTTTTCTATGGAGCTCTTATGAAACGAGGGGCGTTCGGATACTTCAATTAATTTATTTTAAATTGCATTTATGCTAAAACTATGCTTTATGGAACAATTTCAAATTACGAAACGTATACCATCAGTAATTCACATATCTCAATTATTTTGTTTATTTAAAGATCGATATCAAATGAACACAGTGTATATTCTAAACACACTGTACAATGATTATACATTTAAAACCTGGAAGGAAAATAAGTGAAAGCGGAGCCTAACATAACCAAATAACACTCAGTCAAATATCAAATCTACTGGTAGAACAAAATCTAGTTCTTTAACAAAACCGACACATTAGATAATTGTAACAAACGAACCTAGTATAATTCTAATATAGTTAAAATTTCTTTATTGACCATCTTTTGATGTCTTGAGTACATACGGGCTTAGAAAAAATGTTTGGCGATATTCTCTACAATATGTTTTACTTGGTAAAAAGTAATAGTGACACTGTATTTGAAAGACCAGAATAAATTCCAATAACTTTGCATTTCACAAATACTTGTCGCCTTAAAATACAGGATATCAAAACGAAAATAAAAGACTAGATTATGGATTGGCAAAATGACAAATTACTTATTAATGTAAAATAAATAAGATGCTTACTGTTAAGCCATTCACTAATGTGCCACTAACAGTTAATGTACCTGTTGTATAAATAATAAGGCTACCGTCAGAGTGCATCCGTATTTGACACTGGCCGACTCAATCGGTCAACTTGTTTGGCAGACTGTGGATACAGTTGAAGCGTTTGTGTCCGATATTATTCATTCGTTTGTAAACATGGATGAAGTGCTGTTAGTTGTTAACAGAAAAACCATTGCTACATATAAATTCATTGTTCGCGGTTGAGAAAAGTGAATGGGTGAACATCATTATTCCGAAGCTTCCTGACTAACCAAACAAATTTTTCGAGTACTTAGCGATGTTTACTGCCAAATACGGCCGAAAGAAAAACAAATACATATGTTTGTTTTCTACCGTCAATCGACCAAACACGTTCTCACACGTCAGTGCTAGAAGGTACCAATCAATCTGACCATCTCCACTTATTCACACACATTTGTTCATTTCACCGATATCGGCCGTATTCGCCAGTGTAATAAATCGGTCAAATACGGATGCACTCTGAACGGATCCTAAATTAGCCATGTAAATGACCATGCAGCCGCTAGTACACCCGGCTGAGTAAAAGTGCTTGACGATGAATTTCTTAATATAGTCCAAGAGTTGATGACGAATTTTGGGAAGGTTCTTTAGGCAAGCTGAAATTGCGAAAAATTACAATTTCGTCAATTGGCGAATCCAGTCCTGGCGGTCATTTAGCGAATTAGCGGTTATTTCGCTACTGCGCAGCGTATTTCCATACTATACCCGATCAGTACGCAGCCATAGGAAACTACTCAAGTATACATTGTTTTGCTATTTTTAATTTTGTGACTACAATATATACAACAGTAATACACAAAAACTCGTGTATACTTTGTAGTGACTTAGGTAAATAGCTTGTTCCATAATATACCGCACCAGTACCTACTTATGATGCGGACTAATCGTTTATAGAACGGAATATGCGCCGTCTCGATGCCAATTCCAGTCTATACACGCACAGTTGCAGATCGCCATTTCGTCTCGATTTGTTTTATTTTTCTACTCTCTATTCTAAACATTGCATCATCTTCGTGCTCATCGGTTTTTGTGGTATATTTAATAGATAATTACAAATAAGTGAAATAGGTACATTATAGAAACTAATATTAATGTAAAAAATGATTACCAAAGACAGTTTAATACAGTTTTTACAAAGTTTTGGTGAAATCAAACAGCAACTTTTTGAATTTCATTCTTCTGAAAAATTTGAATTAATTGTTAAGTGTAAGTTGGGAGAATATAATGAAGACTATTCTGGATTTTGTAAGACATTCATTGAACATTTTTCTACTTTCTCAAACACGAATTGGATTGTACGTTCAACATTTCCAAAGTTACAAAGACTTGCTTTTCGTAAAATATTTAAATGTCAGCACTCTGTTTTCAATAAGAAGTCACAACGAACGTCAGGGCCAGGGCCCAGCCGAGTACGATCCCGTGGTTGTAATGCGACTATAGACTTTAATTTCAAGAAAGTTAACCGAAACACTTGCCGGTATGATGCAGATTTAAAAGAGGGTTATACAGTGCTGCTCAAAATTAATTATTCCCACTCTCATTTGATAAATGTAGCAGAGGCGTACAGCTATTTGCGGAGTACTGAAGAAACCGACGTTACTTTTCGGAAATATTTTGATTCTGGAATGAGTCCAGCAGCAGCAATGGCTTTACATGAAATGACCTTAATTGAGAAGTACGGGAAAGAAAGTTCCGTTTACTTGGCAAATTCTCAGATTAACCCAAGTGAAAGACATGTATATTATCTTTATGAAAATTGGCGTGAATTCAACTTTGGGGACAAGTCCGGCTTAAATATCGATCAAGTACTAGAACGCAAATTAACACAATTGCAAGGAAAAGATTACATTATGGAATGCAGAAAAAATCCAAAAATTATTGTAGTGATAAGCCCAATTATGCAAAGAATATATAACTCAGACTTTATAGAGGACATGCTCTTTATTGATACTACGTCGTCTTGCGATCAAAACAATACAGCCATAACATTTGCCTTTGCCTCAAGTAAAATAGGCGCTCTTCCAGTGGCGTGCGCTTTCCACACGTCGCAAGATGAACCCAATTATACTCTTGTGTTTTCAATGATTAAAGAAGCGTTTGAGAAGAAATATAAGGAAAAAAAATGAATCCCTCTATTATAATGACCGACGACAGCGCCGCAGAACGAAATGCGTTAAAAACTATATTTCCAAATTCTCGACTTTTACTATGCTGCTTTCACGTGGCACAAGCGTTTTGGCGATGGCTCTCATCTGCAACACACCGAATTGATATATCAAAACGACAAAGTATAATGTCAAGATTTTCAAAATTAATGTTTGCAAAAACTGATTCTGAAGCAGAAAAAATATTCGAAGAATTAATTTTAGACGACTACGTGAAATCCTGCACTAATTTGGTACAACACCTGAAAAAAATTTGGGAAAGAAAGATGGAGTGGTGCACAGCTTACAGGACAGACATTATGAGCAGAGGACACAATACAAACAATTACACAGAAGCTTCAATACGTATTTTTAAAGATGTTATTTTACAGAGATGCAAAGCGTTCAATGTTTGTGCTTTAATTGACTTTTTGTCTGAAATTTTTGAAAAGTATCGATACAGGCGACTCATGAAATTTGCGCATAGCCGCCAAACAAACAGTTCCGCTTACTTGAAGTTTTGTAACCGATCAAAGGACGTGACCAAGATTTCACGCATCAACTATACTGAATTTCTGGTAGAGTCTAGTTTAGATAAAAATCGCACATACGTCGTTGATATTTCAACAGCATGTTGCAACTGCGTTGATGGTCAAGCATCAGTGTGCTGTTGAATTAAAATATGGATTAATTTTACAGACGTCTCCAAAAATATCTAGCGCAGATAGGGTAACTTGTGCAAAACTCGCCACCGATGATCCACTTCCTGATGAATTTTACCAAAGTATGGTGAACGACGATATTATCGTTGAAGAAAACGCTAACCTAATCCAAGATTCCGAGGCATCTGTAAACTTGGTCATTGACGACATTTGTACAACAACAGAACAGCCACCGAGTAATTTAATAAGCGAAGTTGATGATCCCGTTTTTACTGCTACTTACAATGAAGCACTGACCGAAATGAAAGAAAATTTCAACCAATTAAAAACTATTTTAGAAAAACATCCATCTTCGACAAATTTAAAAGCCATTTATATGTTCAATAATCCGCTTAAAAATGTAACGACAGACCAACAAGCCCAAAATTTTATATTCAATAATTTTAAAAAAGGACTATCCCGCAAGATACGTGTGCAGCCAACATCGGTATCAAGACGTACCGCCAATAACAAGGTCGACCGTCAGCAGAAGCAACCACAGCAAAAAAAAGTAGAAAAATGAGGCATGATCTTGCATTCAATGTTTCAAAAAATATTAATAATGCCCGTTAATTTTCGTTGTTCTCACTATTTTATTTTATAAAAATATGTTTGATAACCTATTCTTATTTATTAAATTAAATCCTACACTAATTAGTTTACACCAATCCTAAAATTTACACTAATTCTACAATTAGGTTTACCTTTAAAATTAATTTTTATCAGGTGTAAGCGACTCAGTATAGTTTGGAACCAGGACTTGGCGCGTGCATGTAACAAAGTATACTCGAATAGTACGCAGAATTCGTATATATATTGTAATCACAGAATTAAAAAAAGCAGAACAATGTATACTTGAGCAGTTTTCTATGGCTGCGTACTAGTCGAGTATAGAATGGAAATACGCTACTGCGCAGCATGGAACATTTGCAAAAAAAAATCAAAAAAATATATTTTAGGCAACTTGAATTTTTTTTTCATCTTTTAATTTATTATTTCTAGATTTCAAAAAAAAGTCTCAGACGACTTTGTCGGTTATTAAGCATTGCCAGACGACTTCAAAATTATTTTTTTTAAATTACCAAAAAATATTCTTTAGGCAATCTGAAATTTATACCACCTATTTATTAAGTAATTTCAATAATACCTGCAAATTGCCTCACGATTTGCGGGCTGTAAACAATTACTAGACGGTAATAAAGTTTGTAAATAAGCGCAATAAAAAGTCTTACGCGCATCCGTAAGTGCGACAAGGATAGCTATCGAGGCATGCTGGCAGCTGCCGGGGCCCGAGCTCTTCGCGTTGTCATTGGCTATTGAGAAACCTCGTGTTTACAGCACTGCGTTTAAAACAGAAATATGGAATTTTTTATATTTTTTCGCTAAAATTTGACATTTGATTAAAAATTTGTAAATTATTAATTTCGCTGCATAAATTATTTAATTAAAATCTAAAATTAATTATTTATATTTAATACAATTTTGTATTTTTGGAGAAAAATATGCCTTATTTTAATATACGGAGTATAGTTTCCAACTTTTTCATAATCTCCTTAGATTGTAATTTAAAATAACGATGATAAAACTCTAAAAAATTCTAAGCACTGACATAAAACAGTCCAAACTATATACACAAATATTTACATGGTCATATATACACATACATACATGCTAAATTTTAAAAAAGAAATTATATTTTAATAAAATTTTTGAAAAAGGTACCAAAACACTAGATAATTTTGAACTGACAATAATCTGTTATGAACGCAGTGCCGAATGTAAGCTGGAAACACGAGATTTCTCAATTGGCAATCACAGCGCGAGGAGCTCGGGCCCCGGCAGCTGCCAGCATGCCTCGATAGCTATCCTTGTTGCACTTACGGATGCGCGTAAGACTTTTTATTGCGATTATTTACAAACTTTATTAACGTCTGGTAATTGTTTATAACCCGCAAAATCGTCAGGCAATTTGCAGGTATTATTGAAATTAATTAATAAATACGTGGTATAAATTTCAGATTGCCTAAAGAATATTTTTTGGTAATTAAAAAAAAAATATTTGAAGTCGTCTGGCAATCCTTAACCGACAAAAACGTCAGGGATTTTTTTTGGAATTCTAGAAATAATAAATTAAAAGATTAAAAAAAAATCCAAGTTGCCAAAAATATATTGTTTTGAATTTTTTTTGCAAATGTCATACGCTGCGCAGTAGCGAAATAACCGTTAATTCGCTAAATGACCACCAGGACTGGAATCGTCAATTGACGAAATTGTAATTTTTCGCAATTTCAGCTTGCCTAAAGAACCTTCCTAAAATTCGTCATCAGCTCTCCGACTAATAGTGGAGTACATTAGCTCTACTGTGGGCCGAGTTTTTTTCTGGGATAAGTACCATGCGAAGACACTTATTCTGTAATACTTACTTTTCACGAAAGGCCAGTGGCGCACCCAGAGTGATGTTATGGGGGGGGGGGGGGGACACATGACTGCATGTGGATCAAAAATTGCGCCACAGAGGAATTTTTTTCTGGTCAAGGTCATGTGTATTTCAGAATAACGATAGAATGCTATAACCATACCAAACTTGAAGTTTCTTAAGAAAGGTTTTTTCAATAAGTGGAGAATTTCTTTAATCTGCCTCTCACGCCTCTTCCTTTGATCTCATTTCAGTTACGCAATGGAGTGTTGCCCTCAACAATGGAAGAAGCATTTTAACGACTGAAAAGGATGATGGAGATGAAAAGAATGATGAAGGAGAGATGAGTAAAAATGAGTCAAATATAAAAATATATATATTCAACTTTAATTTTATATATATATATATATATAAAACAAAATCAAGCCTTCTTGGTCCATTCTCCTTTAGAACTGCCATCACCTCCTTTGGGTCAACGTGGATTTCCCTATGAACATTCAAATGTGCCAGTCCATTCAGCCTATGTTCACTGGTTGTATTCCTCAAATAGGATTTCAGTCGACGTAATGTCGAGAATTACCTTTCCGGAGAACTGGTCGATACCGGCAGAGTCGTGAATATTTTGAGTAGTATGAAAACATTAGAATATATATCTTGATTACATAAATTCAATGCATCAAGTGCATTTTTTGGTCTTTGTGGATGACTGGTTTTATTAAATTTCTGGTACCACAGACACAGTTCTGCCTCCAGAATATTTCTGCTGACGTCCTGGATATCATGACTATAAAACTCAGCAAGGTCCAAAAATTCCTTATTTTTTGATCCAGAAGGAAAACTTTCTGCAGGTAATAATACCATGAATTTTTTAAGAAGTGACTTATGTTGGGTGAATCGATCTTCTAAGCCAGATAAAAATGAATCAACCCATGGTATGAAAACTGATTTTCGATAATAATCTATAGCACTTTCAGTGGGTACGTTAGCCCGATTGGTTTGCTTCGAGGCCAATCTTGGGATTTTGATTTCAATGTCAAACATATCGGCGATCTGTTTTGCTTCATCGAAAATATTTTTGAACTGCTCTTCAGCATTGTCGCGCACGTATTTGACACTGGAGATTGTTTCTTCGGCATTATCCATCGCAAACGCAAGATCCGAGTTCTCAAGTTGGAGAATTTTAGATAAAGGAAGACTGTATCCGAGAAGCTTTTCTACAGAGAACAACGAAATGACGAACTGTGACTGCGCCAGAGCACTCAGCAAAACGAACGCACCTGAACTGGATTCCTTATCTTTCCATAAAGATATTTACTGAAGTGCTGAATGCACGGGTTTTAACAATTGCACCATAACCATGACAGAATCATGCCTTTGAATCCATCTGGTTGGACACATCTGTTTCATCCGGTCTCTGCGAGATTCTGGAAATAATAATTGCACTTGATGTTGCAGCACTTGTTGCCTTTTAGGGGTATTGAAGAAAGTATACACTTTCTCAATAGTCCCCATACAGTTCCTGATAGGCGGTATTCCGGAAGCACTAGAAATGGCCAGATTGAGATTATGTGCTGCACAATGTACATAGAGCGCTGTTGGATGATCTTTGGCAATACAAGCTTGGGTCCCCTTTAGATGCCCACTCATATTGGATGCTCCATCATATCCCTGTCCTCTCAAATTTGAAACATCAATATTGCATAATATCAGTCCATTTATGATTGCATCAGCAAGATCTTTTCCACAAGTTGACTTAATGGGCACAAAAGTAAGGAAATTTTCACATATAGTAAATTGATTGTGGCTTGTTCCAATATTTTTAACATAACGGACACAGATTGAACATTGTTCAATGGTTGATATGTCTGTTGTTTCATCGGCTAATATAGAGAAACATTTAGAACTATTCACTTCACTAGCAATTTTTCGTTTTATTATGATGTCACATGCCTCAATTATTTGGTTCTGTATGTTCCAGCTGATGTAAGTAGCATTTCGAGGACATGTTTCGAAATGTTTCTTTAAATTCACATCTCCAGAATCAATCCTAGCTCTCAACAAGGCACGAAAATTTCCCTCATTTTCTTCTGGTTCTACACTGACGTTGAACTCGCCATGGTCCCGGAGTCCCTGTCTGCCACACAATATGACAGTCTTTATAATCGGGGCCAATTTCTCCTGGTTTTCTTGGATCTGGCGTGTTCTTACGGAATCAACTTGAGAATCGATTGGTTGACTTTCCCCCGCCATTACTGCCAAGAAGTTGTCAGCCTTAATACTTGCAGCACGATGGTATTGGGTTGTCTGGTGTTTCTGAAAACTCTCCAAAGCTTTTTTCCAATTTCGATAAGGATCACTAACAAGATGTCCAGTGATTTGACCTGAATTATGTCCAACTTCTTTTTGGGAAAAAATGAAACAATATTTACAGTAAGCACCGTCTTCTGATTTCGAATATATCAGCCACTTATAATTTTCAAGCCAATCATATTGGAATTTCCTAGATTTATTTCCAAAAGTTGTACTTGGAAACTCAATTTTTTTTTGTGGTGCCCATAACCCCTGCAGTATTTTTATTTTGTCACCATCATTCAGCTGTTTGTTTTTGTTTCTGAAGGAAGAAATATCAGATTGGTCTGCAACAGTAGTAACAACCACCCCAGAGGTTGATGGCTGAGAATCAATCACAGCATCAATATTTCCACCTTCATCTGAAGTATCCTCGTTTGTCTTTGTCTTTTTCTTTTGAAAAAAATCCAAAAGAGTTTGAGACCTCCGTTTTCCATTCATTTTGATTTTTGATTAACGTCTAGAAAAAATAAGTCAGTAAATGAACATAGAAAATATGACCCATTAAATAGTCTACTTACATTGTTTATGGGTTATACCTTCAAAGCACCGAGATCTTAAAAACAATGCGACGCCCAACAACAATTATTCAGAAACAAAATCGGATGTGCTCATTGTGCTCAACCAACACTCATCACTGACACTAATATACTGTTCATAACCATAACGTAGCAGATGATGTAATAATGCCTCATTCCCTAGCGAGGTATCGCAGTCGTAAACTGCGCAAGGGCGGAGTTAAGACAAGATAATGTACAAGTACAGTACATCCCAAAAATATTTACTTAGAAGAAAAGATTTCACGGCTCACGGCAGACGACAGAACATTTATTTTCAATTCGGTTACAAACTGTGAGTACAAACTGTGAGAGAAATATTGGTTGGTCCATAGGAGTTCGGGGGGGGGGGGGGGCTGTGCCCCCGTGCCCCCCCCCTGGGTGCGCCACTGCGAAAGGCATTCAGTTCTGGTGTAGTATAAAGGTGAGCCGTGTTAGATTAGTATTTGCATGTACTTTGTATCGAAAGACTACTTTTCCTACAGATGAGAGTAGATTTTAGTGTTTTATATGAAACTTACTGTTTCTAGCTAACTCCACAATATATTGAAACAATGTTAAAAATTCTAGAAATTGACAATTGTTTCGATATTACCTAATTGTCAATTTTTTAGAATTTTTAAAATTTTTTCAATATATTGTGGAGTTAGCTAGAAACAGTAAGTTTCATTTAAAACACTAATATGAGTAGATTCCACAAAGTAAGGGTCGAGACAGTTAGAGTAGATTTTACTCATTGCAATTGTCGCTTTACTTATTTATATCCGATTGTGTAAAATGCTTAATATGGTACGTGACTAGGTATCCTATACTAGTGTTTTTAAATGAAACTCAAGGTCTCTAGTTAATTCCACAATATAATACAAGTTATTGAAAATTCTAAAAAATTGACAATTGTTTCGATAAATCAATATCATCGTCAGAATGACAGAAGTTACATTTCATTTTATGCCTACCTGATGTTTAGTAGTTATATTTGGCTAGACCAAGAAGTAACCTAACTTGTGATTGGCTTAATATATGTTTATAGAAAAAAGAAGAAGATGTGATATTACAAATATTGAAGCTTAGATACTATTAGCCCTATGGTGATATCCTGGATATCATTTTTCCAATTAAGATCAGTATAACTGTGCAAAGATATAGAAAACCAGGAAAACTATATCTGCTGATCTTTACAATTATCACTTAAGAAGACAGTTTATTAGTGGATAATTCCCTAGATTTAACTGTTCATTGACAACTTCATATTGTGGGTTTCTTAAATGTCTTCTAATTTCCAGTTCTTCAAGGAAATCCAGTTCTTGTTTCTTTTCACAAATATGCAGTACTTCTAGTTTTGTGTTAGGTGTCAATGAATGATTGGTGTCAAGTAGATGTTTTGCGTAGTGGGATTTATCTGGTTGTTTTAATCTGTATGCTCGTAAGTGCTCACTGTATCGTATTTCAAAATTCCTAAGGGTCTGACCCAAATAGACAGCATTACATTCTGGACATTTGAGTTTATATATACCTGACTTCTTTAATAGTGGTATTTTTGTTTTTACATTTAACAATTTTGTACTAACGTTACTTTCTGTTTTAAAAGAAATTGTTGTATTCGTTGCTGAAGATATTATCTTTGAAATATTATTAGAAATATTTCCTGCATATGTGATGGTTTTATAAGTTTTAATTTCATCAGCTTGTTTAGGATATATTAGTTGTAATGCCACTTTTTCCTCTTTTTTACTAATTAGCTTATTTATCATATCTAATGGATAACCGTTAGATTTTGCTATTTGTCTAATTGTATTAATCTCTCTATCAAAATTACATTTGTTCATAGGAACTGAAAAAGCTCTATGTATCATTGAATTATATGCTGCTAGTCTGTGTGACACAGGGTGGTTAGAATTGAATGGAATTGTTACATCAGTTTGTGTTGGTTTTCGGTAAATTGAATAATCAAGTACATTATTAACTCTTTGAATTTTTAAATCAAGAAAATTGATTGAGCTATTTTCTTCAATTTCTAATGTAAATTTAATTTTCGGGTGTAAATTATTGATGTGGTTGAAAAATACATCTAATTGTCGTTCACTACCCATAAAACAAGCTAATATGTCATCAACATATCTATACCAAAATAAAATATTTTTCGAAATATTACTTTCAAAGATCTTTCTTCCTAAATTGTCCATATATCCTATACATTTAATAAAAAGTATTTGGTGTCAATTCTTATCCGTTTTAGTCCAGTCGGTAGAGGTCGAAAAGTCAGTGTAAGTGGTATTGTCTTGATAACTCAGAAATAACTATGCAGACCTACTTTAAATGGCAAGTACAATAACACCTTAAAATGCTGACAAAAAAATTTAACAGGAAAAAAGTTATTAACAATTTAATTGAAAAGTTCGCGTTTTTTAGCGTATTTCCTTAAATAAGTCAGCAGGATGACTTTGTACGAAAAAATGCATCACATATTATTAATTTGTAATAAAAATAGCTACAAAATGCCGGTGGTCCGATTTTGAAATTTTCAATAACAAAGCCGTGAGATGGGAAAAACGGTAAAAAACGGCAATTTTTTAAAGTTGCTGTAAAAATCACAATTATAAACCAAAATTTATTAAACTTTCGAAAATTATAGTTCAATTTATATACAATAATGACGCCAAAGCTGAAAATCAGGAAAGCAAAACTTTTTGTTGTATGTGGTTTTATAAATCTACTGCATCGAAAACTCAAGGCTTTGCCAAATTGGTTTGAAGCATCACTGATACTTGTAATTTGGTATACAGGTAGTTTAAATATGCAGAAACAAATATCAATTTGCAAAATTCAATTATCTTCATTTTTACAGCTTTGGTATAGTTTTATACGTCACCCTACCAAAGAATACACCAACAACAAGAAGCGAAGCTTCGGCTTTTTGACTATTCATTTTCTGAATGCGCATGTGTGATAGACGCCATTTTTTTATATGTGTTTTACGTCAATGTCATTCTTTGTTGTTAAACAAAAATATGCTTTTTATTTGTTTATTTACTTTGATTTTGAACAATACCGTTTAGTAAAAGTGACTAGTTGCACTCTTAGTGAGACATTATTGTATTTATGATGGGAAGAGAATAAGCTGTGAAGTTCGTGGATGTCACTCAACAACAGGAGAAAAGATAACTATGTTTGGTTTTCCCAAAGACCCTTTGAGGTAAGAGAAATTGTTTCTATAGGTAATGTATTATAGGTATATATTCATTTTTCAATATTTTACATTTTATTTTACATGTTCCTATGAATTGTAAGTTGTGTAAATCTATGTTTTTGTTTGTTAACGTTGATCTGTCCCTCTACCTTTAATAACATGTAATGATAATATTATGTACTACAATAAGCTTTCTGCTGACGAGCCCTGTTCTGCAAAAACATGTTGAATGAAAATACATAATATTCAATATAAATTAATAGTTGATTTCTTTTGTAGACATGTGAATATAAAAATATACCTACCTTTATTTACTTTTTAGGGTACAGTTATGGTTGGAAGCTTGTAACTGTAGATATTTGTTTGGAAAGACTACAGATGCTTAACAAAATAATTTATAGGTTGTGTGAACTTCACTTTGAGAAAAAAATTGTTTCCAAAGGAGGATATTCCAAGCGTTTGTTTCAGCTAGCTGCCCCTGCCATATTTCCATGGTTAAAATGCAAGGGACATATTTTATTGAATCATCCACCAACAAAAATAGTTATTCAGTCTGGTAAATATTAAATTTAAGTAGACATTACAATCAACTGTTATTAATATTTATTTTTTGTCACCTGGCCACAGGATTAATTGATACTTTACCACAGGATGAATTAATACCTTCATGGAATTTGTGTAAGGTAATGATTACTACAATTACTTTTATAATTGCAGCTACCACACCATTACAGCAATAGCGACATTCATCTCTTAGGCCTCTGCAATACATACGAGTTACCGTGATGCTTCTCCACTGCTTGGTAAATATACATCAAAATGGATGGCTTTCTCATACCTAGATAAGTTAGTAAAAAATTAAGTGTTTGCAACTGTGAATTTAACTAGACGAAAGTTTCACCTACAATGTTCAGCCTACCTTTGTCTCACTTAAAAGAATCTTGGTTTTGTTATAAAAGAGTATTTTTTATGATTTTGCTCACTTTATGGCAGTATTAACTATCAGTCTCTGATATGCTATTAATGTGTAAGAGAATTCTTCTGGTAAAATGGATACTAGAAAACTAAAGTGTCAGAGGAATAAAACAATACATAGTCTATAATAAAACCTACTCATACACTTCTGTGTCCATTAATATAGTCTTCCTGTATTTTTTTTTTCAGATAATCAACCTTTTAAAATGGACGTTATGGGGAAGTACTGAGTTACGACCTGTACCTTTACAATCTCCTTCGACTTCAACACAAAGCATGACTTTTGGCACACTACGAAAGCAAACGTCTCTGAACAAAATCCTCTCTATTAGCTGCTTTTAACCACATTTTAGCTCCAAAAAGTAACAGTACATTTAATATGGGTTTGACCGGTATACAGTTTGGTTTGGTTTACCTATACATCATCCTTGTCCAGTTTTAGAGGGACATCTACAACCACAACATAAGCAAACAAGTCCTCCTTTAGAAGCCATCACAAAAAATTAAACTAGTGCCGCAAGAAATATTGTACAATTATAAATAGAGTAATAGATGACTATTTTACTTATCTAACTGTCCTATACAATTGTAAATGTCCGGTATTATTATTATTATTTAATATATATTGATAATTTCTACACATACGTGCGTGTGAAGCTTTAGCAATACACACATATTTGTGTGTCATCTCCGATTTAAGTTGAAAATCAGTTGTTTGAATCGCCAGTAAATTTTCAAAGTGTCTACCTTGTGTTTAATGCCATTTTTTCCAACAGTTGTAACATATAGACCGTACGTACTTTCCACGTAAGTCCGTTTTTTATATTAAAATTCATATTTTGCTGTCAGTGATAACGACAATAAAAAACGTAAACAGGTCCCAAATTGTTCTAAAGGGTACCATACACTACGCTTGTGTCTAGTAAAAATGACAGAATTGGACAAAGCGATTAAAATTATTCGTGAAGAGATCCTGACCAACCGTACTGAAATAAAAAACTGCATTGTGGCCAGCGAAGCAAGACTTCTGCTAAAAATTGAAGATTTGAAAAATAGTGTAGCAAATTTGGAGAAGGAAAATAGTGAACTCAAAGAAGAATTAGAATATCTGAAAAGAGCCCAGAACAGGAAGAATATTATAGTATTTGGACTGAAAAAAAAGAGAGAGGAGGTTGTCGCAGAAATATTGTGCAAGGATTTCAGAGGCTTGCTTGGTGTGGATCTGGCTACAAATGATTTTGCTGACGTTTATCCACTAGGTAAGTCGGACAATTGTCCCATCAAAATTGAGTTTGCTTCAAACATCAAGAAGAGGGAAGTTCTGAAGAATTGTAGCAGGTTGAAGGGGACAAATATTTCTATTGTTCATGATCTCACACCGACACAAAGGAGCGAGAACAAAATTCTTAGAAAACATCTCTACCTAGCCAAACAAGAAGGTACCTATAAGGAATATTATATAAGGAGAAATAAACTTGTCGTGGATGGAGTATCTTTTGGAGTTGATGACTTGGAAAAAGATGCTACTTCTGTAGACCAACCGCACAGTGCACCATCTACCCCAACAGTCGAGAATAAAGAGAAGTTCCCATCGGAGTCGCAGAAAGTTACTGTTACTCCGCGGATTCCTGCTTCTAATAAACCGGTTAAGGCTCTGGAGGGGAAACCAAGAACCCGCTCAGTTAACAAGAATTAACCGATCTGAAGTGAGACACCACAATTATAAGACTGTTTTGGTTCCATATTATTTTAGTTTATATATATATATATATATATATATATATATATATATGTTGGTCAGTAATTGTTCATATTTATTAACATTTTGTTTTGGGCGTTCAACAATTACGTTTTTTTTTTCTTTGTAAGTTCTGAATTATTTGTGTTCATATCTGCAGCATTTTGTTTCGGAACTTTTTTTTGATGTTTTATATCTTTCTTTACATTTGTATAGAATGGATCAGTATGTAAGGGATTTCAGAATTGATTGTGTCGAAACGTATAGCATAGATACCACCGAAGAATGCAATCAAATCCTTGATATCAATAGGAACTCCACTAATTTTAAGGTTCTGCAAATGAATATACGTAGCATTTATAAAAACTTTGATGAATTTTTAGCGATGTTACAAACTCTTAATACTGATATTGACTGTATAATTCTAAGCGAAACAAGAGAGAACCAGAATGATGGGATAGTTGCATATATTAAATCGTGTTTTAATTTTAGTTATGAAACAAAACAGATTTCTAATGAGCTGAAGGCGCTTCAAATCAACCTTGGTGTAAACATGGGGAACACACTTCTCATTACAGCCTTATACCGATCACCAAACTCCAGCCTTCAAGAGTTTACTAAAAACCTTTTTACATTTTTTGAGAACCTTCATAATAACACTGATATATCTCTGTTTTTGGGAGACATCAATATTAACCTGTGTAATTCGGATGACAGGGATACAATTGAATATCTGAACACACTAAATGAGTTTGGGTACGTATCGACAATAAACGCACCTACAAGAGTACAAGGCAGGAGTGAAACCTGTCTAGACCATATTTTTATTAAATCCAAAGATCCTAATTTGAACGAAAATATCCTACCCATTATATTGAAAACCACAGTTACTGACCATTACACTACTCTCCTCCAAGTTGTAATTTCGCAGAAAAATAAGGTACAAGAACACAATAACAAAATAATAAAGTGTATAAATGTCAACAAAATGCACAATATGTTCAGCAATATCTCCTGGAGCGACGTCTATACTGCACCCACTCCAGACTCTGCAACCGAAAAATTTATCAATATAACCACAAATACGTTGGAAGCATGCACAGAGGTACGTCAGATTCGTAGGAAAAACAACAAAATAGCTCCCTGGGTTACGAATGGATTACTAAATTCTATTAATAAAAAAAATAAGATGTTTCGTCTTATGCAAAAGCAGCCACACAATGATGATCTGAAAAAAGAATACAAAACCTATCGAAACAAGTTAACTTCACTGATCCACAAAACTAAATCCAACTTCTATAACCAATTAATAGAAAAAAATCAAAACAATTCAAAAACTTTGTGGGATGTTATTCAACAAATATCAAGGACAAAAAAACAAAAATACGTCATAGATAAAATTAAACATCCTACAGAAAACAAAATTTTGACTGACAAAACAGAGATTGCGAATGCATTTAATGGAACCTTTGTTGAAATGGGTAGAACTCTTGCTGGTCGGATAAAAAACAACAGAAATTACAAAATAAAAAGATCACCTATGCTTAATTCATTTGTGTTCGAACCAATTAACACCATGGAGACTAAAAATATAATTTTAGAATTAAAAAATAACAAGGCAGTAGGTTATGATGACATGAAGGCGGAAACCATAAAACAAATATCAGAGTATATTCTGGAACCCTTGACTTATTTGTTGAATAGATGTGTGGATGAAGGTGTTTACCCTGCTAAGTTTAAGAAATCAATTATTATACCACTGTTTAAAAAAGGGGATACATCTGTAATCACCAACTATCGTCCGATCTCTCTAGTTACCCATCTATCGAAAGTATTCGAAAAGATCATAAAGGGGAGGGTTATTGGTTTTCTCAATAAGTACAAACTGATTTCAGATTATCAGTTTGGCTTCAGAGAGAAGATTTCAACTCAGGATGCTGTTCTGTCATTGAATTCAAGGGTTGTCCAGGCTTTGAATGAGGGTAGACCGTCCTTATGTGTGTTCATATACCTATCCAAAGCCTTCGACACTGTCAGTCATCACCTTCTTCTTCAGTCGTTGGAAGATATAGGAATGCGAGGTGATGTATTGAGGCTATTCGAAAGTTATTTAACAGGAAGATGCCAGGCGGTGAGAATCGGTGATGTACTCGGCGGTGAGAGGGTGATGGATTGTGGAGTACCTCAGGGTTCCGTGCTGGGACCAACATTGTTTAATATATACGTGAATGGACTTTTCTCATTGAGTGACAACGGAAATATAATTGGATTTGCAGATGATACAGCCATCTTCTACAAAGCAGATGACTGGGACTCATTGAGGGATATGGTTGAAAGGGAGTTTTCTACAATAAAATGTTGGTTGGATAAAAGATTATTAACGGTTAATATAGATAAAACACATTATATACCATTTTGTTGTAACTCAGCTGGATTGCCTCCATTTGATCACTTGGTAGTCAGGAATGAAGCACCCTTCCACATCCTCCCCGAAAAAAAAATTAAATATTTAGGAATAATAATTGATATGCATATGAAATGGGATTTACATATAAAGTATACTGTCAACAAATTGAGAACTATTTTATATAAATTCAGGAAACTCAAAGAAATCCTGCCACTGAAGCACTTGAAAACTCTATATTATTCACTAGTAGAAAGTCATATTCGTTACGGAATAGCGGTGTGGGGGGGAACTTTGAATACTCACATACATTCTATCGAAGTTATGCAAAGGCGCTTCCTTAAATTAATATTTTCTAGAAGCAGCAGATGTTCTTCTGATATTCTGTACACTGAAGCTCAAATCCTAGATATAAGACAGTTGTATTTTCTATGCACAAGTATCGAATATCATGCAAATAAGCATACAGCTTTACTTCCCTTACATCAATACAACACTCGGCAAAAAGATCATTACGTTACCCCCCTGATGGTTAAGGTAGCTGCTCAGAGATCATACTCTTTCTTTGCTCCAAAACTGTATAATATTATTCCTGAAGCAATAAAATCAATAAAAAACAAGAACCACTTTAAAAAAGAACTGAAAAAACACATACTTCAAAGTAAGAGAATTGAACTTGAGCGAATATTCCATTAGGTAATATGGAAACTCAAGATAATAAAAAAAAATTACGTACCTTTGCTAAATCGTCGGCCTGGTGTTTTTGAAATTACTTATGTCGAATTGTTCTGGTTTTCCTATTTTAGTGTGATAGCGAGGTGCATATGTGTTTATTGTTGTTTTCTCGTGGAACTAGTAACTTTTACTTTTTAGCCTTCCGTGTGTGTGCATGTGTATTTTTGCTCGTCTATTTGTATTAAGACTGTATTTTACATTATACATTGAGATAGGTCTATCATTAATTGAAACTTTTTAATATTCTTTGTGATACATTGATTTATTTAATTAGTTCTCGAAACAAGTGTTTTACGCTTATCGAGTATTTTTTTATTCACAGCTGAACTTTATATTTTTTACTTTGTATTTGTCTTATGCTAATGTGAATAAATATTATTATTATTATTATTATTATTATGTTGCAGGCATTAAAATATTTTCTCTATGTGTAAAATTTTGAATTATGAATCTGGAAGAGTGTAACTGTTATATCATATCATGGAAATTATACATTTAAGCACCAACATTATTGTAATTTTATACCATCATGTATATTGAACTTTTTCCTTCTGTAATCTGGTATTCTAAATATATAATCTATATTACTGTATTAGTTTTAATATCTACCTTATCCTACACATACTGCTACCTAAATACATATTTACACATAATGAATTCCAATATCGATATAAGAAAATAAAAATAATTTGATTAAACATTAGCATGTTATTTTAGTAATAAACTGTTCTTAAAAAACAGATACTTAGACTGTGTATAAAGAAATGCTAAAGCATATTTTTCACAATATAAGCTGAAAATTAATAGAGTTCATTTGTGAGACGCCCTGAGCAATATCCCATCATAAAATTGGTCACTTGTATACACTCCGGAGGCTGTATTATGCTAACACAATGAAATTTCTCCAAAAATGTCGTACTTCAAGTATCATGTCACCCGTTGTACTGGCTCCGGCGAGCTGAAAATCAATAGGGTTCTTCTGTGAGATGTCCTGAACAATATTCAATTACAAAATTGGTAACTTGTGGAACTCCAAAGGCTGTATCGGGCTAACAAGACCATGTTACAGGTTTTTTATGCTTACATTTTTCATTGACAATTAATACTTTCTCGGAATAATGTTTTGACAATACATTAGTAAACAATTATTTTTTGGAATATTTGATTTACATTTTTTTCTGCCTGTAAAATATAAACCTTCACAATTTTGTAACCTTTTTCTCAGTGTAAATTATTAGCTTTCTGTCAACTTCAGTTTTACAAGGTCACGAAATTTTGCCCCCAGAACATCAAACGATTTATGCCGGCTTTCCCTTCTTGTTGTTGGTGTATTCTTTGACCCTACTTTTATACGCCACCGTTTTTTCCCTACTATAGATTTTGCAATTTTCATCTTAGAAAAATCTCTTTGACGTAAATTGATTCCTTCTATTTTTTGACGTATTCTGAAAAAAATTTTTGCGCCACGACCTTCTGGACCGAAAATTCGTTTTTTTTTTCAAAAAAATCTGGAAGACGCAATAAACACGTTACAGCACTCTGATTTTTGGCTGTTAATATTTAATACTTATATTTTCAATACAAAAATATTCGGATGTGATTCATTGATTTCTAGTGTTCGTAATCGAGTATCAAAGTGAAGCGCGAAGTATTAAATATTAACAGCCAAAAATCAGAGTGCTGTAACGTGTTTATTGCGTCTTCCAGATTTTTTTGAAAAAATAAACGTATCTTCGGTCCAGAGGGTCGTGGCATAAATTTTTTTTTTGATAATACGTCAAAAAATAGAAGGAATCGATTTACGTCAAAGATATTTCTCTAAGATGAAAATTGCAAAAACTATAGGGTTAAAACGGTGGCGTATAAAAGTAGGGTGACGTATAAAACCTTACCAAAGCTGTAAAAATGAAGATAATTGAATTTTGCAAATTGATATTTGTTTCTGCATATTTACACTATCTGTATAACAAATTTCAAGTACCAGCGATGCTTCAAACCAATTTGGTAAAGCCTTGAGTTTTCGATGCAGTAGATTTATAAAACCACATACAACAAAAAGTTTTGCTTTCCTGATTTTCAGCTTTGGCGTCATTATTGTATATAAATTGAACTATAATTTTCGAAAGTTTATTAAATTTTGGTTTGTAATTGTGATTTTTACAGCAACTTTAAAAAATCAACGTTTTTTACCGTTTTTTCCATCTCATGTCTTTGTTATTGAAAATTTCAAAATCGGACCACCGGCATTTTGTAGCTATTTTTATTACAAATAAATCATATATGAAGCATTTTTTCGTACAAAGTCATCCTGCTGACCTATTTAAGGAAATGCGCTAAAAAACGCGAACTTTTCAATTACATTGTTAATAACTTTTTTCCCGATACATTTTTTGTCAGCATTTTAAGGTGTTCTTGTACTTGCTATTTAAAGTAGGTCTGCATAGTTATTTCTGAGTTATCACGATTTGACACAGTCCGAACCTCTACCGACTGGCTTGAATTGCAATGATCATTATATACGGGTTTTTATTTTTTTTAAACATGTAGGTATAGTGTTTTGAATGCCTTTATGGTTAATTAGTTTGTTAGAAAATATATTACTGTGGCCTACAGTTAATGTTTAGTGAAATTGCAGTACTTACGAAACAAGCTGTTAAGATCCTCGGTGTGGTAGGATAAACGTGAATGAAAACGGAGTATTGGAAAAGTGATAACACTAATCCTTGTGGGAATTATTGCGTTAATGCGATATGAACTTTCAAATGTGTCGCCAAAACCTACGTGAAATTGTCTATTGATCACTGTGGAAACTTTGGAATATGTAGTTTATTTAAAAATTAAACACCAACTTTTGTTTTAATAAATTAGCTTATACAAAATATATAATTATTATGAAAGCAATTAGAAATATTTCGTTTTTGTTTTATCAAGAGTAGAAATTGTCGACAAATATATTTAAGAACGAAGTGAGCACTGTAATTTTTCATGTTTAATATTCATATGTGTACCTGATTACGGAAGTGTTGCATCTGCCGACGGACTTTTTAAATAGATGTTGAGTTTCAATCGGTGTAGCGATTGCATTAAAAACGTGCTTCTTCCTGTAATCTTGATCAAACGTATTTCGTTCCGAAATCTTCGCTATTTTTAGTTATCGATATTCCCAGGTGCTCGTTGAACCCGAATAACCCGAAAGAATTATAAAATTGCCCAATTAATCTTCCGAACTTGTCATTCCCACATAAATGTTTTATCAATTTTTACACTTAGAAAGACATTATTATCTTCACACGTTATATTTTTATACTTAAATAGTAAATTACAATCTCGAAAGTGGCCAAATGATAATTATATATTTCAAGAGAGCAAGACTGTTTATCATCTTGTTTAATAGACGATGATAGGATGATATAATACCACGTGTGATGTTTTTTGATGTCTTCATTTTCTCGAAGCAACAATTTAAGATTGCTTAGTGTAGATACCTGAAAACTTTATAAATCACATTTCCAATAATTTTATTCAATATATTAGAGAGGAATATTTAATTTATATAAGGTTCTTTAATAAACATTATACTGGTTGTCCCAGAAGTTAGTAAACCACTGGGTATAAGTATAGTTAAAAATCATAGTTAGTAGTATATAAAAATTGATGCATTAATATGAGGTAGCATTTGAACAACGTTGCCATACTTTGAAAGTAGTAAGATGGAAATCTTAAATAATGAGGTTATGTTAATATTTAATATCATACAAATATTTTGACGTATTCTAGTTTTAATTAATAAATACCTATAATAAATATGTATGTTCATAATATTTGAGATCTATATATGGCCGAGCTTTATATATCTGATAAATTGGATTTTGAAGTGTCCTGAGGTAAGGAATCAGATGGGGCTCCAATATTTCTTGAATGTATCGTTGTGCATGTATATTGAAGACTAAAGGTGACCTTCAGCCAGAAGCAATGGCACCCCATATCATAACTCCAACAGTGCGATATACTGGTACATGCCGCTCAACAAAAAATTAAGGCTTACGACATTCGCCTCGTCTCTCTTATACTCGCTCGACCATAATGCATGTCTATGCAGAACTGGAATCCATTACTGAAGACGATAGTGTTCCATTCCTGAAGTGATTTCTTTGATGTTCCAGAAATAAAGGTACCAACTGAGGTCGGTATGAAAAAAGTCCAAACCTTCTTATCCGTCTATAAAGACTTCGCATTCCAAGGACCATTCCATATTCTGCAAACCACTGAGTTAGTTGCTATTGCCATTATCGATGAGAAACGATCTCTTGGGGCGACGATATCGGCCCTATCTTGTCTTGCTCACTCGTCCTGTGCCTCTGGCTCTTCGTGTTCGGCTTTCTTGGTACCATGCTTGATAACACCTGGCAACAGTATCCACACTCCTGTGTTCTACCAGTAATTTCTCGGAACGATGGCCCAGCTTCCCGAAAACCAAAAATTCGACTTCCCTCGAACTCAGCTGCTGATAATTTGCATCTCTACGCACTTTAGACATGATAAACACTGGTGAATTCTTCTAAGACAACATTTAAAACCACTGTACCCGCATAAATTCAGTACTCTGATATCAGAATAGGCCGATTCGTCCAGTATTTACAGCAAAAAATAATTGAATAAAAACAGGAATGTTCAAACTGATAGCGCTCAAATTATAATCTTGTATTAAAACTTTTATGATAAATGTACGTGAAATATTTTTGAAATAGTCATATTCACTGGGGTTTCTATGTCACTGAGTATTGGGATCCGAGATTAAGATCGCAGCGCTACCTAGCTGTCAAGTCGAAACTACCGTAGACGTAATTAAATTGTTAGCTTATGTGGTGTGGTTTAACAGTGCACTAATTATCAATGTACGTGCACATACGTACCCATATAATATACTCGTTTTTTCTTTGTATTTGTAATTTAACCTCTATAGTACCAAACGGCAATGGTAAAATGTCAGTTTTTGAAAAATAAATCATGGCCAACTCACAATTAATTGTTGAATGATTAGATATGTACGTAATCAATGTTTTGCATAGCAAAATCAAAATATCTCAAGAACTAATAATTTTCGATATAGGGAATGCTTAATAAAAAAAAGAAGTATGTTGGCAGTTCTGTTCGATACTCACATAAATTCTACAATATATTGAAAAAATGTTGAAAATTCTAAGAAATTGACAATTGTTTCGATATTAAATATCATCACCAGAATGACAGAAGTTACATTTCATTTGATGCCTGATATCAAAATTTTACATCTTAAAAATTAATTTTCTCAGTTATGATTGCACCAAATTTAAAAAAACTTTATATTGCTGAACAGAGGACTAAAATCTCTTTCCAACAAGGTGCCACGCGACACCCTTTCCTATTTAAAATTTTCGGGGCGCTTATAATTCGGAGGGGGTGCTGAAGGGAGATAATATTTTCATATTGTAAATTGTCAATTTAAGAATAAAAATCGATCTGTTTCATGTTTTTTTCACATAGTGCATAACAACGCTAAAATTGAATTTATTCCATAGATATGGACCGCATTGTATACTAACTATATAACTAAACGTATATAGCTTTTCAGTTACTCGTTTTCTGGTCTTCAAAACCTATGTTCGTTTAATAAAACTTTTCTAAACTTGCTAAATACACTATTACTAAATCAAAAACCTTCTTTCGCATGTGAACAAAAAACTCAACAGTTCGATTTCCTTTAGCTTAATACCTCCCTAGTATATCTTGACAATTTCGAATCTTGGAGTTATTTCAACGTCTGTTTTACTAAATCGAAACCTTCCCTTCCTTAATAATTCATCAAACTTTCATCGCAATCGAATGAATGGTATATGAGGATCGCGTACAAGACGAACAAATAAACATGCATTTTCAAATGTAAAGAATATCAAACATCATGCCTGGAGCAAGATGATAAATTTATGTAATTTATGTATACATCGTTGTAGATTTAAATATGCTTCATTTGACGTTCTTAGAATTGAATTATTAGTCAGTTGTTGTACATTAATCAGTTCATTTATTTCTATTATTTTTTATATGAAATTCTTATTCATTTGATTCCATATTTCTTTAAAGGCTTTTATTTTTATTCATTTATTCGTTGTATACTATTTAAAATGAACTATTATTTTTCAGATAATCGACTGTATTAATTTGGTAAGTTTTAAAAACATTTTTTTAGTAAACGTCAATGAAAGAAAAAATAATAAACAAAAATTACTGTTATCATTTTAGTATTCAAATTTTAAAAATTCTTTCAATAATTCAGTAGACTTTATCTTTTAGAACATTGCATGATCACTCTTTGCATGTCAGTTATAACTTCGATGGGAGCGATATCCTTTATAAGTTTGAAATCACAATTAATATTTTTACAAACTTTTATTTTAAATTAATTTACAATATTTAGATGTTTTCACCATGAAATATAAAGTCATTCTCTCTGATTTGATTGTGATCAACAATAACGAAAGTTCGTATTGCTGAAACAGCAGCATAACGACCTCGCTGAAATAAAACAATAAAACATAACAATTTTGCTTATACAGGTGAATTTACATTCCATAACTTATCTCAGGTATACGAGGATATGTACCTTCTTGTGCTTATCAACACTGCAACACTGTTTTCAAAACATTTCCACCTTTTTCAGAATAAAAAAATTACCTTCATCCTTGCTATATTCCTTGACTAATTTTCTTTTTGGCTTTCAAACTAAAGGATAAACACTTAACTTATGGACCGGAGTACGTGTCATTGCACTTCATCAGCTCAAGGAATATGTTCAGACTCTCTAATATGAACAGAGGACGAATTGGTCACAAATCGTTTTAGTTCTTATCAATATGATAATATACAAAGACGAAAAAAATACTTCTAAGAATTCTAAATGAAAAAGTAGATTACAAACAATGTATAAAACAACAAATAACAGATGAAAAAGAAGACTAAATTAATATGACTGAACTATAAGAAGCTATAAAAAACTAAACAAGTAGGGAAGCGCTACAGTGTGGCGTATACGTAGACTTCTAAATAGTAATTTCAGTTTGATGAATATTTAAAGTACCGAATTTGTCTAATAATCAATACAATAACAAAACAATGAAACGTAAACACTCTCTATCCTAACAAATTAATAAGAAATACAAATTAAACATACATCAACATATTAACCTCAAAACTACTCGATGGCTGAAAATGACAGTGTCAAGATCCTTATGAATACAACCTAATTAATGTTGTTTGTCGCTATATCCTTTCAAAATTATGAGGTTATAATAAATGTCTTTTAATGCATTTGAAAAGAGAGCATTAAGAAGAAGAAGTAGGTGTTCCAAGCAAAACTAAGCTAAAACCAATGAAAAATAACTTGAAAAGGTCATCTTAAATTTTATATGTATAAATAATATATCATAAATAAAGGTCAGAGGTCAATGATTATCTCCATTTCAGACGATGCTAATTCCAAATCTGTTTACACGTAACCTCTAGTAGTCACCATTAGTCCGCTGAATCTTAAAAGGGACGGACGGACATCAAAATCCAGAACAGACTTCCTCTTTGTCGAATCGTGTTTAAGAGTCTAAAAATTGAAAAGCACCAGGGTGCGATAAAATAACAACTATGGTGATAAAAAATATAGGACACAAAGGAAAATAATTAATGTTACATATTTATAAAAGAATATGGAGAAAAGCAGAACTGCCACAAGTTTGGACAACATCATTACTTGTACCGATATATTAGAATACAGGAAATAGAAGAGAATGCAATAATTATAGAGAAATATAAGTCATTTACTCCACACACCACAATGAAATTTTTTTTGAAAAACATTATAGAAAAACCATTAAGAAGGAATGTCGAAAACACATTCCAAGAGGCCCAAGAATTTAGAAGCGGAAGAAGCGCAAAATTTTTATTAACACTGAAAACATATGACGAGAAGAAATAGTATATTGTGCAACAAGTGAGGAAAGTTAAATTTTTCTCACGACTTTGGATGTTTGTGGCACGAGCCTGAAGGTCGTGAGTGTAGCACCAGTTCTGATTTTGCTTATGTTAACAACCATGCCTGCGTTTACTAATGCTGAAACGGCTAATATGCACTTTTTGTACGGATGAGCGAATGGTAATGCCTTAGAGGCTGGACGTATGTATAGCCAGCGTTATCCAAATAATTGTTTACCATGTTCTGAAACGTTTACCAGGTTCTGAAACATTTACTAAGCTACACAATCGTTTACAAGAAACAGGAACTTTTGTGAAATCATATAATATTATTGGACGACCTAGAACTACACAACTGGAAGACCAGATGCTTCAAATTATTGACGAACATCCAGAAACGAGTACCAGAAGACTTGCTCAACAAGTAAAAATGTTTGTAATAAAACTGTTACATTTTTTGCTACCTAATGATTATCCGCTCTGTATGCAGTATTACCATTGTCTAAAAAAATAGTCAACCATATGGACTAATAATTTAACAGTTTTTCGTAATTTTGGACTAAACGTATAGATGGCGTATTGTGAAAGCTGGACTAATGGTTCAGAT
The DNA here is from genome assembly GCA_963921935.1 of Galeruca laticollis. Taxonomy (NCBI): domain Eukaryota; kingdom Metazoa; phylum Arthropoda; class Insecta; order Coleoptera; family Chrysomelidae; genus Galeruca; species Galeruca laticollis. The sequence continues at coordinate 220,124,566 of OY998179.1, forward strand.
GGCGCTGAATGAATTATTTCACTTCGAATTTGGAAAGATGCCTGTTTATTTTGAGTGATACTATTATAGTAGTTATAAGATCTGTTCATCTGTGTTCTATTTATTCTTATTATAAATAGTGGTTGTTTTAAAACGTGCATCGTGTTGAAATAATTGATATACTTGTTCAAGGACAATAAGTGCCATTAACCACTGTGTTAAGTTTATTCAATGTAAGTATACATACACAAATAATATGTGTATAATTATAATAGATGCCTACATTTTGCATAAATTATTAAATTTGAAAAATACATAACCGTAGTGATGGATTCTAAAGGAATGAAGCAAAATATTAATTATCAAATTGTTTCATTCCTTACTATGTGAAATTTTTCTATAATTATCTATTCTAATGACTGAATTTACTGTATAAACCCTTACTTCGTGGAATCTACTCATCTTATGTTTTCAAATGAAACTAACTGTTTCTAATTGACTCCACAATATGATGTCTTTGAAGGTTTTGAAAGTTTGGTAAAAGTCGAAATAATTTGTTAAATGAAGATTTTTTGTTTCAAAGTAATGTTATTTCAATGAAGGTCATTCGAGATGTTGCGAATTTGGATAGGAGCAGTTCTACAGGAAAATATTTATTGAAAATAACAGAGAAACATTTTAAACCAAATCCCTTTGAGAAACTGTCAGTAAAATTTGCTACACAATTATTTAGTAATAGTATGTCTGCAGATATAAGAACTGCTATTAAGATAAAAGAAGTTCACGAATCAGCTCTGCAGAATTTGTTGAAAAAGTTGATAAGTTGTTTGACGCCTTATACAGCCAACAACGTTATTCTGTAAACCCCTGGAATACAGCATTAAGTTTATCAAATAAATATACTTACGAAATTGACTGTCTCGACCCTTACTTCGTGGAATATGCTCATATTAGTGTTTTTAAATGAAACTCAAGGTCTCTAGTTAATTCCACAATATAATACAAGTTATTGAAAATTCTAAAAAATTGACAATTGTTTCGATAAATCAATATCATCGTCAGAATGACAGAAGTTACATTTCATTTTATGCCTACCTGATGTTTAGTAGTTATATTTTTGGCTAGACCATGAAGTAACCTAACTTGTGATTGGCTTAATATATGTTTATAGAAAAAGAAGAAGATGTGAAATTACAAATATTGAAGCTTAGATATTATTAGCCCTATGGTGATATCCTGGATATCATTTTTCCAATTAAGATCAGTATAACTGTGCAATGATATAGAAAACCAGGAAAACTATATCTGCTGATCTTTACAATTATCACTTAAGAAGACAGTTTATTAGTGGAGAATTCCCTAGATTTAACTGTTCATTGACAACTTCATATTGTGGGTTTCTTAAATGTCTTCTAATTTCCAGTTCTTCAAGGAAATCCAGTTCTTGTTTCTTTTCACAAATATGCAGTACTTCTAGTTTTGTGTTAGGTGTCAATGAATGATTGGTGTCAAGTAGATGTTTTGCGTAGTGGGATTTATCTGGTTGTTTTAATCTGTATGCTCGTAAGTGCTCACTGTATCGTATTTCAAAATTCCTAAGGGTCTGACCCAAATAGACAGCATTACATTCTGGACATTTGAGTTTATATATACCTGACTTCTTTAATAGTGGTATTTTTGTTTTTACATTTAACAATTTTGTACTAACGTTACTTTCTGTTTTAAAAGAAATTGTTGTATTCGTTGCTGAATATATTATCTTTGAAATATTATTAGAAATATTTCCTGCATATGTGATGGTTTTATAAGTTTTAATTTCATCAGCTTGTTTAGGATATATTAGTTGTAATGCCACTTTTTCCTCTTTTTTACTAATTAGCTTATTTATCATATCTAATAGCAACATCTAACGGTTATCCATTAGATATGATAAATAAGCTAATTAGTAAAAAAGAGGAAAAAGTGGCATTACAACTAATATATCCTAAACAAGCTGATGAAATTAAAACTTATAAAACCATCACATATGCAGGAAATATTTCTAATAATATTTCAAAGATAATATCTTCAGCAACGAATACAACAATTTCTTTTAAAACAGAAAGTAACGTTAGTACAAAATTGTTAAATGTAAAAACAAAAATACCACTATTAAAGAAGTCAGGTATATATATAAACTCAAATGTCCAGAATGTAATGCTGTCTATTTGGGTCAGACCCTTAGGAATTTTGAAATACGATACAGTGAGCACTTACGAGCATACAGATTAAAACAACCAGATAAATCCCACTACGCAAAACATCTACTTGACACCAATCATTCATTGACATCTAACACAAAACTAGAAGTACTGCATATTTGTGAAAAGAAACAAGAACTGGATTTCCTTGAAGAACTGGAAATTAGAAGACATTTAAGAAACCCACAATATGAAGTTGTCAATGAACAGTTAAATCTAGGGAATTCTCCACTAATAAACTGTTTTCTTAAGTGATAATTGTAAAGATCAGCAGATATAGTTTTCCTGGTTTTCTATATCATTGCACAGTTATACTGATCTTAATTGGAAAAATGATATCCAGGATATCACCATAGGGCTAATAATATCTAAGCTTCAATATTTGTAATATCACATCTTCTTCTTTTTTCTATAAACATATATTAAGCCAATCACAAGTTAGGTTACTTCTTGGTCTAGCCAAATATAACTACTAAACATCAGGTAGGCATAAAATGAAATGTAACTTCTGTCATTCTGACGATGATATTGATTTATCGAAACAATTGTCAATTTTTTAGAATTTTCAATAACTTGTATTATATTGTGGAATTAACTAGAGACCTTGAGTTTCATTTAAAAACACTAAATATACTTATGATGCCATAATGGATGGTTATAAATTATTTTTTTCATTAGTTAAACAGATTCACAAAGATTATATACTGACAAAGTCTCACTGTTTCCCAAATATTTCACAGACAATAAATGCGACAAACTTACTTTTTTTGGACAGTCTTAAAGAAGGATTTACATTTATTTTTACTCGTCGATTAAACCAAGATCCTATCGAAAACTTGTTCTCTGTACAAAATCAAAAACTTTTATAACAGCTTTTAAAATAAATCTAACAATTAACCTATTGAAGCCACATCAATCAACTTTTGAAGAAGATGATGATGTAATGCTACAACATGATGAATTATCCTTAAATCAGGAGGCAAAATTAAATTTGTCATCTTCTTTATCAACAAATTCTGAAGTTTCTTCATATGAAGTCGATTCGGAATTTACTCTTAAAAATAGTTCAGAGGTTTATTTTGCAGGATATTTGTGTAAAAAGGTATTGGATAAATACAAGTGTAATTTATGCAAAGAATTTTTAGAAGATGATCTGAATCAAACTCAGGATAAAAATGAATGTCTTATATTTTTAAAGAATAATAATATAAGAGACTTTTCATTTTGCCACTTAAAAGTGCCTTCGCCAATTTTAAAATCATTTACAAAAATAAGTATGCATTATTTTTCAAAATATTGGGATTGATGGGAAAGTCGGAATCATCTGACAAGCTGAAAAATCAAATTACCAATAAATTGGGAAAGCACTTGTCTGATTGGTTTGTCGAAAGTGAATGTAAAGTAAATAGATCTTTTTTATTAGAATTATTGGTGAGGACTTTAATTTTTATGGATCTCAAATATAGATCGTTGAAAGCTGCTGTAACAAAAAACAGAAACTGACAATTTTGCAAATTAAGAGACAGTTGTATATTTTATATTATTATGTACTTTACATTTAATTTTCAAATATTTCTAGATTAGCTTCCTTTTGAGTTAAATCAAAGTTTAACGTACCTATCAATGAATATTTTGTTTTTATTTTATGTTAAATTTAAAAGAAAAATTAATAAAAATTTGTTATTGTTAATAAATGTTTTTTTACAAAAGCCATAACAATTCTTTCACCCGAAACCCGATTCAAGAAGTTCTTACCGATTCTATTAGGAATACATATCTCTATGATGAAGATTATATATAAATGTTATAGGATTCATCTATATTCTCCAAAAGGAAGTTTCTTTTAAATTTTTTTTTTAATGTAAAACTTAGGCATTAACATAATTTATGGAAAATAATTTCGGTAGAACGGGATATTAAATATTATCTAAAAGAAATAAATTCAATTCTTATCTCATTTAAATTTCGAAATTACGTTCACACTATTTAAACTCCATATCAAAAGAAATTTCGTTTTGTAATTGACACCAATATGATTGATTTAAGAAAAAAACCTACAATGTTAATCCGATAACCATAACATAGTATCCTATCTTTTATATCTGATTTTTTGATAACATCTGCCAGTTAGATGAAATTACCTAAAGCGAATACGGTGGGCCACCCTGTATGTTTAAACAGTTTAATTTCAATTAGTAAATAAAATATTAATTTGTTTACAAAAATTTACCAAATTAATTTGTTTTACAACTACCGAAATAGAAGGCTATATCATAAACATGGTGTGTAAATATCGAATATTCATTTCAAAAATGACCAAAACCATAATACCTGACAAACAAAAGAAATATTAAAAGATGATTCATCCGAATTTCTAATACTTCTATAAAATTAAGTGATAAATACCTAATTGAGTTTAAATGAAAGTTTTGGTAAATGTAGATATAATTATTGTATTTGAATTTACATGTACATATCTCAAGTGTATCTAGAAAGAATAAAATTTCCATTTAATGAACAATTACAGTAATGAAATTTAAATCACAAAAATGCTTGAAATCACGGAAATTACCATGTCGTTTATTACATGTATCCAACTTTTTTTATTTTCAATTGATACTTACAAAAAAACACTCTTCCAAATAATTCTCAATTTATTGGCTGAAATTTACTCAGATAAAATTTTTATATATACATAGTTATTTTCCATCTAATTTTAAGCTGATCTAAACAATCATTTGTCAAGAAAAAAAATTTATGACTTGCCCCCATTTTTGGTATAAGGGTATATATAACTGAAGGAATGCCGTGACTTTACCTGGCAATCATAGTACCTGCCGATAACAAACTAAGCTGTGCTATCTCTACAAACTTTGTAAAATGATCTATTATTAATAAATAATGATATCCTTTATAATAAAAAACATCACTACCTAAAATCTCCCATGGCTTACTCGGTTGATCTCGTAAAATCATAAGTTCTTTAGAATTGGCTTTCCTAAATCTAATACGATTATCACATTTAGAAATTAAATTAGAAGTATCATTACTCATGAAAGGACAAAACAATGTTTCTCTAGCTCTCGCTTTGAATTTTTCAACTCCTAAATGAAATGTTTTCAAACTTTCCTTTTCTTAACGTAACTGGTACAACCACTGCTGTATTACGAAATACTAGTCCTACAAATAATTATTCTTTATATTTTTACAAGGTTTTAATATCTCATGTCATCTGTTCACCCTTCGACAATGACTTTTTTTTTAATAATGCTAATTCAGGAGATTGTTCTGTTTCTTTAATAAATTACCCTAATTTCATATTTGTCATGTTTAAACTAGATACTACCTTACCTACATGAGCTTCAATGTCTACAAATTGGTCTACAAAATAATCTGTTTGAAATTTCTAGACAATGCATCTGGCAAGAACATTTCTTTTCCTACTTTATAATTTACTTGCAAATCATGCTTTTGTATTTGCAGCCTCATTCTGCGTAACCTTAAGGACCGATCAACTAATAGTTTTTTAAATAAAAATTCTAATGGTCGGTGATCAGTTTTCTACAAACACTGTCTTTCCATATATTTTGGTGAAATCTAACACTCCCATGCACAATAGCTATTAGCTCCTTTTCTATCTGTGCATTTTTGATTGGTTTTATTCAAAGCTTTAGATGCATAGGACACTGGCAATCCTTCTTGAAATAAACTTTCACCTAAATCATTCTTACTTGCATCCACATACAACACAACATTTTTTTATCTTATAATATTGCAATAAAGGTTTACTTGCTAGTGCCTCTTTTATTTTATTTTACATTTTTTTTTCAGTTTTTTACATTAAATGCAAACTTACATTTTTCAAATTTATATTTTATATTATATTCCTTTGCTTTGTCTAATACTTTTTTAAGTGTACTATCAAGCACTTTTTGGTCTGATACGACAAATCACTCATATACATACAGTTCACATTCATCAACACTTTCTAATATTTTAAATTTTCTTTGGAAATCTTCTGGACTTGGTTTTGAAGCATATGACAATTTTTTAAAACAGTACCTCGCAAACGGTGTTGCAAAAGTTTATAATTTACTACTATTTTCTGTTAACATAATTTGATAAAATGCTACTACAGCATCCAATATAATATAAAAATTTTAGCATTTTTTAGTTTAGCAGGTGACTGGTTAATCGTTCCCAAATTCTACGCCACTGTCGGAATACATATTTTAGCACAATTTTTCGATTGTCCTATACTTTTTACATAAATAATGTACTCTTTCGTCATATCGATAAAGTCAATATTTCTCGAGATATTGTGAGTTACACATTTTTGGAACGAAGTTCCTTATCGCGCGTTGTTAAAGGAGGCTAGACGGAAAAAATTCTTACGAAAAGTTGTCACGACACTTTTTGAAGCTATTGTAAGCTGTGCGGCGTGCGCATGTTTCTCCAACCAAGTCATACGTTTTATAATCTCCACATTTTGTGTGTTTAGCAAGTGTACGCGTCATAATTTTAATAAATTCAAAAACAAATCATATTTTAATATTACTTAGTATGTTAATTAATTGTTGAGATTCTCTACAACAAAAATTGAAATAATATACTTCAGTTGCTTGCTGTATGATGAATAATACTTTTGTAGTATAGTGGTCAGTATCCCCGCCTGTCACGCGGGAGACCGGGGTTCGATTCCCCGCCGGGAGGAATTTTTATTTTCTGAAAAATTCTTTTTTTTGCTTTTTGGAACGAAGTGAAGTGAAGTGAAAGGGGGCTAGACGGAAAAAATTCTTACGAAAAGTTGTCACGACACTTTTTGCTATTGTAAGCTATAGTAAGCTGTGCGGCGTGCGCATGTTTCTCTGTCTGTCTGTCTGTCTCTCTCTCTCTTATAGAAAGCAAGCCAGATATTTTCATTTCTATTTCGCATTGAACAGTGTGGTGTCGCGACGATTATTTTTGTTGAGTGTATATAGTTTTTTTGTAAATAATAAATAATAAAAAATAATAATAATGAATCCTGACAGTGTTTCTGCACAAGTTCCGGATATTGCTGATGGAGTTAGGTAAGTAGAGATTATATACAGATAATAATAAATGCTTTTGTACTTTTAGCAAGTACGCACTATAACCTCTCTTTATTATTGTGCTAACCAAGTCATACGATTTATAATCTCCACATTTTGTGTGTTTAGCAAGTGTACGCGTCATAATTTTAATAAATTCAAAAACAAATCATATTTTAATATTACTTAGTATGTTAATTAATTGTTGAGATTCTCTACAACAAAAATTGAAATAGTATACTTCAGTTGCTTGCTGTATGATGAATAATACTTTTGTAGTATAGTGGTCAGTATCCCCGCCTGTCACGCGGGAGACCGGGGTTCGATTCCCCGCCGGGAGGAATTTTTATTTTCTGAAAAATTCTTTTTTTTTGCTTTTTGGAACGAAGTGAAGTGAAGTGAAAGGGGGCTAGACGGAAAAAATTCTTACGAAAAGTTGTCACGACACTTTTTGCTATTGTAAGCTATTGTAAGCTGTGCGGCGTGCGCATGTTTCTCTGTCTGTCTGTCTGTCTCTCTCTCTCTTATAGAAAGCAAGCCAGATATTTTCATTTCTATTTCGCATTGAACAGTGTGGTGTCGCGACGATTATTTTTGTTGAGTGTATACAGTTTTTTTGTAAATAATAAATAATAAATAATAATAATAATAATAATAATGAATCCTGACAGTGTTTCTGCACAAGTTCCGGATATTGCTGATGGAGTTAGGTAAGTAGAGATTATATACAGATAATAATAAATGCTTTTGTACTTTTAGCAAGTACGCACTATAACCTCTCTTTATTATTGTGCTAACCAAGTCATACGATTTATAATCTCCACATTTTGTGTGTATAGCAAGTGTACGCGTCATAATTTTAATAAATTCAAAAACAAATCATATTTTAATATTACAATATCAGAACGTATGTATTTAGCAAGCCGTGCGTGTTCTAACCTATACGCTGTTGTGTTTACGAAGTCGAGAGAGTATATATATATATATATATATATACACTCTGTTGTGTTTACAAAGTCCCGCGCATCTATGGCGTGTATGAAAGAATAGACAGACAGAGTACATATATATATATATATATGTGTATATATATAAATAATTCGGTGTGTGTATGTATATGTACAATTTTTTTGCTTTTTGATTTAATAGACTCTGTTACAGAAAAAACGAACATTTTGTTATTATCAGAGACATGGTTGGACAATCGAGAAGAATGTGATATACCGAATTTTAATTGTATAACCCACTTTAAACGTGATTTTGTTCGTTCAGGTGGAGTTGCAATATATCACAACATAAATGATACGACCAATCTTGTAACACCAAATATGTCGGTCATAATGAACAATATTCAGGACTTGCACGTAAAACGTACAAATGTTGCAGATTTATGTGCGGCAGAGTGTGTAATGGAAAACGGTGTTACCTTAATCATGGCAGTCATATATGTCTCACCAAATAACAAATTAATAGATGTTCAGGAGTTCATCGAGCACTGCTAGAGTATTCTAAAGATGTATCTCGAACGCTTAACAGATACAACAAAAAATTAGATAAAGTTCCACTCATTTTAGCCGGTGATTTTAACATCAACTTCAGTAATGAAAAATCAAAACCATTGGTACAGTTTCTAGAGGAAGAATTTGATTTAAGAATTAACAATAATCCAGCAGAATCAACAACAAAATATAATACTACCATTGATGCAGTTTTTTCAAGACATTTAAATAAAATAGAATCCCAAACATATGTTTCCTACTTCAGTTACCACAAGCCAATTATTACGAAAATTGAGCCTACTGATTAAGTTTATATAACATTATATTTGTTAATAATAAAAAAAATATTATTATAACTTAAAAAAAATTAAATTTTATTACAATTCCTTCACTAATTAATCGAAAGGAACTTCGTTCCATCCGGGTGTCCCTTGACACCTCTCAACTTTTTTTTTTAATTTTGATATGTAATAACTATGTCGACAAAAATAAAATAGATCTTCTAACTTCAAAATAGTATAAAAATGATTTAAAAATATTTTAAATAGTATATTAAAGTATAAGTGGATAAAAAGGTCTTTCAAACACGCGCGATTTTTCGAGCACGACGGCGCAGCCGGAGTGCTCGAAATAGAATAATTGTTTGGCCACTTATCCACGAATACTTTACGCTATTTTTTTTATTGGTGCACTTTGAAATCATAAAATATTATTATTATATTATTACTACAAAAAAATAGAAGTCCGTCCTCGATGCACAACCAAGTTTCGTGACAGTGCATCCTAAATAGTATTTATTTTATTTGACGCTACGAGGTACTGCTGTCAGATCAATAATCAAAAAGTTGTCATTGATACTTACGTTTCTCGAGTTGTTGTTGTTACCATGATAACTTTAAAAAACGCGCGTGTTTGAAAGATCGATTTAAACACGCTGAGGTGTGCTTTAAATAGGTTAAATGAGGCAGCAATAAAAAAAAAGAAATAAACTGATCTATATTTTTAATTACAATCAGATAAGTGGCATTTGATGAATAATTTGTCAGTATCATTTGTTTTGTGTAGTTGGCTCTGGTCTGAATCAATTGTTTCGATCTAGTGGGGTGCTGTCATAACTGTTAGTTAAATACTAATGTTACTTGAAATTGTGATAGTTGTAAAATTTAAAATCGGTTAAGTGAAAATGACTCGATACAACAATTTTACTAATCTTGAAATGCGAGACATACTTTGTGTTTATGTAAACGAGAATTGTTCCTAGATATCAACAAATGTCTCCAAACAGAGTTCAACCCAATCGGAAAACTTTCAGCAAAATTTTTCGTCGATTAGGAGAAACTGGACAATTTAGGCGTAACAGTGGTATGGGACGACCGAAAACAATAACTGTGGATCAGGAGCATGATATTGTTACGAAACAGCCAGGTATAAAAGTTAAAATTATGGCGGATACGCAGATATAAAAAACTGTTAACGATTGAGACTATCTTATCTAGAACTGGTTTTTGTGACCAGTCTTATCTAGAAAATGCCAGAAATCCAACTGTTTTGAGTAGAATTCTTTAGTAAAAAAAGGCATTTATATATATATATATATATATATATATATATATATATATATATATATATAAAGGACCGATCAGCGGATAAGTTTAGTTGATAAAGTGATCTCGAGAAATAAACAGAAATACACCGAACAGTAAAGTGCTAATATAATCAAGTTTGTGTGCATATAAATTAGATTTAAATGATTAGTTTAGTATATATAAATTAAGTGTTAGTGAGTTAGTGTTTAAATAAATTAGTAAGTAGCCATACCGTGTGTTTAAAATTTATCCCACCCGTTTATTGTTTAGATAAATTAGAAAAACATTACATTGGTGTCAGGTGTGGGGTAATATAAATAAATTGCTACGTAAAAATGGCTAAGAGATTAAGGGATCTGAAAGTCACGGAATTAAGAGCAGAATTGGAAACGTCCGGTAAGAAAAGTGAATTAGTAGAAAGAAAGTAGAAAGTAGCACTGGAAAATGACGGCTTTGATCCTGAAACAGTTTTATTTAATGACGAGGCTTCCACCTTAATCTCGTCAATTTCTGCTAATATTTCTGCTAACATGGACGAGAAGATTTCTGCCATGGAAGAGAACATGGACGAGAAGGTTTCTGCTATGAAGATCGACATTTCTGCTAATATTTCTGCTAACATGGACGAGAGGATTTCTGACATGGACGAGCAGATTTCTGCTATGAAGAACGACATTTCTGCTAATACTTCGGCTAACATGGACGAGAAGATTTCTGCCATGGAAGAGAAGATTTCTGCTATGAAGCACGACATTTCTGCTAATATTTCTGCTAACATGGACGAGAAGATTTCTGCCATGGAAGAGAACATGGACGAGAAGATTTCGGCTATAAAGAACGATATTTCTATTTTGAAGAACGATATGTCTGCCGATATCTTATTAATGAAAACATTGCCGCTGACGTGGAAAATGAAATTTCGTCCCTAAAATCTGAAATCGAGGATAAGATGTCAACGATGGACGAGAAAATCGAGAATAAGATTACAACGATAGACGAGAAAATCAAGGAGTTAAAGGAAAAGATTGCCGATTCAAGAACGCGAGGCACGCCAGTGGAAGAAAAGAAGACCGAGCAAACGAAACCTTGCAAGCCAGAAACACTACCTAAGTTTGAAGACATTGGCAGTTTTACCTGAGTCAAGGCCCCAACGTTCGATGGAAAATGTCGTGGACCAATTATGTGAAACAATTTGAAGCAGCTGATAGAGAGAAGGCAGTGAATTTAACCATCGCGCTTCGCGGAGATGCCTTAGATGTACTTCAGACGATACCTTTGGAAGAAACGGACGACTTCGAGCAGCTGAAGAAGAGGTTGGACATGCGATATGGTCATGAACATCTAGAACATTTGTACCAATCTCAGCTGAAGAACCGAAGGCAGAAACGTGATGAATCCCTTCAAGAATATGAAGTGGACATCGCTCGACTAGTTCGATTTGCTTATCCGTCAGCACCAGAGAACATGATGGAATGTCTGGGCATTCAGGCCTTTATTGATGGCTTACGTGACCCCGATATGCAGAGGACACTTCGTTTTGCCCATCCGAAAACATTAGTCGACGCATTGACAGCTGCTCTTGAATATGAAGCAGCAACGAAGGCTTCAGGATATAACAAAATTAGGACCATCCAAGAAGAAGGTGACGAAGACAGATTTGACCAGTTCGTCAGTTTCATAAAAGGTATGATGGACAAGAAACCGAGAAAAATCAGATGCTGGAATTGTGGCGAGCTAGGGCATGTACGTAGTTCGTGTAAGCGCCCCAAGACTCCTGCAAACCAAGAACCCCAGTCACAGGAAAACTAGAAAGGATCGGCTACGAGGGGGCAGCACCGACCCATGATCGTTCCAAAGACCCCTTCATACTGATAGCTTCGCTCAGATGTCGCAACGACAGTGTATATGTGGATGGCTTAGTAAATGGCAAGAAATATGCTCTGCTGGTTGACACTGGAGCAACTAGAACCATTATACGACCAGAGATAATAAACCCCACGAAGAAGCTTCTACCAACGAGACTGCGACTGCGGACCGTCACAGGGTAGAGTTCCAACGTTCACGGGGAAACACAAATCCAATTGGGAATTGGAGCAGAAAAGTTCACGCATACGGTAATCGTAGCTGACATTGAAGAAGACGTGATTCTGGGAATGGTCGTAATGAATGTACATAGTTTCCAATTAGACTTTAGAAACAGAACCATTAAAGTGGGCTCCGAGGAGGTATTCCTTCATCCACATGAAGGCAGCGCGGTGTTGGCAGCTGTACAGGAAGATACCGTTCTACCTGCACGAAGCGAAACCATGATAGTAGCACGGCTACAGGGAATCTTGGAGGAAGGTACACTGGTGATGATGGAGCCAAGGAACCACGACGAAGAAGTTGGCAAAGGAGTACTAATTGGAAAATGATTGGTTATGTCGGCGAAAGAGATCCCAGTACGTGTGATAAACGTGAATGATTACACAGTCACCATCAAGAAGGAAACTAGGATTGGATCCTGGGTACCAGTGACGTCTATAGTTCGCCAAACAACGACCACTGACAATTCTAATGCCAGATTCGAACAGATGTTATCAGTAGCTGGTCAATCTTTGGATCGAGCTGAAAAAAAGAGAATGAGATCATTTCTCTTGCAGTATCGAGACTTATTCGTACCAAAAGGAGGAAACACTGGCAGAACGTCAGCCGTCAAACACAAAATTGATACTGGTAATGCTAAGCCAATTAGACAATCAGCTCGAAGACTTCCACGAGCGAAGAGAGAGGAAGCTGAAAGAATAATTCGAGAGATGGCAGAAGAAAAAGTAATAGAACCATCTACTAGTCCATGGGTGTCTCCAGTAGTGCTCGTGAAGAAAAAGGATGGAACTACGAGATTCTGCGTGGATTATCGTCAGCTTAACAACGTGACGAAGGAAGACAGCTATCCTCTGCCTCGAATTGACGATACGCTAGACACTTTGGCCGGCAGCAAACTGTTTTCCACCTTGGACCTGAAGTCTGGTTATTGGCAAGTGGAAATGGATCCAGAAGATAAAGAGAAGACTGCTTTTACCACCGGATCTGGGTTATGGCAATTCAACGTCATGTCATTCGGGCTCTGTAATGCGTCTGCGACATTTGAAAGACTTATGGAAAATGTCTTGAGAGGGTTGTCTTGGAAGACATGCCTGGTCTATTTGGACGACATCGTAGTACTGGGGAAGGCATTTGACGAGCATCTGAAGAATTTGGAAGACGTATTCAAACGACTCCAAGCTGCCCAGCTCATGTTAAACCCGAAGAAATGTCAGCTATTCCAAAACCGAGTCAACTATCTAGGTCATATAGTGAGCAATGAAGGAGTGGCGGTGGATCCAGAGAAAATTGCTTCCATTCAGCAATGGCCGCAACCAACCGACAAACATCAAATTAGGAGTTTCCTTGGACTTTGCACGTATTATAGAGGATTTATCAGGAAGTTTGGAGATATTGCCAAGCCTCTAGCGCGACTCACAGAAGAAGCAAGAGCTTTCCAACGGGACGAAGACTGTCAAACGGCTTTTGAAACCTTGAAGAGGCATTTAACCTCGGCGCCGATATTAGGATATCCATTACCAGAGGGAGACTTTATTCTTGACACTGACGCAAGCAACGTGGGAATTGGTGGAGTGCTCTCACAGATCCAAGGAGGGCAAGAAAGAGTACTGGGATATTTTAGTAAAGTCTTCTCCAAACCAGAACGAAACTACTGCGTCACAAGAAGAGAACTTTTGGCGGTAGTGAAGTCCGTGGAACACTTTTACCAGTATCTCTATGGTAGGAAGCTTTTAATCCGGACTGATCATGCAGCACTCAAGTGGTTGATGCAGTTCAAGAATCCCGAGGGCCAGATCGCTAGATGGATTGAACGACTTCAAGAGTATGATTTCAACATCGAACGTCGAGCTGGTGTGAGTCACCGAAATGCCGACTCCCTGTCAGACGGCCGTGCCCAACAGACTGCTCCCACTGCAACAAGGTGGAATCTAGGGACAACAAGATCTGTTCACTCTCCCGGAAGATTATTCACTGGCATACAACATCCCCGCCCGTATCAAGAACGCACGAGGATTGGCAACCGTCTTTCGAAAGAAGTTCGGGCAATTAGAAAAACTTGAAGACCAGATTCCAGCCCCTGGCAAGACACTGAAACTGAAACATAATTCGCGGTACGTCTTCTACGTAGTAACTAAAAATGAATTCCAAGATCGATCTACCTACCGCGATGTGTGGGAAGCACTTCGAAACCTCCGAGACCATGTGTTGGAATCCAACGTGAAGAAACTGGCTATGCCTAAGATAGCGAGTAACCAGTTGGATTGGCGAATCATCAGGAACATGGTAGAGATTATCTTTCAAGATACCGGTGTCCAGATATTGATTTGCAGCTACAACCCCCGTTATCAGTATCCGATGAAGACGGTGCCCTGCTATTTTCATAAGATCGGAAAGTGTAGAAATGGGGCTAGTTGCCGATTCAAACATCCAGTCCCGGCTACACAAAAGTTCCAGGAGGAACTTTCATTTAAGGAGGGGGTAATGTTACGAACTCGCACACGGAAGCAGATACTAAGTACGGCCCTGTAACCTTATGTTAACGGAGTTGAGAAAAAGGCGAGCGCGCCGAATTCTGAGAAGGTCTATTGTGACCGTCCTTTTTAAACATGTTCTCGAAAGGCATTTTAAGAAATATCGCGAAAGGCATGTCCCGTCCCGAATGTTCTAGTAAAGAAAGTTTTTGATATAACTACAGGACCGATCAGCGGATGAGTTCAGTTTATAATTTGCCATAGTGAGTTGAACAGTAATTAAGTGAATATAAAAGTGTTATAAATTAATAAGTTAGTGTGCATATAAATTAAATTTAAGTGACTAGTTAAGTACATATTAATTAGTGTTAGTGAGTTAGTGTTTAAATAAATTAGTAAGTAGCAATACCGAGTGTTTAAAATTGTCAACCTAAAAGAAAAAAGAAGAATGATGATTTGGAAAGCAAAATAATAGAAAAAATCATGGAAATTGAGTCAGCTGGGAGAACTAATTCTGGAGGAAATATTGAAAGGGCAGAAAAATTAAAAGAGAAGAGAAATTTAACACGGAAAACGCAAAAGAAAAAAACTTCAAAGTCACAAGGAAAGTATTACAAAGTTCTAGTGCTATCACAGTAAAGTGATGATTCCAGTATTTCATTACACGATAGTTCTTGAGAATTGAGAATGTTTTGAAAAACGAATTTGTTCTTATGAAGTTTTTCTCAAAAAAATCAGTTGTTCATTTTTTTGCTCAAGTGGAAGAAAACCTAATCACAACTCCGAAACAAAGGTGATTATACTTTTGCTTTTCTGGACCTTGAATATTCGTCACATGTATTGCTTACTGATGTAGTAATGAAGCTCCCCCAGCTAACAACAACAGGTGGAACAATGAGGGCTACGAAAATTTTTAAGTTTCCGGAAGTAGATTTTAGTGCTTATAATATGAGATAATTTGTTTGGGTTAGTATACCTAATTTGATTGTGTTTATGTTTTGGTGCTGCGTATTTGTCATTACAACAGTTGCTTTAATTTAAGTTTGGTTACACTACACAGATTTTGAGTTCCTATAAAATATTTGATTTTTAATTTTTTGTTGTTACGTTTTTGATCGATTGAAGAGTTTTAATTTAAGTTTACGACTCGTTCTTGTTTTTATTCACCTATGTAAGTTTTTATACAATGAAGAAATATTTAGTAATGAAAATAAAACGTTGAGAAAAAATATTTACGTCAAATATGCCTGTGTTCAAAACCTCATTTCTTTTGTTGAAAGTCTCCCCAGAATAAGGAGGATTTGATCAAATAACGGTTCTAGATTGAAGTCGCATTTTCTCTTTTCAAAGTACTCGTATATCACTATTGGTTTTTTAATGATCTCATACAAGCTTAAATCTCAACAATTAAAAACGTATAGAAATTTTATTTTATTTTTTTAAACTAAACTGTTCAAACCCTCCACCTTCTCCCCTAGTAATGAAATATTGATGATACAACTCTGTAATAACATTTATATAACCTTTGAAATTTCATTGCAGAACATTGAAATTTGTAACACAAATAAGAAGCTGTTATTTGAAGACACATAGATATTTGAAACTATTTCATTATGATGAAATATTGAGCAAACAAAGAATCAAAGCAATGGAAGTGATATTAACATATCAGTTGATATGTAACTTTGTAACAACTCAACTCGTTACGTCTACTCTATTTTTCGTATCTTCATAGATTATTAAATTTGAGGACATAATCAAGCAACAGTGTTATTATGAATTTGATGTTAACAAAACAACACACTATGTAAAAATTTTTACACAAATTAAAGCTCGAAGCCAACTCTGACCATTTTAACATTAACGAAATGAGCACGCAGCTTACGAACAGGGCGAAGTGTCTGACTTCGAAATGTCTGTCGTCAGTAGTAATCAACTACAAGGGTCTGTTGATATTTCAAATATTATACCCTTCGGCTAACGGGGTGGTCGCTAAACGTGATTAATGGATAAAAGTGAATGGAATTATTTAGTTCCGTGAAACTTTGATGGACATTTTTTAAATCTTTTGACAACCCGATAGTGTATGTACTTAAAAGTTTCTGGTGTAAGGTGCTGGGTCGTATTCATTTTTAGTCTGAAAGTATATTCTAAATGGTTATTATCTGCATATACTCGCAGTAGATTTGCTATCTGTAATAATGAAATCCTTTTTAGACCGTGTATTGGGAGAATAGAGATGTTAACTATTTTTGGAAAAGCATATTAATTTGTGCGCAGTATTCTACATTTTTATCAATTGTCAAAAATCGCAAAATACACTTGAAAAATAGAGAACTGTAAACAAACTAAATGAAAGACGACGCTTAAACTACGCGTGTGTATAACTGATTGATTATACCAACTTGGTAGCCAATCCCTTCAGTGGACTTTTTCAATGATCAATCCTTGGTATTTCCTTGACTTATCACTTATTTTCCAAACTCTCTAAACATTAGAGGCCTTTGAATTTCACTTTATCTATGTTTATAGATTCTCTCGGAAAATAGTAAATATACGAATACGGTATATTTTTGAATAAGGTTTTATTGTTTTACTTTGTGTTCAGACCTCGAGAATATTTATTCTAAATATTTGTACCACACAGTGAATATTAATGTCTTTGTTCCAAATTGTATTTTCTCACATCAACATGACTATATTACACCTTCTGAAAATGCCTCGAAAAGTAAGTTCCGTATTTCATATTTAAGTTTATTTATCTAAAAGACATTTTTTCCTTGTTCACGTTGGCTTGACCTATTTTTTTAAAAGTGTGGTTGTATCCCAAGACTCAATTTATCTAGAAAAAGACAAGGGTAATTCTTAGATAAATGGTCTATTTCCTCAATAAAACGTTTTACTTTCAACGTTGAATTTTATTTTTCATTCTACTTTGTGATACAGGCTAATTCAAAAAGCTTTAGAGTGACAATAAAGTAAGTAATTCTAAATTATGAATCATCGAATCAATCTAACCCAATCAAATGTTATCACTGTCGAAAATTTTAATAAAGGAGACGGCTTTCATCAAAGCGTATAATTTCTTTTGCTCTCAAGTTACACAG
Organism: Galeruca laticollis; assembly: GCA_963921935.1. Classification (NCBI taxonomy): domain Eukaryota; kingdom Metazoa; phylum Arthropoda; class Insecta; order Coleoptera; family Chrysomelidae; genus Galeruca; species Galeruca laticollis. Next base: position 220,142,605 of record OY998179.1, read on the forward strand.
TACAGGTATTACTAGGTTTAGTTTTGGCAGGTGAATTTTGCCGATTGAGGATTTCAGTCTTTTTCCAACATTTAGTTAATATATTCTGGTGACAAGTTTCTACTGAACTCTATTCTTGGCCACGTTTTTAGTTTTGCGAACGTAATAGTGGCATTAAAATCGGAAAAGGAGGTCAGCTCCTACGTTTTTTCCTATTTCTTTGTAAGTTTGTCTTACTCCCTGGCATGCTACGGCGGATCTAGGAATTTTCTTCGAAAGCAATTCTTCGAAAACAATTCTTCGAAAACAATTCTTCGAAAATCAATTCTTCGAAAATGCGATTCTTCGAATACCATATTCTTCGAATAAACAATTCTTCGACTAATAATTCTTCGACAGCTTTATTATTTGGATTTACTAAAATCTGGGATAAGTTTTCATTAGACAATAATCAATATTTCTCGCATGATATATAAACGTATGATGCGGAACATACTAATAATAAATGAGAATTATAAGGTCATTTTCTTTTTTGAGAATACCTAGGAACTGGAAATAAAACACTAATTTTTTTATTTGTTATAATTATGTCAACATTTTATTAATAAATTACAGTAAAAGTTTACAGTACAGTAAAAGGTTACAGTAAAAATTACAGATAAATGACATAAATACTATCAAATACCAAGGTAAGAAAAATATTATAGATTAATATGATATGTTGTGAGCTAAACCTCTAATGTATTCTATTATATTATTTTTATCATACTGATTTACAAGAGTTTTGATTCGTTGATTACAATCTTTGTACTTCTTTCTTGGTGTTTGTGGTTCAAATCCGCTTAAATATTGTTCTACACGAAGTTCATTTAGACTTTGCTCATTTTTTATACATTTTATAAATTTCCACAAGTTGGGGTGAACTGCTGATACTTGTGTTTCAAAACTTCGGTGCCATCCTTCTACCGAATTATTTGTTCTCGGTAAATCATCCAAAACTGTTTGATATAGATTCCACAATTCGTATGGATATTGTGGTGGTTTTCGCTGTTTTCGATTTGGTCGCCCAATCCACGTATCTTCAAAATAATTAATAACACTTTCGGCTTCTGACGGAAATATTTCACTATCATATAATTGTTCAAAAGCCATAACTATATCATCCACTGGGACAAAAGCAATAGCACACAACATTTTTAGTTTGAAAGCAAATTCACTGTCAGTCTCATAGCGTTTTTTTAATCCATTCCTTTGAATCATTCGAAAAATGCATTGACTGAAGTGGAAAAAACAGCCTCTTTTTCTACAACTTGGAAAAGCACTATTGCAGGCATTAATCAATGCTTTTTCGAAGTCAGTGGTAATCGTTGCAGGCACTAAAGATGATTTCAAATTTTTAAGTTCTTGAAAAAATTGATCATAAATTCGTTCTGATTTTTTTGGTAAGAGTGCATAAACTAAAGGTACCGATAAATTGTGTTGCAGTCCGTGAACGGTTAGTAATTGTTGGAATAATAACGGCACGGTTTTAAATGTGCCATCAATATACCAATGCTTACTGTTAGACAATAATTGGAGATTTTGTTCTGTAGTAAAAATTAATATTCTCTCGTCCACTGGACCGGCATCATATAGCAAAAAATTTTCATTTTTGTAGGTTTTCGTATATTCCTCCAAAAATATTATTTCGCTTCTATTAGTAGGAAGAGCTGGTCCTTGTAGATTTTTTTGTCTGATATTGCGAATACTCCGTTTCATACTGCTAACACTTGGAAGCTTGGGAGCTGCCGTTATGGAACATGTAGTCGAAGCAATTGATATAATTCTGTGCGGAGGATCATTACTTATTTTCGAGTTGATTCGAATTTTTTCGTACACTTTGGTCGCTTCCACCTCTGAGGCGTCAGCAATATGATTATGTTCTTTTGTTATTTTACTGATTTTATCGTCGACAGTAATTATTCTCGCTGGACAGTTTGTTTTTCTTTTTTCAAAAAATGCGCACTTCCAATACACTTTTTCACCTTTTTCAACATCTTTAAAATAAAAATGTCCCTCGAACAACAATTTACGTTTTCCTTTTTCTGAACAAACAAATTCTGCATCCATATTTACTTGCACAGGGTTAAATTAAAACTAATTTTATTTTATGGAAAACAATCCCTTTTATACCCACTCAGGTCAGTTGCAAAATTGGGATTAGGTAAATTATACCTGATTTATATCACAAACAAATTCTGCATCCATATTTACTTGCACAGGGTTAAATTAAAACTAATTTCCAAGGGATTATCGTCAGTTGCAAGCTTGGGATTAGATAAATTATACCTGATTTATATCTCTGAACAAAGTCATTCCTTTTGGATACTTCGAAGAATTGTTATTCGAAAAATTATTAGTCGAAGAATTGTTTATTCGAAAAATTGCATTTTCGAAGAATTGATTTTCGAAGAATTGTTTTCGAAGAATTGTTTTCGAAGAATTGCTTTCGAAGAATTTTCCGGATACCAAATTATTCACGTTCGCGGCTTCTGCTATTTTACGTCGCGACAAAACGAAGAACTCTGGACAAAAAACGTGTATTTTTCATTGACAATTTCACCTTTTGAGAAAATTACAGCTATGATCGAATAAAAAAATGTGTATCCTTTTCAGCTGTTGAAATGACATTTTTGCAATGAGCGATTTTTGTATCATCATCCAACTGATGTCGACTAAAACGAGTACAGACCTTTTTTACCCAAATCCTCTGTTTTTGTCGTATTGAACAGTAAGATGTGATTATTCCTTCATTAACTTAAGACATTTGATGCTTCTGGTCGTCCAGTCTTAAATCATGTCAATCATCACGATCATTTTACATCTTTGAAACCACGTTTAAACTTGAGTACGACTCATACTCATCACATACGCATTGACAATATAAACTTTTTGTAAGTCACAGCGAAATTTTATCCAAGATTAAAACAAAATTTAATATTTGTTCTCTGTTCCATTCCGATTTTACGACAAACAGCTGCATAATTTTGTAACCTTTCAGTTGATTCGCATGAATTTAGCCTCGATTGAAAGAAGAAAATGTACTTCTCTAACGCTGTCAACGTTTAATAGATCCAGATCACATTCTGTACGTACTAATGTATGGAATGCTGTAAATAAAACAAAAAGTAGCTTGAGTATGTAAAGGATCTTTGTATTCAAAGTATCCAACGTGTTTTAAAAACTATTCAAATGAAATGCTACAGGTGTTCCGTGGAAGAAACAGCAAGTTTTCAAAGATAATAGTTCATTAGAGTACACCTATGTATGTCATTCTGCGAGTCAATCTTGATCGACATCCTCATTTATTTTCATTATTCTTTTAAATGCGATCAATAAGTTTCAAAATGTGTATGTTATTTCCTTGCAGAAATAGAATCAAGGCAATAGATTTGTCAGATGTGCTAATTTTAACAGAAATACATGGGTTAAGAAGACATTTCGCATGAAACTCAGTAATTTAGCAAAGCTGAGTGCTCAACTCACATGTACATGATTGTGTTTACGTTCGGTTAGACAAACACTTATCAAAAAAATAAGCTTTCACATATCAAAACATATTTCATAGAAAAATCCTTCCATATCCGCTTATAGGGTAAATACCCTGATATTTACAAAAAATATATTTACAGAGTTTTTGATCTATCACTAGTTCGACATCAGATCTGAAAATAACGTAGGGTATTTTGCATGCAAAAGCACATAACCAATTTTCAAATAAAAGTTAACTCAGTTTGTAATGTTTCGTTTGAACATGTAGATTGAATCTGTATCTCATCAGCTTTAATAAAGTTTTTAATTTCAACAATATTCTCGTTTTTTTCCATTTTCAGGAAAACGGTTATTTTTCATTTTTCTTTAGACATTTAGAAATTCTAGATGTAACTGGGTTTTATAATCCAACGAAAATTCCATGTGTTTTTTGAAATTACTTGATAATATCCTGACAGTTTTAAAAAGCGCATATTGTGTAGTTGCAGATAACTTATTCACTCGAATAAATAACTGAAAAAATAGCTTTGATGTTATAAATTCAGATATTAGAAATATGGAACAATATTGAAAATAATGTATTAATAGTTATCAAATGCGTATTAACATTTCCATGCTAACAATACCCTATTTAATTATACAGTGCATTTCAATGAAAACTATCCACCTTGAATAACTTCAAACAAGAGACGTTTATGGAAAAATGGAAAAATAGGTCAAAAATTATTTGAAGGCGGACGTCTGGTTACGTACGTCTTTGTAACATTCGCCCCCTCAGCCCCACGGCCAGCCCCTTAGGTTATGTGTTAGGTGTTCAAATTGACTTCCATTGGTTGCCATGCAATGGTACAATCGAGTTTCAAATGCTTCTCGCACATTATGTAATGTTTCTGGACGTATTGCTCGGCATTCGTGAATAATTCGCCTAAAATTTCTGGATGAGTTGCATAGATCTTGGTTTTGAGATATCCCCATAAAAAAGTCTGGTGGGATTGAATCTGGTGACCTAGATGGCCACTCCATAATTGGGCCTCGTCTGCCTATCCAGCGACCAGGAAATGTTTCGTCTAGAAACTGTCGTACTTCGAGAGCGTAATGTGGAGGGGCTCCATCTTGTTGAAATGTCAGTAGATCTTCAGACATATTATCATCATTTTCCAGTATGTAGACTATTTCCGGATCAGCATTTTCTCTAAGTAATTGTAGATAAGATTCGCTATTTAAATTTCCATCAAGAAAATATGGTCCAACAATATGATCACCTAGAATACCACACCAAACGTTCAACTTCTGTAGTCTTTG